>CM059424.1:32062500-32535000 GCA_030378225.1 Knoxia roxburghii | reverse complement strand
TTGAATTCAGGCCTTCAACTGTAAATAACATTACTTTCCTCAACTTCCATTCGGATTTGTTTTCTGAATGAGTAGTTGGTTAAGCACTGCATAAATCATTCAAAATCAAAGGTTCATATCATCTAAAAGATGCCTTATTGATAATCTTTTCCGCTGTTTTTACAGTTCCACTTCCAGGCGGATAATGAAAGTTTTCAGAGCTTTGTTGTATTGTAACAATTCATTCATAGTGACGGGGGTAACGTTAATGGGAACCAAAAACATTATGATTGTCTAATTGGGTAATATCTTCCGAGTCTTAGGCTTATGATTTGGAACAGAAATAGCAATGTCGATTCTTGTTTAAATCTCCATTTCCTACTTCCAAACTATAAGTAGGGGCGGACGTCTAGTATGGTGAGGAAGAGTGTCTGACCACCGATATCCGCTCTCCATGTCTGCCTCATTATAAGTTTACAATTCGATACTACTCTAGTTTTCTTGCCAAAACCTTATAAGTGCCTAGAGTAGACGTTACAAATGGCCAGTGATATGATATGGTTCACGTACCATCAAACAAAGAAAATATTTTCCTCGGCAATAAGCAGGAGGAGGCCCTTTTTTTGCCACCAAAAAATAGCTCTTTCTTCTTTACCTCCAAGCTCAACGTATCTAACTACTCTATGCCTCCACGGTCACTTAAACCATGCCTTATTGGAGATGGCCGAACTAGGCTTGGAGATGAAATTCAAAGACTACGACACCCTGCTGAACCAATGCGTCAATCAAAAGGCTTTGAGGCAAGGCCAGAGGGTTCATGCTCACATGATCAAAACCCATTATAAACCATCCCTGTACCTTAGGACGAGGTTGATTGTGTTTTATGTCAAGTGTGAGTGTTTGATTGATGCGAGGTTTGTGTTCGACGAAATGCCCGAAAGGAATGTTGTTTCATGGACTGCTATGATTTCGGGGAACGCTAAAAATGGACACTCCTCAGAAGCTGTCAATCTTTTTCTAGAGATGCTAAGATCAGGTAAAATGCTGCAAGAAATGAGTAATTATACACGCATGTTTTGTATGAGAATTTCCTTGTTTGAATTTCAAACATTAAATGAGGGGTAGTTTTGTTGTGTTTCAGTTGATTTCTAAACCTAGGTCAGGGAAAATGGGATAGATATCAAATCTTGTTATGCAAAGGTCACTGAGATTTTGTTATCTCCGTTTATAATATTGAGCTGTGTCATTATAAGCATTAGTACCTCTTTATTTAACCAAGGGAATGGGGGTAATCAACGAAGTATAGAGTGAAAATATGCTGCTTTTTTTGAGTATGCAAAGCTACACATACATCGCAGTTCACTGCCAATTTTGTGTAGCCTGCCTTTCGAAGTACTTCATCTTGTGGATATCGGGATATTTGGACATTCACTGAATAACATAGTTGACCTTAAATGCAGGTGCTCAGCCAAATGAATTTACTTTTTCAACTGTCTTTAGATGTTGTATTGGTGATTATGGTTTTTCCCATGGGAGGCAAATTCACTCTCTCCTGGTTAAGTTCCCCTTTGAATCCCATCTAGTTGTTGGAAGCTCTCTTCTTGATATGTATGCAAAAGCTGGCAGAACTCAGGAAGCTCTAAGTATTTTTGAGGACCTCCCAGAAAAAGATGTAATCTCTTGTACTACCATTATATCGGGTTATGCTCAACAAGGGCTCAATGAAGAGGCATTAATGATGTTCCGCAGATTGCAGATTGATGGAATGAACTTTAATTACGTTACTTATGTCAGTATTTTAACTGCACTATCAGGGCGTGCTGCATCTGAACTTGGAAGACAAGTTCATAGCCATATTCTTCGTTTGGAACTTCCATTTTATTTGGAGCTTCAGAATTCTCTGATTGATATGTACTCAAAATGTGGCAATCTTAGTTACTCGAGGAGGATCTTTGATAACATGCCTGAGAGGAGTATTGTGTCCTGGAATGCTATGCTTATGGGGTATAGCAGACATGGGATGGGGAAAGAGGTGGTTGATCTTTTCGAACTGCTGAAAGAAGAAAACAGGGTTAAACCCGACAATGTTTCTCTTTTGGCTGTATTATCTGGGTGCAGCCATGGAAGAATGGGGCATAAAGGGTTGGAAATTTTCTACGAAGTGCTTCATGAAAAGGATGGAGTTGAGCTTAGTCTTGAGCACTATGCCTGTGTTGTTGATTTGTTTGGGCGTTCTGGTCAGTTAGAAAGAGCTCTGCAGTTTATCAAGAAGATGCCCCTGGAACCAAATGCTGCAATATGGGGATCACTTTTAGGTGCTTGTAGGTTTCATCAAAATGCTAGCATTGGTAAAATTGCTGGCAACCAGCTATTGGAGATTGAGCCTGAAAATGCTGGGAACTATGTCATTCTTGCTAATTTGTATGCTTCTGCTGGAAGGTGGGAAGATGTCAAAAGTGTCAGGGAGCTGATGAAGAAAAAAGCAATGGTAAAGGTGCCAGGAAAGAGCTGGATTGAGGTCGATCAAACCCTTCATTCCTTTCTTGCTAGTGATCAAACACATCCAAGAACGGAAGAGATATTTCAAAAGGTCAAAGAACTATCAGCAAGGATCAAGGAAGTTGGTTATGTTCCCGACATGGGTTGTGTATTACATGATGTGGATGATGAGCAGAAAGAGAAAATACTGCTTGGCCACAGTGAAAAACTAGCTTTGGCTTTCGGTCTAATTGCTACAACTAAAGGAAAGCCCATCCGTGTTATCAAAAACCTCCGAATATGTGTTGATTGTCACAACTTTGCGAAGTTTGTATCCCAAGTTTATTCAAGAAAGGTGTCCGTGAGGGATAGTGCTCGATTTCATCATATTGTTGATGGGGAATGTTCATGTGCAGACTACTGGTGATTGCTACAGAGAAGGCCTCCCATCCTCCATCATTTGGACAAATGTGGCAACCCTACTTTTGTAGACATCTTTTAGAATCTCCAATGAATGGCAAAATGTAACGACCTTGTGAGTGACAGATTGTAAGAACTTCCTTGAGCTGAAGGAGAGAACGATCTGTATTTAAGGAGATTATGGATGGAAGATTCTGAGTTGCCAGAATGTTCCTTCCTGCCTTCTTGCTAAGCTGGCGAAAAATTGCTCATGCCATTAGCGCTTTGTTATAATATTTTTCTGGGTCGTTTTTATTTCATCAGCAAAATGTAGCAATTTGATCAGGCTTGGCCTTTCTGCTAACGAGAAAAGAAAGAGGGTCTCAAAATCATTTCTCAGAATGGGGATTTTGTTTTAGGCCTCTTCAAGATTCTGAGCACTGATATTCCAGGACCAGGCTGATTCGCAGATTGCCCAGTTTGCTCATCCTTTTCGGCATGGTTGAAGAAGCTTCACTATTAGGCTGTTCAGGCAATAGTTTCTCGGTGGAAGGTGCATCTCTCTAACTTGAGCTATCTTGGAGTTAAGGATTGCTTTTAATTTATACAGTGTATTGGGATTTTGAAACCCCACAATTTTGGTCTGTGGGGCAATCACAGGAATGCTGCTGTGTTCATTTAGGTTTGTATATGTGATAAAGCCATAAAATTATATTCTTGATTGTTATGATTTTATTGTTTTATGGGGTCGGTAAGTTGAATGAATGATTTATATCTATGTTTTGTGTTGAAGGATGAGAATTGGAGATTGAAATTGAATTGGACAAAAAAAAAAAAAAAAATTACTGATGTAGTGCCCTAATTTTTGAAGTAGAGAACGGAAGATAAGAAGAAGAGCTGGTCCTCTCCAAAATTCAGCCATAGCTTCGTCCTTTCCAAAATTAAGCTGGCAAAAAGGAAGAAAATAAGAGGGAGTAAATTCTTCCCGAAAGCTGCGAGTTAGTTCCTCATTCCATAAACAGCTGCCAAGGCCAAGAAAAAGTTGTAAAGATACCGCTGCCCAAATTTGCTGCTAGCTGTCCGGAGTCTTCCCAAAAAATCAGGACCCAAGGAGGAGGAAAAGAAAATGGAATTTCCTTGGTTTCCAGGAAGTTGTTGCTGCCACAGTGCAAGAAAAAGAAGGCAAGTAAAAATCCTCCCAACAATTGAGCTGCTTCGATTTTTCCAATTTCCAAACTTGCTTCTGTATTCTCAAAAAAAAATCAAGGGTTGCTGCGTTCTTAAAGAAGGGAAATCGCAAGAATAAGGAAAAGGGATTTTCTTTATTTTCTGATTTGGGTTGCTGGACCAATCAAGAAGGAAAAAAGGGGGAGAAGATTTTCTTTCCAAAAACAAATGCTGCAGCAAAATTCGGTTAGTTCCAAAGAATTCTGCTGCCATCTTATTTCTAAAAGTGTTGGTTTTCCACCGGGAAGCAAGGGAAAATAAAAGGGAAGTTTGAGATTTCCTTATTCACCGCTGTGCTGCCATCTATAGATGGAGCTTTTTATTCTTCAGCAAAAAAAAAGGGGAGACAGACACAACAGAGAATGGAACAGAGGAGCTGCTAAGGCTCGACTGCTGTATCTGATTTTGCTGTTTTAGTTTGATGATTAACAATTTCTTATTTGTTTTGTTCAAAAAAATGAGTAGCTAATTTCTTTTTTCTAATTCAAGGGATTTGATTTAATTAGCATGTTGTGAGGTTTTGTGCTGAATTTAATTTCTTTCGTAAGTTCAAGTATGATTGTTTCTTGATTTAATTGAGAAATTTTCAGTATTAATTGAATTGACGACTCGATTAGTATTGATCTGTTTGTGCTATCTACATGTTGAGTGTTACTTATATTACAAGAAATGATAGTTCCAAGTAGCAATTAGTTTATTTATGCATGTTGGTGGGACTTAATTGAGCATGCAAGATAATCTAAATGGAAACAATTGAACTAAATTAGTTAATTGCAACTATTTCTTTTAGTTAATTTTAGTTTTCGACTAGTTCTTGTGTGTAATGCTGTTATGGGTGAATATGGAACGTTATCGTGCCCAATTCTTCACAGCAAAAATTAATCGAATGCTGGGTTTGGTTGATTAAATTAGAGGATCCATAATTATTACGATTATCTTAATAATAGTGGAGGTTGAATGCTTGAATTGAAAGAAAACCCTTGAACCTATGATCAACGTGTTAATTGTTCATATTTTCCTTGGATTGGATCTTTCTCTTTTGATTTTCTTGACTTAAATTTCTTTCGATTTAGTACTTAGTTAATCCAACTTTGAAACCCCCTAATTGTTGTTTGGTTTAAGCATTAAATTTGGTTCCTTTGGGATTTCAACTCGTTACTACTATTACTGCAAGTTTACTTGGAGTTTGGTAGAGCCGAATTTATTTTAGTTGCCTTGACAAGCACAGCCAATATGCAAACTACGACATTCCAACTTGAGAAACTTCAAATTTGGAAGCAACAAGAATGGCAAAATCGTAAGCATTTAGGCAGGGAGACTCAGAATGTTTGAAGACTCCTAGCTCAGATAGCCTAGTGATTGATATATCTCAATTAAGATTTGGGAGGTTCTTAGTTCGAGTTATCACGATTGAGTTAAATAGGTTTTATGCCTCTCTCTTTGTATAAAAAAAAAAAAAAAAACGTATCGTATATTTTGTAGCTTCCTGTTTGTACCATTATGGTTTGGAGTTGGTTTGATGAACCAACTAGAAAAATAGGTAAGCATTGCTAGGTAGGAATGTAAGGATTCGGGAGAAGCGGTCCTGATTTGATTTTCAGTGCATCACTGAATTTATCATGGTTTGTTATGTGGGGTAGACTTTTTTATATTTATTTTTAAAAAATAAAACTAATATTATAATAATATAATAAAAATATAATTGTATATATCAAATTTCAGTAGATTTATAATTTTGAAGATAAAAGCATGAATTGATGGGCAAAATTGGTGAAAGAAAGGTAGAATAGAGAAAAATGGAATTTGAGGAAAAAGAAGTGATCAAACAACGTTGGTTATAGAAGATTACAAATTGCATCAAATAATTAGTCGTTGTTTTAAAAATAATTTAGTTTCCTTCTTTTTTTTCAGGGGAATATATATTTTTTTAATTTTTTTTCAAATAAAAAACATATTTTAATTTATTAAAAAACGTCCAACAACGATTGACAACTGAAGATACAAGCGTTGGAGATATACCTCTTGTCAAAATTTTAATCTAAACAAGAATAAATTACTAGTTATCAACTAATAACTCCAAACCATAAATCTAATAAATAGATCTATGATGACTAAATTTTCTTGGACCAAATCAGTAAACATCATTAACGACGCCGCTATCAATCCAATAAATTGTCGCCATAATAACGAACACCATCAATAAAACTGTGACCAGACACCCCTATGAAAGAGGAAAAATATTTGTGTGAATGTTGAATTTGAGAGAGAAGAGAGGGCCAGTATGCTGAAAATGAAAAGAATTATGTTTTTCCAATGTTCAAATTTTATTTTATAAGAATTTGGAAAATTTTAGAAAATAAAAAATAAGACATAAGCTGTAGACAAAACGACGTCGAAGGCTCGGAGTTTACATTTGAGAATTGGGATCCCTTAAGTACTACAGTAGCTCGCTCTTGAGAGAGTCAGCGAGTTCAGTCCCTCATTGCAGAACCGACATAGTATTCCGAGATGCCGTCTCCAAAACCCTTGGCGACTGCGGCTGGTATGTTGCGGTCCCGATTAAGCTCCGCCCTCCGAACAAGAGGAGGAGACGCACACGGTCCTAGCAGATGGGCTACACCTGGCCACCAAGAGAAACCCAACGGCTATCTATTCAACCGGACACCGCCGCCGCCTGGACAATCTCGCAAGTGGGAAGACTGGGAGCTGCCCTGTTACATCACCAGCTTCCTTACGATCGTCATTCTTGGCGTTGGTCTGAATGCCAAGCCCGATCTCACTATCGAGACTTGGGCCCACCAGAAAGCCCTAGAACGCCTTGAGCTTGAATCCGCTTCTTCCCAAGAATCTGATTAATTTTTCATGATGATGCTGATGATGATGAAATTACCTATCTGGGTATGGTTTCTTTGTTGATATTTTCTTGTTGGCGTAGTTCGGAGAAAATAAAGGTTTTTGTTTGACTTCGGAGTTGAGATCAAACGGAGTTCTGGAACCTTTAAATTGTCGTTTACTGCTTTTTTATTTACTGGAATTTTTGACAATGTTAACCTTATGATGTTGCAATCAATATATGTTCATTTCCCTCAAATCGTGTTCGCTTTTTCTCCGATTAATTCCATTTAATTTTACGCTTGAAGATGGTTAATTTTTCTCCCGGGGGTTTCAGTCATTGCTGGATAGAAGTAAAAATTATCAAATACAAGATAGGATATCGTCTTCTTCATGGTTTTCCGCGTCTGATCTTGTTTTAGTGGGTTTTAATTACTGGAATATGCTCTTTCTGAATCCTGGTTATGTTGATGATGTATATATGTGGGAAGGTTATTTTGATAGACAAGGGTTCGGAAACTTATTGGTGACATTAACAGTTGTAGTTCTTGCTGTTCTTTTTGGCCTGGAGAATCCGCAATCCATGCATTGATTTAGTGTTAAATCAGCTGATACGTTGGTCACTTTTGTCAATTTGGTCTTTAAAATGTGATCTGAAGCATTTGCCATCTAAACCTTGCACTCTTAATTTTCAGAAATGCATAATTTATTCATTCCTGGTTTCATCTTTTAAAAGGGACAGTCAAATGGCAGAGTAATACTTATTCTCCACTATGAATAGTCACAACTAGTTTGTTGCGCCCAGTCTCCTTTGAAGTGAAAAGTGCGATACTTGTTTTAGTTGGTGATTTGTTAGTACTTATTTCTCATTGGAGAATATTTGATGCCTATTAACTTAATGTGCAAAAGCTGTTTCCCCTTTTAGATAGTTAGGGCAGCTAACAAAGATACATCGGTTGATAGTTGATTCTCTCTGTGAAAATAACCATTGGTCAATTTGATAACATATCATAAGTGGCCAGATTGATTTTACACTTCATCAGGTTTCTTTTGATTAGCTTTGAGGATGCTTTTAGTAATATTTGAGAGGAAGATATCCTAGTTTAGTTAGGAAGATGTCTACATTAGCAGCACAGGTAGGAGGCAATGTTGAAGTGTGACACTGGTGTATGAAAGATGCATGGTGTGAATATGCCAAAAAAGGATGAATTCTTTAAGTTGCTATTTGCCCTTTACTGAGTAATTTGCTTAGATTCTATTTACTTGCTACCTTACTAAAGCTTGTAATTTTCTAATCTGCTGAGGACTGGTTTTCTTTTTTGATCCTAAATCTAACATTATGCGTAGTTATGGTTATGAGTATGGTTAATGTCTCTCAGATTTCAAAATTGAACAGTTTTCGAGATTTTCCTGGTGCTGGTGACCCCTTTTGGTTTGTTGGTGATTTATTAGACTTGTGGCTTTTATTGAATAAGAATTTATCTTCATCGTGACGAGTGTAGCTGCATGCGTTTAGAACAGTACTCACTGAACAGAACAGAATAGAATCTGTTAGGCTAATGTATGTACTGACCAGTTGTAGGTTCATCTTTTGAATCCCTCAATGCTACAAGTATCACTTTGTAGCTTTGTGATACATTGCATTCCTGGGTAATATTACTACCGTTGCTGACTAGTTCGGTTAAAAGAGTGTTCATCGTAGGTTTATGGGTGTTTTTATGGACATGGAAGATAAAAATGAACGAGTTATCTTTACTTATTTCATTTATCCTTCAAACACAGGGTTTAAAGAGCATTTCAGCTGCACATGTAAATAATAGGACCTGTTGTATGAGACAAGAGTTGCCAGTTTCCTTCTGACATTTTCATGAATCTAAGCTGAAATCTGATCTAGCAATGCCTCAAAGGAGTAAGTTTTCCTTCTCAAAAATAGCTTTGGGATGGGAAGTATATAAAACTATCAGAATGTTGTTGCTGTTGTTGGCTCATTTGTGTAAATATATGATGAGAAAAAGGTTCTTGCTAATATGTTGGATCTCTTTCAAGCTTTCAAATTCCTCCATGGGAGGGAGAATGAAGGGCTAAAGATTGAGCAGTTGAGTGCATTAGCTGAGTTTTGGGCTTCACATTTAAACAAAACTATCTATAAAGCTAGAAGTTGGGCTCTAAATTTGTGTGGTATACGTATGGGCCCTCAAGTAAGTTGGGTTATATATTTGGGCTCCTAAAACCCTTTTCTTCCCGAGGATTGTTTCTTCTGAACTACTAATTCATTTTCTATTATTTACTAACTCCATTTATAAATGATCTTCTTCTCGTCTTCTTCTTTTATTTTTATTTTTTATTTTACACGTCGATCTCAAACTCTACTCTATTGTGCCGCCTTTTAGCGAGTTCAATGAGGTTTTCTTTACTAACGGCACCGCCAATTCAGCCACCGAGTTCTATTTGGAGGCGGATTCCGAGTCTACTCTGCTGCCTCTTATTAACACTATGGAAGTGTTCCTCATTTCTGATCCGCTGAACATGAATTTTTATCAAATTTACCCAATAATAATCTCTGGAGTAATATAAGAACAGTGAATATATGAAGTAATTATTGTTTGATTCCACCTCCTCCTTCACGGATTCTCATCAATGTATAATTTTTGTATTCTCATTTTTGGATTCTTATACTCATAATCTTAATTGAAGAAATTGTTTGTTATCTTCGATCTGATAATTTTTTCGTTAGTAGAAAAATACAATTGTTGAATTATTCTCATGTTTGGAATTTTGTTGAATTTTGGATAAATTATTTAAATTTTTTTAAAAAAAGTAATTTAAATAGTTTGTTTCAGGGTTATAAATAGTAAACCATGGGTTATTTGAGGGGGCTAACAAATAGACCAAAAGTCAATTCCATAGAGAGAAGGGTTGCTCTTGCATTGCAAGTTGCAACACGAGGAGACCGTGTGGCAAAGGTCTGGACTCGGGACTTGGATCAAGTCACGTGCATCCATATATCCATTTCCAACTGCAAAATATATACAGAAGACTTGCCGGCTACTTTGCCCGTTGCCACCCAAAATGCCCATTTTAAAACAGGACGATGCCTTGAGGTGCTTTGTTTAAAAAAATATTATTAAAATAAAAAGGTTGTGGTTGACACTCTTCACTTAAAATTAATAAGTATTAAATTCGAATCATTTTAAAATTTTTTTTTTGTGTAAAAAAATATATATTAGTATTGAAAAGGAGGGAATAAAAAAAATAATAGGATTAATAGAAGGATTCCGTTGGGAATGGGGGGGATGGATTTAAAGAAGTGAAGAATGAATGGACAGGACAGGACAGGACCCACCAGAGTGACAATATGATGGTTGGCATCTGACAATATTGTCTATTGGGATTGGGAAGGGATTCGGGTTAAGATTTTTTTAGGAGAAATGGGTTTTGTTCCCTCCCATAAATTCTTATTCTACTCATTCCTTACTTTACTCTCACAAATTAATTTATCCAATCAAAACCATTTTTAACTCACTTTTCATACGCTCTCACCAAGAAACAATAAAAACATAAAAAAATTTTAAGAAATAATTAAAAATTTATTAAATACTAAAAAGACTTTTATCATCCTTCTAAAACGTTAATTCAAAAATACGGAGGAAGTATTTTTTTTCACTTTTTAAATTGAATTTCGAAAGGTACCAATTGAATCAATAATCTATTTGCATTTCCAACAAAATTCAAGCATCTGCAAAATTTTAAAATTGAATTCAATTCAAGTTTTCAACAATTTTTTTCTCTCTTTGATCGGTTATTTGAAAATCGAATTAGACTGAAGTTTTTACATTTTAAATTACATCCAATTGAGGATAAATAACCTACCGACTATCATTATGTATCATTTAAAATATCACTCCTTGTCTCTTAACAATAATTATATTGTAAAATTATTATTATTTCACAAAAATATTAATATTATATATTTTTATTATCAATATATATTTTTCACTCACAATATTTATTTAATATATATATTTTTATGAACAGTATCGCAAGTCTCAACGGATAAAGTAGATTGAGAGGATTGGATACCTTATATTAAGTTGGAACAATATTTATTTAATATAATAATATATAATTTTATAAAATTTATAATTAAAATATAAAATAATAATAATATAATAATAAAATTTACATAAGTTATATTTTATTTAAAATAAAAAATTATATTATGTTTAAATAAAAAAAATTTAGTATATAAAGAGAGATTTAAAACTTATTAATCTAATTAATTTATATCACGATGTGACTCAAACTTTAGACTATGTATTCTTAAATGCCTTCCCATTGTGACTCAAATAAAACAGTACAAAAAATGGGGAAGTAGAGAAATGGAAGCCTAGGCATCAACATCAAGAATGAAACAGTGGAGTGAGAGACAGCAAGGCATGGAGTAGTAGTCCTTGTGAATGTGACTGGATGCCGTTACCTGAAGCCCCATTAATCATCTATTTCACTTCACAACGATAATGACAACAATGAAAAGGTTTCATGTTTGTATTCTATTTTTCCTAGATTCAGAAATTAATAATTCATGGTTGAGTAGTTTAATTACTTACAAATTTTACTAGTTATTATTCTAATTTTTATTTTTTATCGTTTCAATTTAAATTAAAATACTTTCTATAATACTTTTTCTTTTCTTTTATTTAAATTAAATGATAATTTTATCAAAATTAGAAAGATAATATTTAAAACTGAAACAATAACTAGTAATATCCGTTACCTAAACCTCTATACTTGAGAATTGCGAAACTGGATTGTCCTAGTATGTGAGTTAGGCTCCATTTGCTACATTACTAATGGAATTAAACAATGGAATTATTTCAATTAATGTTTAGTTGTTGAATATTAAAAAAAATTCAGAATGCTCGCACTCGTGATTTTGAAGAAACCATTATAACCATTCTATTTTTAAATTCATTTCCTTTTTTCTTTTCTTCACCTCTTGATTCGATTTTGGGTTTTTGATTTCAACTTTTTATTTTTGTTTCGCCTTTCACCGTTCAGCTATGACTTACTTGATTCAATCTCAAATTCCGCTGTTCAATCATGACTTCTCATATTCAATCTTCAATAGTCTCAAATTCCACCGTTGGAGGAATGTCAAGGGAGACAACAGAGCTAAGGTGGAAGAACACTTCTAGCTTCATGGTTCTCTCCTCCATCCATAGTTCACCGAAATTTTTTTAAAAAAATAAAGAGATTTATTGTTGGATTGAAAGGGAATTGATTGATATATATCAAGGCAAATAACTCCTTTTTGATGGCGAGCAAGACTTTTTATTCAGCAACTCGAACTCGCGACCAAAATAGTTGTGGGGACTTGGTTGCATAATCTTCTGTTGTTCATTGGGTAACCAAAGGAGCAACCAAAATAGTGACATATAGTCATTCTTCAATCCCATGTACAATTTATATAAAAGAGGTAAAATAGGTATTTTGTATATTTATAAACTATTCATTTAGTAAAGGTCAAAATATTTTTTTGGTCTTTTATAATTGGCATTGTCTCATTTTTTGTCCCTTATAACTTTACGAGAACCTTTTTAGTCCCCAAACTTTAATTTATTAGGTGTTTTGGTCCCTCTTAACGAAAATTTTAGTCAACAAACGGTTTGACAAAATTTCCTGTCAGTCTTGGGGACCTTTTTGTAAAATTTTTTTTTAAGGGCATTTATATAATTTCTTTTTTACTTCTTCCCAAATCTTCTTCTAAGGGCATTTATATAATTTAAGGGTAGGGTTATTTAAGTAAATTCAGCCCCTAAGGCTTCACCCACAGCTGCCGCCAACCCTTCTTCTTCTTCCACAAACTCGTCACTGGCATGCTCGACTTCCGGCGACTATTGCCGGTCGTCTTTTCTGGCGAAAACCATCTCTCCCAGTTGATTAAATTCATCCGAAACTCTTTCGGTGATCATCAACCTTACCGGCATGAAAAACGAAACGTCCAAAAAAACTTTTCCCAACGTTCACATTTTTCTGGTGTCGACTCAAGAAGGTGCAACGGCGATATTAGCTGTTGCTTGTTCCCATCCAACCGAGATTTTTAGTCGATTGAAGTCCATCCGGAACGATTCTGGCTTTCGACTTCATTAGAAGACCGGCGAATAGAAGCAAAAATAGCCTAGAAACCATTTTTGGTTGTCCCGTTTTCCCGGCGACAAAACCCTGTAAAGACAAACAATACCAACAACCCAAATTTCATTTTAAACCAAAATAGTCCAAAAAAAAAAAAAAAAAAAATCCCGGAACCATCCCGTGGACTTCCGTTTTCCAGCCAAAGTAAAACCCAGCAGCCTAGAAATCATTTTCAAAGTCAAATTGAAAAACCAATACAAGTCAGAACACTTCCAGCGAGAAAACCCAACAGAATATAAAACCCAGCCTGAAGTAGGCCGTCCGGGAGGCCATACACACCATTCTTTCTGTGATCCTAGTCTCCCTCCAAGGCCATAAATAATCATGGATCCACCGGAAGTAGTCGGGACAAGTGGGCGTCGACTGCTTTGATGATTTGGGAAGTAGTCGGGACAAGAAGAAGAAGTAGGAAGAAGACGAAGTAAAAAAGAAATTATATAAATGCCCTTAATTTTTTTTTTTACAAAAGGTCCCCAAAACTAAAGGAAATTTGGTCAAACCATTTGTTGACCAAAATTTCTGTTAAGAGGGACCGAAACACCTAATAAATTAAAGTTTGGGGACTAAAAATGCTCACGTAAAGTTATAAGGGACCAAAAGTGAGACAATCCCAATTATAAAGGACCAAAAAAGCATTTTGGCCTTTAATAAATTAAAAATAAAAATGGTAGTATTATATCGGTTCCCCTTTTTGTTATTAAACGCTTTCTTTTTAAAAAAAAAACATCTTTCACTTTGTTAAGTATTGCCCTTTAATTCTTATTTCTCGCCCCCTTAATGTTTATCTGCCGTCCCTCCTATTATTACCTAACTGTCCTTAATCAAATTATCAATAATTTTATAAGTCCCTTTTTAATTTACAAAAAATATATAAAAATTATGATTAAAGTAGTATCGATGAGCGAAACTATAAATAAATTTTTTTAATATTTTTAGTAAATTGATTAAGGATAGTTAGGTAATTTAATATATTATTATATTTTATATTTAAATATTATGATTGGTATTTGTTATTTTATCAATAATAATGTAGATATAAAAGAAGGGTGAAATAAGCCTTCACAAATAAAAAATGGTAACAATTCTCAAATCCATCCCATAAACCAAATAGTTCTATTAGATTGTGGAAATTCATATTCATTTTTATTTCTACAAAACTCATACTCATAATGATGGGCAACTCACGTTTCATATTATTTATATACTTAATAACACTCCTAACCCATCCCACAAAATTTTCAATATGACTCAAACTATATTTAACAATGAAATTCATAAGGCAACACAACAACGAACATGTATCCACCCCTATAAAAATACATTTAACCAACTAAATTGGGAACTACAAAAGATATACAACCAATTGTGATTGTAAGTTTTGGGATTAAAATCTGACATTTAATTCTTAGATGAAAGATAATAAAATTTTTGACAAAAATAGAAATAAAGACACAAAATCAGGTGATCTTTTAAAAATGGCAGAATCTTTCCCCTAAATACTACTCCTTTACTTATAATAAATATGTCAGCAATCTAAGATTTTTCTTTTTTTTTTTTTAAGGAGGGCCACTACCATTTGCCCCTATGTTTATATTATTTGGGGATTATAGTATCCTTACGCTACTTTCCTATAAGCCTTCATAGGGTTAGTATTTGTTTTTGTGAAAATAAATTGCGAACCCTAAATAAATAAACCCAAATTAAGTGTACCTAAAAAAGTGAAATAAAAAAAATAATAGCAAATTATTGAATAGTTGATTCTGTGCCTGCCATCGTTTATGGCCATTGGCGGCTTAGAATGCCTATATTATTGACCAATAATTGACCATCGTTTATGGCCACTGCAACGGTGAGTTTTTTTTTTTTTTTTATTGGGAAAGGAAAAGGGTTGTGGAAAATACAAGGTATGTACTGTTTAGTACTACTGTTTTGTCAAACGAATGAACAAAAAACACTCTGAGGCTCACCGACAACACTGTCCCCCTCTCCAGCTAATACCATATTGTAAACTCCATCAATATAAAATATATATAGTTTTATTTATTAAATTATTTTGTTTTGATAAATAAAATTATTATAGTGAGTTTTATATGGAATGTTAAATTTAATATGAATTTTTTTGGTTATTTTATAAATGAAAGGACTGAGATAAGTCAGATGGATCCAAGCTCTCTTATTTAGGGTTACTAGTTACCGTCTCAGTTTTTGAGATGATAGTCCTTAATTTTGATAAAATTATTTTTTCACTTGAAAAGGAGAGAAAATAAAAAGTATTATAAGATATATTTTAGTCTAAATTGAAACGATAAATGATAAGTACTGATGCGGTAATAAAACTTTATTTATATCTCCCATTAATGGACAGTAATAACAAAAGCTAAGATTAATAACTTGTAATCATGGATTTTGTATAGTAAGCCTGGATCTCAACCATTTACGGTATGCTCGCCTGCACGACTATGTTGATGTCTACTTTTAAAATGCTTCGCAAGGTTGATAGTTAGTTAATAGGATGACCTAATTAAATGTTGCAATAAATTACCACAACAAATAATATATTTTTTCTCTAGTTAAATTAATATAATAATAAATTTTACAGCAGGACGACATTATACGGTGACGAGAGGGGGCGACCGTTTCTTGAAATGGTCAGAATTTTCTCTAGTAAGATTATTCTGATCAAATTTTGACCAATGTAGATCCTTCATATCGCTGTAATTCCGTCCTAAAAAATTTAAAGTCTAAATCTGCATATTCCCCTATTCACATGAATCGAATCCAATAGTAAGAAGCTCCTAAAGTTGAGAGGTAATTTGATTTGAGCAGTATAGGTCTATGGATCTATTGGGTTCCCTAAAGCAAATTATGTGGCTCAATCGGCCATGTTTCAAAGAGGAAATCATGGAGAACTTGGAGTGTTTCCTCAAAGTCAGAATCCACTACAAAGTTGGTAAAACCGTTTTGTTGCTGCAAAACATGGATCATAAAAAAATAACTCAAGAAGATGGCTACTTGTAGCAGGTACAGAGATACAATGTTGGTGCATGGACAGCTTCATTTCTCCAAATCCATAGCGTATTATTAGCTATAGAATTTTTGTTGTTAATGGGCATGGTCCACTTATCCCACATTGAAAATATACGTTTATCGACAATACTATATAAGTCTCACGTGATATTATTTTTTATTGTCAATTGATTTTCAAATAGAATCACATGTAGATTTATATTAGCCTTTCTTTTATTTGATATGATATAAAATTTTGTATATGATTTTTTCATATAATCTGTTTGAAGTAAATTAAATAATTTTATAAACTTTTAATTATAAAATAAATAAAATAATAGTGAAAAAATAATTTCTGATAACTTTTTAAATTTTTGAAAATATTAAAAAAAAGCCTCACAGAAGGGGGGGGAAAAAAGCATTCACGAAAAAGAAAAAAAAAAAAAACCAAATTCCCTCAAGAAAAGGAAAGAAAACACTACAAACCCGCACCCCTCTCAAAAAAAAAAAAATAATAATAATAATAATAATATTTTAGAGGTAGGTACACCAAAAAAATAATGTTCTTATATAATCACTATATAATTTTCCCTAATTGGTAAAGCATTGCTAATAAACGGTAGGTTTTAGCAATTTTTAATTAAAGCTCGGATTTAGACGTGAAACAAAATTATAAAATTAAAAAACACAAAAAAAAGCATGAAAAATTTACTCCAAAAGAATGTGAAAGGCTTGCGTATTTTAAACTACACATCTCAAAACTTTTAATAAGATTTTTTAGTATTTTGCCGTCAAATAAAAAAAAAAATTCAGTAATTGCATGTCTTTGCGTAGTAGGAGTATAAAGCATTATTTATTTCATAATTTGGAAGAAATTTTGTCGTGTATAATTCTTTAAAGGTTAAGAAATATGATCATATTAAGTAATTAAAAGTCTTTCACTTTGGCTGGAATTCTGGAGGTAGTGATTCACTGTGGCGGTGGCGGTGGCGGTGGCGGTGAAGTGGATGTGGAGGAGGTTGGCGGTGGTGGCAGATTTAAATATTGGAGATGGGTTAAAGTTTAAAGGTAGGGATTTTCTAAGTAAAATTTGTATAAGAAAGGAAGAAAAGACACTTTGATGGTGGAAAATTAATTTGGGACATGCGTTACCGTCTTATCAAATGTAACAGAAAAAATGGTACATATATATTTTTATTATTATTATTTTTGGTAAAAAGAAATATGATGTCAAAATCTAGATGACTCGATTAAGAATTTATTGATTTAAACAAAGAGTGTCAGACGAACGTAGACTTTAAATTTTCAGGAGATAAAATTGCAGCAACATGGAGAATGGACATCGGTTAGAGTTCAACCAGAATAACTCTACTAGAAAAAATTCCGACCGTCTCGGGGGCAGAAGACTTTCCTTACCATATGATACGTCTGCCTCGACTATTAGGTTACCATATATTTTTATTATTAACAGTTTGTTACTTTTTAGATAAAATATTTAAATTTATTTTCACAATTTAAAATTTAATTATTAATTCTTATTATAACATGTTACACTAAAAATTAGAGAGTCATTTATTTAGGCGAAAAGCAGGTGTAAATGCGTAATCTAATGGTGGATAGACAAAAAATGATAAAACGCGTAACGTAACCGGCAATTCCCGGTTACTGCATGAACCACCGACACACAGAAGTAACCGGTCAATCTCCGGCCTCAGTATTCATTAAATAAGTGCTGAGATCAAAATCAGCTTTTTTACGTATTTTCTACTTCTCCTCCTCCTTCTTATTCTGCAACTCAACATCATAATTCTGCACCATTTCTCTCTCTCCTCTGCACAATTCAACACTACTCATTACTACTACTACTGCTCCCCCTTCTGCTTCTCTCTCTCCCGCCACTGCCTGAGATTGTTCGGCTTAATTTGCTGGAGCCAAAATTTGGGTAAGTTTAAACTTTACTGTTTTGCTGGTTTGTTTGTTTACAGAGGTAATGGTGATACTTGGGAAGTTGAGATTATTGGTATGGATTCATAATTTTGTGTTGGATGCGGTGATGTGTCTTTTTGTGCTTACAGCGATGGATATGATATGCGCTTCAACAGGATGAAAGTATGAATATGTTGACGTTGCCATTTGGCTTTTTTCTTGTCGTTTTGTTCTTATTTTCTGGGGATGGGGGAATTTACAGGAAAAAACTAAAAAGCGCATCGTTTTGGAAAGATTTTGGGTCTCTATTCGTAGAAGCTTCGCTCTAAATTTAGTCGTTTTCTATGCGTCCATTAATCCTTTTCGGTACATCATTTTCATTTTCTTTCTTAGTTTCTCACTGCTTTTTTTTAAGTCTAGTTTTGTGAAATACTGGAGATCGTGGACAGTTATACTCCACAATTCCCCTTGTAACCGTCCTATGTTCCCCTTCTGTTCTTTGTTTCTTTTCGTTTTCGTTTGAATCAGAATTTTGCCCCCCACCCCAAATCCGCTTTGATCTTCTTAAAGATTTTCCCTGAATCATTATTACTCCTGCTTGAAATGGAGCCAAGCAGATCATTGTGAGAACTACATGCGTAGAGCCTCATACATTTTACATTCGGTAGTATATTACGGTTTCTGGTGGGGTTTATAGTTGTGGCAAGTGGTACCCGCCTACTGTGGTCGGGGGTTCAGCCTCACCCCCTTTCAGAAAAACCCGATTGGGTTGCTTACGGTTGTCGCCGGCCCAGTTGGGTTCTTGTAAGTACTTGTTGTGGTTTTAAAAAAATAAGCAATTGATTGAAAGTTTTGCTGTGGTGATGGCATCTCTGGAAGTCTGGAATTCTTGTTCATGAGACATCGGAGATGGTGAAGTCATCATCATTTACTTGTTTAAGGAACTTACCTGTCTGTCATGAATAAACAATTTGAACACAGTTGTGTCCTAATCATTACCACCACTCATGATTTAGTGGTGCAACTTGCTTGCTTTTGTCCCTCTGTTATTTAAATAAGGTGGGTTGCTCATGCGATATCCTAAATAGTGTAGCAACTATGTTGATTAAGTTTAATAAATTATGTTTTTTTTTTTTTTTTTGCCTTTCTGTTTTCTTCTCAGTGGGTTAGTTTTGATAATATGCTCCTAGGTTTGGTGGCGAGGCTTCTATAGAAATCCTAGGCACTGAAATCCTCAATTTGCTTAAGAGACGGTTCCATAGTAAAAGTTGTCTGATGAGGCTTTACATGGCAAGAAATTCTTTTCAATTGGGCAACGGGATTTGGAATGTGATCAATATAATATCATCCTAAGTATGTAGTAATACTTTGATGTTTGCACATGATTGCGCATCTTTAAATGTGTAGATATTTGTAGTTCTGTACTTAGAAAAAAAAAGAAAAGGAAAGTTAGTATTTCAGCTTCTCTCTCATAATTATAGTTTTTCCTTTCCCGAATTGAACTTCTGAGTATTCTTTATAGTGATTGCAAAATTGGGTCCTTCTTCCCAAGGTAGTTAAGCCCACTGTTATGATTTTAAATTTTCAAACTACACAGAGTAGTTTAATCTTTAAGATTTACATATCACCTTCTACTTAGATTCTTTTTTCTTCAATATCTTATCTAAAATGTAGTGATAGATTCCTTTCCCTTCTGATGGTGTTGATATGCATAAGTAACTTGTTGCCAAGCCTTCGGATCCCGATATTGATTTAGGAAGTTATGCTTAAGATAACATATGAAACACTGGGTGCCATCTTCTGCTTGGTCTTGAATTGTTTGTCATAAGTTAGTTACTATGTTAATATTTAAGGTGGGATGACTCTGAGTCATTTGCAAAGGTGTCCTACTTTCTTCCTGAAATCTAGGTGACTGCATTGCATTCCTTTGATTAATTCTCTTTTACTATTTGGTTTTGTAGCTTCTCTTTGCAATGCAGTTGAAAAGGTAATGTACAAAGCATGAAGGAAGTTGAGAGGAAGAAAGTTCCAAAAAATAATCAAAGAAAGTTCTCTGCAAACTCTGAAAAACGAGACTACAATCTTCAAAACAAGAGTAATAGAAAAGCTTTAAAAGCAAAAGGTACTGAGGTTCAAGCTTCATCTGCTAAAGGCGACACTGGTATAGTAGTGAGTGACTCAAACACCGGCTCAGAGTCCTCAGAAGTTTATGAAAGCATGGTGATTGACTATGTGGATGAAGTTCAGAGGTCTGAGGAAGCATCTTCAGATTTACAAAAGCTTCAAATATCTGAGAAAGAAACCGACACTAAACGTGATCATTCATGTGATGTTAGGAATGAACCAACCGAAGCTATGGAGGAAGAGTCGGATACTGATACAAATAATGACTCAGTGTCATCCCAAGGAGATCTTGCTGTAGCTGATGACGAGAAGGTAGAAAGAGCTGCAAAGGTTCTCAGGACTGTGCCTAAAAATGATTCATCCGGGGGTAATTCCCGTTTTGATAGAGTAAAATCTGATCAGAAGAAAAATATTATTCAGCCAAAAGCACAAAAAAGCACACCCAGGAAAACCATAAGTCCTGACAAAGAACCATCTAAAGGGGCTGCAAAAAACATATCTGATGACTTGATGAATATGAAAGTTCATCCAAAACCTCCGTCAGATTCTTCTGGAAATCTTGACACACCCGTTGAAGATGCAAAGGATGACGATGTCCGTGATGAGACTTCAGTTAGTGCTAATTGTGTAGAAAGTGATGATGAAACTCTAAACGCCAAGGAAATTGGTGAGGGAGAAGACAATGCTGATCAAAAGATTCAGGAAATGGAATTAAGAATTGAAAAACTAGAAGACGAGCTGAGGGAAGTTGCCGCTTTGGAAGTCGCACTTTATTCTGTTGTGCCCGAACATGGTAGTTCTGCACATAAGGTGCATACACCTGCCAGACGGTTGTGCAGGCTCTACATTCATGCCTGCAAACACTGGTCTCCAGACAAGCGTGCTACAATTGCAAGAAACACTGTTTCGGGGCTGATTTTGATTGCCAAGTCTTGTGGTCATGATGTCCCAAGGTGTGTAGTGGAGTTTTTCTTATAAAAGGTCTTTGAATTTACTGCATATGTTTCTCACTGGCTGACAGATGCTTTTTTTTTTTTTTTTTTTTTTGCTCTTTGGCTAAGACTGTCGTTCTGGCTATCAAACACTGTTGTTCTAAGAGAAATTATCTCTCAGACATTTGGAAGCTCATGTCAATCAGGTCCTCTTACAAGAATTTTTGAGTCCAATGGAGGAGGAAAGAACTATGAAGCAAAGTTGCCATCAGTCAAATGGAAGAGTGTTTCTGGTAGCAAACAACCAAAAAAGCAGGGTTTCATACAGCTGGTTGATGATTGGCAAGAAACAAGAACCTTCACTACTGCCTTAGAGAAAGTTGAATCATGGATTTTCTCTCGAATTGTGGAGTCAATATGGTGGCAGGTAATTACCACATGTTATATACTTGTATGCGTGCAAACTAGTTTCCATATGAATTAAAAGATTGAAAACTCTGTAATTATACCTACATGACGCAATTTATAGTAGCTTTTTCCTTTCCTTTTTCAACGGGTTTATTGCCAACTTTAATACCAAATTTGTTTCGAGTCATTTTTCACTCGATCATGGAAATGCACTGAGTATCTCATGTTGAACTTTTGAATTTACCTTGTGACTGAACTAATTTATCTATATAGCAGTATGAATACTTCTTTTTCTCAAAATTTTTACATGTGGGAATCTAACTTCTTGTTTTCAGGCTCTGACTCCCCATATGCAGTCTCCTAGTGACAACACGAGAAACACTAAAGGTCTTGGCAAAATGTTGGGTCCTAATTTAGGTGATCAACAAAAGGGTAGTTTTTCCATTAATCTATGGAGAACTGCTTTTGAAGATGCTTTGCGGCGACTTTGTCCAGTTCGAGCAGGTGGCCATGAATGTGGTTGCTTGTCTGTGTTAGCGAGGAAGGTATGTATGTTAATCCTTGCTTAACTGCCTCCTCGTTCACCAACTTCTGCTTTTCTTTTCTGGTTCTCCTTTTTGGGGAGAGTGGAAAATCAGCTCAACTAGTTTAACTAGAATCTTCCAGATTCATCTGTACTTTACCTTGTAGTTTGGCATGTGACATTCTTTTTAGAATTGATACATGCATTTGCTATCAGGTTATGGAACAATGTCTTGCCAGACTAGATGTTGCCATGTTCAATGCTATTCTTAGGGAGTCGGCGCACGAGATCCCAACTGATCCAGTATCTGACCCCATAGTTGATTCCAGGGTTTTGCCTATCCCTGCTGGAGACTTAAGTTTTGGCTCTGGTGCTCAACTAAAAAATTCTGTGAGTATCTTTGGCCAAACTATGTGAATTTTCAGACATAGAGAATGCTTGTCATCTTTTTTTGCAAAGATTTTTTTATTAAATGATAGAATTACCTTTTGATTCTTGTACCTCTAGTTTGAATGTTTCTGGCAACCTCAGTTGTACAGGGCTTTTGAGCATATGAAGTAAATGCACTTTGCACTTTTTTTGTTTACCCGATGTGTTAAAATGAAAAAGAGTCTTCGTTTCAGGTTGGAAATTGGTCAAGATGTCTGAATGATCTGTTTGGCATGGGTGGTGGTGAGGATGTCAGTCAGGGGACTGGAGATCAACCAAAGTGTTTTAATCTTCTTAATTCATTGAGTGATCTTTTAATGCTTCCGAAAGACATGATTATGGAAAGAACAATCAGAATGGAGGTTCGTCTTTTGACATATTTAACATCTAAATTTATGAACTCCACCTGTCACCTTGTATCACTTGTGTTTTTACTTTTGATTGTAGGTATGCCCAAAAATCACTCTTCCACTGCTGAAAAGGATTCTTTGCAACTTCACTCCAGATGAGTTCTGCCCTGATTCTGTACCTGGGGCTGTATTAGAGGCTTTAAATGCTGAGGTACTTATGGCAAAATTGTTCAACAGATTTGAACTGAAAAGTTGGAACTTATCAAACTAATCTTCTTGTCACACTTTTTTTTCAAACTTTTGACATGCAGTGCATCATAGAGAGGAGGTTGTCTGGAGAGTCTGACAGTAGCTTTCCTTATCCTGCTGCTCCAGTTGTTTACACCCCCCCATCTGCAGACGATGTGTCCGAAAAAGTTGCTGAGGCTGGGAGTAAATCTCAGCTGTCAAGGAGTGCATCTGCAATACAAAGGAAAGGGTATACGAGCGATGAGGACTTGGTGGAATTAGATTGTCCTCTGGCTGCAATTGTCGACAAATCGCCATCCTCTCCGAGTAATCCACCAAAGGAAATGGCAAGTGGAAATCAGAGCCACGTGAAGGAAAAAGGCGATGCTGGAGGCAATGCAAGGTATGAGCTCCTTCGCGAGGTTTGGCAGGCAACATAGTGCATGTATATATGTTGAAGATTGTCTTAATCCCACATCGAAAACCCGCAATCTTCAACAATATGCTTGCTGAAGCTTGCAGGTTTGGCTGCATTGTTTATATGATGAGTAGGAAAGCAAAGTTCATCTATACTCGCATGCAAATGGATGCATGATGCTGGGTCAAGGAATCTTGCATACATTACCATGAATTCGATATCTCTATTCACAGTTTTGTTGACAATTGCAACTTGAGTATTAAACATATACACAGTGAAGCCTCAAATCTGAATGAATTACTCTTGAAGTGATATGTTATGGTTAGAAATTGCACGCACGGAATATATATATATATAGATATATATATATATGAAATCTAGAAACTAATAGAATGAAAAAAAAAATTACTCGAAAATCTCATAATTTTGTTAATCAACTTTTCGAGGCAATTGAAGTCTTGTTTTCAATATTAGTGATAGAATTATTATTTAATTATAAAATTTAAATAAATATAAATGATATTTTATTTTAGAAAAGAGTTATAATTAAAAAATAAATTAATGATTTTATATCCAGAAAAAGAAAAAGAAGAAATTTTTATTTTTTATTCTACTTTTTGGGATTAAATGAGTAAAGTTTTCCTTGTTTTAATTACTCTGCTGGCTCCAATGGATTCAACCAACAAATTGTTGCAACCAAAATCAATTCATCATAAAAAAAAAAATGCATACCAAGTTTACTCTGAAAACCAAAACACTATTATTTAAATTTCATGAAATGAAAAAATATCAAATCATATTATACCCAACACCACACAACCACAACATTAAAAGGGAGGGGGAGGGGGAGGGGGTGCGGAGTGATGCAAAGTAATCTAATTAGCGAGTTTTAAATTTAATTATATGAGCCAAAACAGCAGTTGCACAAACTATGCATACTTGTGTCTAAATAGTAATATTGTCATATATCAATCAAATCTCAAATCCAGATCTATTAATTCCCACCAAATGATGTTCCTACCAATTTACCATATTTTTTTGGAATTTCTCCTCCAGACAAAATAAAAAGAATTTTTTTTATTTTTTATTCTATTTTTTGGGATTAAATAAGTAAAGTTTTAATTGTTCAGCTTGTTCCAATGGATTCAACCAACAAACTCTTACACCAACAACACATCACCATCTACAATGCATAACAAGTTTACTCTCAAAATCAAAAAACCATTATTTAAAATTCACAGAATGAAAAAATATCAAATCAAATTATTTAGAAAATATCAAATCAATATATATATATATATATATATATATATGCAAAGCAATCCAGCCACCAAACATCAAATTTAATTGCATGATAAGTCAAATTAGTTGTTGCACAAATCACGCACACTTATATTTAAGTAATTATATCATCATATATTAATCAAATATCAAATTTAAATCAGTTAATTCCCACCAAATAATATTACGATCAATTTACAATATTTTCTTCGAACTCTTCTACTCCCAACATTGGAAGGCTTGCGACCACTCCATTGTTACCCGAGTTGCCTCCTCAGGCCGAGGGGTCCTATGAGGCCATGAGATTTGATTTGAGAAAAGAGTTATAATGAAATAAAATAACATAAATCACTTTTTATTCATTAATTTATTTTTTTATTTTTTATTCTGTTTTTGGATTAAATGAGTAAATATTTCCCTGCTTTAATTTATCACACCAACAACACATATCATTAACAATGCGTACCAAGTTTACTCCCCAAACAAAAACACCATTATTTAACATCCAGGAAAAGATAAAATATCAAACCAAATTATTCAGGAAATACTAAAGGTTCAAATGGAACATCCCCTCACCACAAAACAAAAATGAAGAAAAAAAATATACAAACAATCTAGCCAACAACGTCAAATTCAATTGCATTATAAGTCAAAATAGCAATTGCACAAATCATGCACGCCTATATTTACTATTTATTTTATCATATATCAATTAAATCTCAAATTCAAATCCATCAATTCCCACCAAATGATGCTCCGGCCAATTAATCATAATTTCTCGGAACTCCTCTCCCAACACTGGGAAGCTTGCAACCACAGAATTGTTAGCCGGGGATGACACGAGTGCATTCAGTTGTTCTTCAAATTGCAGCTCTTCAGTCTGGGCCCCATTCTCAAGTTCAGGGGGTGGATTTAAGAAGTTGGCAACCATTTGATCAAGGGCATCTGGGCTTTCATCGTCCTCTGCAGCGATTTGGATTTCATTTTCTGGTGGTAATAAGGTCGGGTTAGGGATCATTTGAAGGCCCTCTTCTTGTCCAACGATGGACGAGACATCTATAAGATTTCCAACAATACCTATAGAAAAATGAAATAACATAAATGATCGGCGTGAATGGGAAAACATTACTCTCTTAAAACCCTTGGACCCAAAATTTTTTTTTTTTTTTTAAAGTAAGATTTCTAATTTTTTTTCTTTATCTCAAAAAAATAAATAAATAAATAAACCTTACTAGTATTGTCACGATACAATTATGTATGATTGTATGTGATTTATAGCTAAATATAAGACATAAATGCAAGAAAATTTAATAATAAGTTAGCTTATATTATATTGTACGTACTCCCTTGCAACCTTGTTTTAATTGCTCAGCTGGCTCCAAGGGATTCAACCACCAAATTGTTGCACCAAAAACAAATCATCATCAACAATGCATACCCACTTTACTCTCAAAACCAAAACATCATTATTTAAATTCCACGGAATGAAAAAATATCAAATCAAATTATCTAGAAAATACCAAAAATTCAAACCGAACACCACCCAACCACAACATAAGAATATATATATATATATATATAGCAATTTAGTCAACGAATGCCAAATTCAATTGTATGATAAGCCAAAACAACAGTTGCACAAACCACGCACACTTGTACTTAAATAGTGATATCATCATATATCAATCAAATTTCAAATCCAAATCGATCCATCCCCACCAAATGATGCTCGCTTGCAACCACAGCATTTTTACCCGAGTTCCCTCGTGAGGCCACATCATTAGAGATGTGAAAACCGATTGGGCCTTCCAGAGGTGACGAGGGAATTTTCGGGGAGCCAACGATGGTGTAGTAATCTTGTAAGATCTGGTTGGAAATCTCCATTAGCATCGGAGTTAATTCGGCTGGGGATGACATGAGTGCATTCAGATGTTCTTCAAATTGCAAATATTCAATCTGGGTCCCATTCTCAAGTTTGCCACCATTTTATCGAGGGAATCTCGGCTTTCATCGTCATTTGCAGTGATTTGATTCTTAAAATCGGTTTGGATTCCATTTTCAAGTGGTAATAAAGTCAGGGTAAGATCATTTGAAAGCTCTCGTCTTGTCCAAACGAGATATCTATAAGATTTTTATTTTAGCAGTAGTTATTCAATTTAGAACTAGAAAAATGAAATAACACAAATGATCAGAGTCAATTAGATACATTACTCCCTTAAAACCCTTGTACCGTGAATAAAAGTACGATTTCTAAATTTTTTCTTTTATCCCACCAAAACAATTTATTTATTATAATATTAATTTAGTTTAATGACCAGAATAAATAAAAGAGGGAATATACTTTGATAGAAAAATCAAGCACACATAATTTCAAGGACAATAGGCTCCCCACATAATTTCAAAGAATCTTTTTCCATACCATTCTTAGGCCGAATTGGAGCCGCAGCATCCTCAATCTCAATCTCTGTCGGCTGCCTAACCTAAGGATCCGTGTTAAGATTGCCACAATCTCATATCAGTAACCCACAATACTTGTATACAGGCCTGTCCCAAATGAGATTAGGGCCTGCGATATTATTAAAAATAAGGCCCTAAAATAAGTGCTATCATTCAAGAAAAAATTGGAAAAAGTGGAGAAACCTATGAGGGCATTACACAGCTCAATACAAATCAAGAACACAACCTATGAAACAAATTCTCATCAATAGCTACCTCCAACATAGAAAGGCTCAACCCTGATTTCACTGAGATTTAATCCAGCCATGGAATCCTCCAAATCGCTGCTGGTATCAGCAAGTATAATTGGCCCCAAAAAAAAAAAAAAAAAAAAAACCTCAAAAAAACCAACAGCCATGGACATCCCAAAACAATAGCAAGAACCATTTCAGATATCGCCACCAAATAAGCGAAGAGAATGATAACAACTTCATATTGAAAAATAAATATTCGGAAGCATAAAATTAAGGCAGAAAAATTGAAATATACAGCACAGGAGGATAATTGATACCTTTTAGATTGCAGATAACAAAGTGTATTTCAAACTTGCATTTCAGGATTCTGCCTCCATTGGGAATAAAGTAAGTTGGCAACAACCATCAAAAGCAAAACGACATCAGAGAAGAAATTGTATAATTTTGATAATTGAAAGTTTGAATAGAAAATATGGTATTTATGAGATTCTTTTTTACCCTTAAAATAAATAGCAATTTAGCTTGTAAGAATAAAAGGGAGTTAGAAAAATTACGGTTTCAAAATAGATGTTTTATAAGTTGGCTTGTAAGAGTAAAAGAAGTCTTGTACGAGTTTTGACATAAAAAAAAACATATAAGTAATTACTACATGGTAAATTTTTTTTTGGCCCCCTAAAGTTTGTGGCCTGTGACAAATCCTATCCTACACATGCTTAGCCCCGCTCTGCTTGTGTATAGTATAAAAAATTCTACACATGCCAATTGGTTTGGTTAGATGCTCATGTTAGATTAATAAATTTAATATTCTGATTTATTTCGACTTCTTATCATTCGTTACAGTCTCAGGAAAACAATCCGTGCCCAAAACCCCAGCAACAGTAACTGGTCGCTCCGCAACAATAATCAAAGTGGAATGATCCAAATTCTGAACTGCCATGTCTTCCGAGATAGAGTCATCAGCATGCAAACAGGATTTTTCCAGTACATTGTGCGCTTGAATTCCAGAAATTACAGCAGCATGCAGGGTTAAATTAACTGGCCGCTCCTTGTCGATCGATGCTGAGACAATCAGGACCGAGTCTCCTTTGAAGAAATGAGATTTTATTTGAGAAGAGTTATAATAAAATAAAATAACATAAATTACTTTTTGTCCATAAAAAAAAATTATTCTTTTTTTGGATTAAATGAGTAAATATTTCCTACTTTAATTGATCGCACCAACAACACATCACCATCAAACATGCATACCAGGTTTACTATCAAAACCAAAACACAATTATTTAACTTCCACCAAATGATAAAATATCAAACCAAATTATTTAGGAAATACTAAAAGTTCAAACAGAACATCCCCTCACCACAAAAGAAAAAGAAAGACAAAAAAAAGATATGAAGCAGTGCAGTCAGCATCAAATTTAAAAACAACAGTTTCATAAATCATGCACACTTATTTCTAATACTCATATCATCATATATTAATCAAATATCAAATCCAAATCGATCAATTCCAACCAAATGATGCTCCGGCCAATTAACCATAGTTTCTCTGAACTCCTCCTCTCCCAACATTGGGACGCTTGCAACCACAGAATTGTTAGCCGGGGATGACACGAGCGCATTCAGTTGTTCTTTAACTTGCAGCTCTTCAGTCTGGGTCCCATTCTCAAGTTCAGGGGGTGGATTTAAGAAGTCGGCCACCATTTGATCAAGTGCATCTGGGCTTTCATTGTCCTCTGCAGCTATTTGGATTTCATTTTCTGATGGTAATAAGGTCGGGTTAGGGATCATTTGAAAGCCCTCCTCTTGTCCAACGACGGACGGGATATCTATAAGACTTCCAATTGTACCTATTCAATTTAGAACCAGAAAAATGAAATAGCAATGATGGGCACGAATGAAAAAACACGTTACTCTCTTAAAACCCTGGTATCCAACAAAAAAAAAAAAAGGAAGGTAAGATTCCTAAATTTTTCCCTTTCCCAACACCACACCCCCCCCCCCCCCCCCCCCCACCCCCACAAAAAATAAAAATACTAGTTGTCACAATACAATTATGCATGATTGTATGTGATTTATAGCTAAATATAAGACATAAATGCAAGAAAATTTAAAAATAAGTTATCTTATATTACGCTGTACGTACTCCCTTGCATCCTAAGAAAACATAGTTTTTTTTTTTTTTAAAAAAAAAAAACAGTCCCTCAAAGGAAGGTGGAGGGCCGGCAGGCCGAGAGGCCCTTCTATTGATTTTGAGCTTCGAGACATAAGGACCTAAAAAAAGTAGTCTTACTGCTATAGTCACAATACAATTGTGTATGATTATTGGTGATATATAGCAAAAATCTAAAGCATAATGGAAAGAAAACATAACCTTAAATCACTTATTTTATACTATGTTTGAGTGAATCATATTCAATGAAGTGGCTACGCTGGGGAGTATTAAGGCCATAATTGATCATTAATTTGTCTTATTTTCTCATTTTATATCAACATGAGAGTGAATGAGCAACGATAGTAGTACTAATAAACATTATGGAACCTATATAAATAAGCGATCTATCGAAAGATTATTAATAATGTAAACAATCTCGTGGCTAAATCCATGGTGGGAAATGTAGATAATTGTGAAGAGTTCAGTAATTAAGTACCTTCCCCATAGTTGTCTCCCTCCATATTCAGAGGTTGCAATGTTGTGATTTCAGTTTCGGGTTGAGGTGTTGACGGGTTGTTTGGCAAGAATATATCATATATAGAAGTGCTTCTTGGAACCCTAGATCATAATTAGTTTATTCATCATGAAATAAGAGAAAAACGAGCTAATATATGTAGATAAAGGTTTTGTAAGTGATAAATCAATATTATAAATAAGATTTTTATTTTAAACGGAGAAAAAGGGTACGAATTTGTAAGGGTATTTGAAAATGAATTCACCATGAATCTCCATGGCTAAGATGGTAGCGGCCACTTGAAATGCTTCCACCTCTGCTACTGCAAGGTGGTAAGAAAGTTGAACTATTAGCCAGTAACAACTCAAAGCATATGCATGGTGTTAGCTGATGGAATAAGCTTTCAAATTTTCTTTTAAAGAATTTTCATAGCAAAAAAAAGCGTAAAAATTTCACTAAAATAATCGTACACTTTTAAAGAATTTTAAATGCGTATGTTTTAATTGCACACAATATTTATTCACCTCGAATCTCCGTAGCTGCAACATAAAATGCTTCTGTTTCTGCTGCTGCAACAATTAATGTTGAACCATCATCAAACAACAGCCTTCTTAAAGGAAATAAATTGAGTAAATACTCCCTTTATCTCAAAACGCACGAAATGCGAACAATTAAATCAAAAATAAAATAAAAGAATTTAGGGCTTATAAGACTGACCAATCTCTTGTTCCCGCTGGAGTCCAATTTAGCATGGGAGAAATGGAGTTCTCCCTCCTCAATGGCGGCGTAAGGGAGTCATTCCGTCCGGCTCCAATTCTTGGAGATTCCTCCGCGTGACTTCTGTCTCTGACCTGGTAAACTTGGTGGCTGTATGATTTTCTTTCCCTCCGGAAAGCCCTACTGCCGTGCACGTGATATCCTCCACCGCCCAATGCATCCTGAATTCTGACTGGACCATTGCCAGCTCGATTATGATTACTCATATCCATGGCTTGATCCAGCAAATTCATCGATCTTTTCCCTCGGAGTAAATGGGCCCCATTGGTCTCTTCTAGCAGGGGAACGTTACTAGTACTAGTTGTAGCAGTGGCGGCGGTGGTGGTATTGGCTTCGTTGAAATTGGAACAATGATTTGCATAAATGAAGGTCAGGGAATAATCATTTGTTTCCTCGGCATTCCCCGCACCGCTCATCATCATCATCGTGTTGTTGTTCATGACTTGATCAGTGTTGGAATTCGGGTTTGCATGCATTAATGCTAATGGAGGATTAACACTACCGTTATTACGATCTAAACTGGATAGAACTGTTGAAACTGGAGGGCTCTCCATCTGGTTCTGGGGTTGGGGTTGGCTATGGTGGTGATTTGATGAACTGCTTGAAGGATTTCGGAGAAAACTACTATTCAGATTTGGGTTTGTTGAATTAGCATCCGGATTTTCATGACCCGATAAAAAGTTCAAGAACTGGCGAAAGAATCGAGAAGGGTTTGTCTGTGGAGAAGAACCCATGTCTTCAACAACGTTGGACATGTGTTCTAAAGTCCAATGGAAAGAAAGCTTTTTGAGGAAGAGAGACTAAGGAAAAATAACCGTTGTGTTTCGACTTTAAGTTAGTATTTGCGTGGAACTTCCAGTTCTCATAGATAGATAGATACACAAGGGTATTACTAGTTAGCGCCTCAATTTTAAATATTATTGTTTCAATTTTAATAAAATTATCTTTTTATTTAAATGGTAAAATAGAGTGGATATTGTATGAGGTATTTTAGTCTAAATTAAGGTGGTAGAATGTAAAAATTAAACCGGTGACTAATAAAATTTTACACAAAATTTGGGGGTTTAATTTGTAATTACCGTTTCACTTTTGGTATTTTTTTTGTTGGTCCATCATGTAACTCATCAGTGGCATTGATGCATGGAGATCTCAACTGAAATATTCAATCATTCATTACCCTTTTTAGCCTTCATTTTTCCTTTCAAAAAATTTTATTGAAGTTGAAACGTATCTTGCTAGCGGGACTTTACTTAGGACCGACCCTCCCTGTCCTAAAGTGATTATTTGATATGATAGTTATTTATTATACAGTCAAAAATATGAATATATGGTCCTTAGATAAATTATTTAAGAAAAAAAATAATACAAGAATAGTTCATATCGTATGATTTAATGTCAAATTTAATCTTAAAAATTTAGTAGTCAACAAATTTAGTCTACGTAACCCATGATGATGTGTTAATCTACGTTGCATAAAATTTTGTTGACTACTAAATTTTTAGAACTAAATTTAACATTAAATCATACGATAAGACTATTCTTATATTTCTAAGCTCATTGCCGTGATAAATACATTTTAGTTTTCAACTAATTGCCAAGGATGTCAGTTTCGTAATTCAACCATGAATCACTGACATACCTAAGTAGTTCCCTAGAAGGTATACCCTGTACCAGTGGTACATATACCTATTACTATATATAGTAATTTTTCACTTAACAGTTGTACACTTATTAAATATAGTAAGTTTCACCGACGAGCGCGCCTTTTTTTTTACTCGCTGAGTCCACAACGTCTTCGTTGGGTCCACAACGTCTCAGAACAACTGCTGCAACGTCCAAAAAATAACTGTCGCAACGTTTACATCCAGGCATGTCTACAATGTCTCAGAACAACTAGCACCACGTCAAAAACAACAAGCACAACGTCCGAAAACGTCTACATCCATGCGTGTGAATTTAAACTGATTTTTTTTCACAAAGACAGCCCACCACGTCTCATAACAACTAGCACCACGTCCAAAAACAACTAGCACCACGTCCAGAAACGTCTACATCCATTCATGTGAATTTAAACTGATTTTTTCACAAAAACGGCCCACCACGTCTCAAAACAACTAGCACCACGTTCAAAAATAACTAGCACTACGTCCAGAAATGTCTACATCCATTCATGTGAATTTAAGCTATTTTTTTCACAAAGACAACCCACCACGTCTCAGAACAACTAGCATCACGTCAAAAATAACTAGCACCACATCCAAAAAGTCTACATCCATGAGTGTGAATTTAAACTGATTTTTTTTCAAAAAAAATAGCCACCACGTCTCAGAACAATTAGCAGCACGTCTAAAAACAACTAGCACCACTTCCAGAAACGTCTACATCCATGCATGTAAATTTAAGCTGAATTTTTCACATAACACCTTCCACAACGTCTCCTAACACTGCCGCAACGTCCCCATACGTCCAAAAAATAACTGCCACAACGTCAAAAAAATCTACATCCAGACATGTGAATTTAAGCTGAATTTTTCACATAACACCATCCACAACGTCTCCTAACACTGTCGCAATGTCCCCGTACGTCCAAAAAACAACTCCCGCAATGTCCAAAAGCATCTACATCCAATCATGTGAATTTAAGCTGAATTTTTCACATGACACCATCCACAACGTCTCCTAATACTGTCGCAACGTCCTCGTACGTCAAAAAAATAACTACATCTAGGCATGTAAATTTAAGCTGAATTTTTCACATAACACCTTTCACAACATCTCCTAACACTGCCGCAACATCCCCGTACATCCAAAAAATAACTGTTGCAACGTCCAAAAACGTCTAAACTGATTTTAGTAATGTAAAAAACAGATATCATTTAAGTAACTATTAGTAAGAAAAAATAAAAAATATCAGGGATGAGACTTGAACCCTGGTTATTTTAGTCTTGTGACTATCCAAAAAATTTAATTGTCATTAATTCACTTAAAGTTAGTTGACATTTAATTAAACTTTTTTGTACATGTCATTTAAAAGATCACTATTGTCAATATTGAATTTTTAATCTCCCAATACATAGGTCAGTAGAACCCCGAAGGAATAAGGTTTTCATGTAGGCAAATTGTAAAAAATTATTTTTTATACATGTCAAATGTTTCGTCGAAAGTTCAAAAAACCCTTGAAATTATTAAAAATCTTCCGTATCTTTTAAAATACGGCATTTTTTAGAGTTTGGAGCGGCCCAAACTGCCTTTGGCATTTGCGACTGGATAGATCTCGAAAATTTATATGAAATCAAAAAAAAATTAGTCTAAAATGGACCATCGAGCGCAAAGTTATGACCCTTTAAAGTTTTCATCCAAAACCACACGTTTTCCAATATTGAACCAATCTCCAAATGCCGGTCTGCAATGTCCATTGCGTAGATCTCATCGAGAACCATCAAATTGACTACTCATGAGTCCAAATTGGACATTCGAGTGCCGAGTTATGCACTCCCGAATCATTGCTGCAATACAACATCATACATATCGTCTTCCACAACGTCTCCTAACATTGTCGCAACGTCCTTGCACGTCCAAAAAACAACTACCGCAACGTCTACATCCAGTCATGTGGTGAATTTTTCACATAACACCTTGTACAACATCTCCTAATATTGTCGTAACGCCCCCGCACGTTCAAAAAACACTGCCGCAAGGTCTATATCCAAGCATGTGAATTTAAGCTGAATTTTTCACATAACATCTTCCACAACATCTCCTAACACTGTCGCAACATTCAAAAAATAACTGTCGCAACGTCAAAAAACGTCTACAATTTTTTTTTATTTTTTTATGTGGGACTAAATTAATTGGAATATAACTACTACCACCACGTTCAAAAATAATTATCACACCACGTCTACATCCAAACATGTGAATTTTAGCTAAACACAGTCCACCACGTCCCGCTACGTCCAAAATACAAAGCAGCAACGTCCTGTTACGTCCCGCTACGTCCAAAATACAAAGCAGCAACATTCTGTTATGTCCCGCAACATCTAGTTACGTCCCATAACACGTTATACCAAGCCCAGAAGCGGGTAAGAATCAGAAGCAACCCATTTCACATGAAAGTATCAATACCTCACGAAAAATATTTATATATCATATTTCGGAGTAACAGAGTATTATCTGAATAAGAAAACATAACATCATTAATACATTACCCAACATCAAATCGCGAAAATAAGGTTCCGTAAATTCATGAAATACAGTTCATACTTTATGATGTAGTGATTTTTGAAGAAGAATAAGTTATTTTTGAAGAAGAAGAAGAAGAGATTTTTGACAGGAATAAGTGATTTTTTAAGAAGAAGTGATTTTTTCGTTGTATTTGGTGTTGTTCGTCGGAAAATACAATCATCGATCTCCGTTAAATCTGTGTTTGGATGAAAGATTTGATTAAATGGGGTTTTGAATGGAGTACGGCGAAAATGAATAACTGATTTTTGAAAAAGAAGGAAGTGGGTTTTTGGAGAAGAAGATGAAGAGAATAGCGTGTATCTCACTCTCTTATAGTGAGAGTGGTAATGTATTACTAGGTACATGTACCTAGTGGTATAGCATATAATTTGCAGTAGTTCCCAAGATCATCAACCACTTGAAATCCCATAACACACTACTAAAATTTTGGCATTTTAAAACATTTGAAAATGTTTTAATAGACAATATTTGATTACATTTTATCTATAGCGATACGTACTTTTTGTGTTATCTATTCCTGTGTGGCCAAATGTGTATTTGATATGACGACTCTTTCTTATGTGACCATATACATTGAAAGTGGAGTTAGATTAACATATGAAAGCACAAGTATATGCCATGATAAATTATCTATCATGACCCTGTTGTTGGCTATATATGTTAACATGTTAATACATAATAAAATACTTGGATAGAAAACATATTATGCCAATTTTAAGTGTTAATACAAATACCATAGTATCATAAAATTATGTGTCATTATATTATAGAATTGAAAACATAAAAATATATTTAAATAGATAGTATATTACGTCGTTTGTAAGTAAATATAAAAATAGTCTTAGACTGTTAAAATTCGGGCATATAATAATCCAAGCACAATTCTTCTCTTTTAATACTACAGTTAACACCCAATCATTTCCTAAATTTTTGATGTGGGATAGCAAACTTTAAATCACACTTAATAATATAATTATATATGTATTACAATTACACTATAAATAGTAATATATGAACAAATAAAATAGCATTTGATTGTGTTTCTATACTTATAAAATTTTAATTATACTTGTAAGTGTTTTGATTGAAATTTTATTATAACACTTATTTATAGTGTTATGATAGGATTTTATTTGGTGACACAGTAAAATATTTATAATAACATTACTCTTGTAGTGTTTTAGTATACATAAATAAAATAATATTTGATGTGATTATAAATATTAATAGATACATTTATAGTTTAATATTATAAAAAGTGTGTGATGAAAGCCCAAAATTCTAGTAGTGACATTCGATATGGCACTTTGCAAACCAAGGTCCACATTGGCTGAGAAATATATTTTAGTTTTTAGCTCATTGACCTTAAGTTCTGACGCAGCACAGAAATCCAAAAGAGTTTGCTTTACCACTTCACCTTGCTCCATTGTGGTCTCAGCGAAGAAGATCGTCATCAGCAAACATCAAGTAAAGGACTTTAACTTTGCCTTTCTCCACCTGCATGGGTAACCATTTGCCCTTTGAGACCGCCAGTGTCACCCTCAATCGGGTCTTCTTCATTATCCGATATAACCTCCACGTGCTGCCGGTCTTTGTTTAAGACCTCCCGGAAAGAGATCGACGACAGTTTCGGCTATAGTGGTACCACCGTCTGCATGGCAGGCTCTGGTTCTTTTTTTTTTTTTTTCAAACTGTCTCGCAATTCTCAGCGGACAAGGTAGACCAGTGGAATTGGTTACCCTTTATTAGAATAATAAAATATTTGAAAAAGAGTACAATAGGCAGAGTCATGTCATACCCAAGCCCCTTACTAATCTAGCATAGCCCTCTTCCCCTTCTAAGCTATACAACAACCAATATTCAGGCAGAGCTAATGACTATTACAGAAGATTAATTTAATTCAACCTATTCTGAACTATTCTCAACCCAGGAATTCTCTGCTTGTCCAAAGCCACAAGACTCTGTAATCGTTGTGGAGCTTCCGTCCCTTATTCTTCACGCTAACACCACTTTTCTCCCTCCGTCTCTTAGTAAACCTTCCTTCCTGCTGGGTTTCGTTTGCCACTCTCCTCAGCACCGGAAATTGCTCGGCGTACGGATCCGGAGGATCATCTTTAGGCTCTACAATGACTTCCCGAGTGTTAGGGTTTTGGCTCAGTTCCAGCATTTTTGGAGTGTTATTTGCTTTTTTTTCTTTAACTAAAATTGGCTTTTTAATTGCTCTTTAAAATGTTGAGAATGTGTATTACTACCTCCCATCTAAAACAAATAGTTTTATTTATTAATATTATTTTAATAAAATAATTTTTTTATTAAGTGTTCAATGCATTAAAGAAGGTATTGGTTTTTTTAATAATTAAAAAAATCGATTGACAAGAGAGAATTGACCTAGTGGTTGGTATCTTAAGTGAATGGAGATTCTGAATTTAAATAAATATAAAATGAGATTTTATTTTAGAAAAGAGTTATAATTGAAAAAATAAATTAATGATTTCATATCCAGAAAAAGAAGAATTTTTATTTTTTATTCTATTTTTTGGGATTAAATTTTAATTGATCTGCTGGCTCCAATGGATTCAACCAACAAATTGTTGCACCAAAATCAATTCATCATAGAAAAATGCATGCCAAGTTTACTCTCAAAACCAAAACACCATTATTTAATTCCATGAAATGAAAAATATCAAATCAAATTATCTTAGAAATACCAAAAGTTTAAACCAACAGCACCCAACCACAACATTAAAAAATAAAAAATAATAAAAAAAGATGTAAAGCAATCTAGCCAGCGAACTTCAAATTCAATTATAAACCAACAAATTGTTGCACCAACAACAAATCACCATCTACAATGCATACCAAGTTTACTATCAAAACCAAAAAATCATTATTTAAATTCCATATAATGAAAAAATATCAAATCAAATTATCTAAGAAATACCAAAAGTTCAAACCGAACACCACTCAACCACAACATAAAAAATAATAATAAAAAAAATACAAAGCAATCTAGCTAGCCGGAGTCAAATTCAATTGTATGATAAGCCAAAATAGCTTTTACACAAACCACACACACTTATAACTAAGTAGTCATATCATCATATATCAATCAAATTTTAAATTCAAATCGATTAATTTCCACCAAATGATGCTACGACCAATTTACAATATTTTCTTCGAACTCCTCCTCTCCCAACATTGGAAGGCTTGCGACCACTAAATTGTTACCTGAGTTGCCTCCTCAGGCCGAGGGGTTCTATAAAGCAATGAGATTTTATTTGAGAAAAGAGTTATAATGAAATAAAATAACGTAAATAACTTTTTATCCATTAATTTGTTTTTTATTTTTTAATTCTGTTTTTGGATTAAATGGGTAAATATTTTCCTGCTTTAATTTATCACACCAACAACACCATCATCAACAATGCATACCAAGTTTACTCCCCAAACAAAATCACCATTATTTAACATCCACCAAAAGATAAAATATCAAACCAAATTATTCAGAAAAAACTAAAAGTTCAAATGGACCACCCCCTCATCACAAAAGAAAAATGAAGAAAAAAAATATACAAAGCAGTCTAGCCAACGTCAAATTCAATTGCATGATAAACCAAAATAACAATTGCACAAATCATGCACACCTATCTAGTATTTATATCATCATATATCAATCAAATCTCAAATTGATCAATTCCTACCAAATGATGCTCCAGCGAATTAACCATAATTTCTCCGAACTCCTCCTCTCCCAACATCAGGACGATTGCAACCGCAGAATTGTTTGCCGGGGGATGACATGAGTGTATTCGGTTGTTCTTCAAATTGCAGCTCTTCAATCGGGGCCCCATTCTCAAGTTAAGTGGGTGGATTTAAGAAGTCAGCAATCATTTGATCAAGGGCATCTGGGCTTTCTTCGTCATCTGCAGCGATTTGGATTTCATTTTCTGGTTGTAATAAGGTCGGCGTAGGGATCATTTGAAAGCTCTCCTCTTGTCCAACGATGGACGAGATATATTACAACCAGAAAAATGAAATAACATAAATTATCAGCGTGAATGGAAAAACATTACTCTCTTAGAACCCTTGGACCCCAAGAAAAAAAAAAAAAAAACCTTGCTAGTATTGTCACAATACAATTATGCATGATTGTATGTGATTTATAGCTAAATATAAGACGTAAATGCAAGAAATTTTAATAATAAGTTATCTTATATTATATTGTAAGTACTCCCTTGCATCCTAAGAAAAAGTATGAGTTTTAATATTTTTTGTCCCAAAAAAAATCTACTCTTACTACTATTGTCACAATACAATTGTGTATGATTATAGGTGATATATAGCTAAAATGTAAAGCATAATGGAAAGAAAATATAACATTAAATCACTTATTTTATATTATGTTTCAGTGAATAATATTCAATGAAGTGGCTATGCAGGGGAGTATTAAGGCCATAATTGATCATTAATTTGTCCTCTTATTTTTTATTTTTTTATTCTATTTTTAGGGATTAAATGAGTAAAGTTTTCCTTGTTTTAAATTGATCCGCTGGCTCCGAGGGATTCAACCAACAAATTGTTGCATCAAAATCAATTCATCATAAAAAAAAATGCATACCAAGTTTACTCTCAAAACCAAAACACCATTATTTAAATTTCACAAATTTTCAAATCAAATCATCTGAGAAATACCAAAAGTTCAAACCAACACCACCCAACCACAACATGGGGGAGGAAAGGATGCAAAGTAATCTAGCCAGTGAGTTTCAAATTTAATTGCATAATAAGCCAACAGTAGTTGCACAAATTACGCACACTTATACCTAAGTAGTCATATCGTCATATATCAATCAAATCTCAAATCCAGATCCATTAATTCCTACGAAATGATGCTCCTGTCAATTTTCCAAATTTTCTTGGAACTCCTCCATAAAAAAGCAAAAGAAAATTTTTTATTTTTTATTCTGTTTTTTGGGATTGAATAACTAAAGTTTTCCTTGTTTTAATTGTTCAGCTGGCAACAAATTGTTGCACCAACAACAAATCACCATCTACAATGCATACCAAATTTACTCTCAAAACCAAAAAAATCATTATTTAAATTCCAAATAATGAAAAAATATCAAATCAAATTATCTAGAAAAGACCAAAAGTTCAAACCGAACACCACCTAACCACAACATAAAATAAATAAATAAAAATGCAAAGCAATCCAGTTAGCAGGTGTCAAATTCAATTATATGATGAACCAAAACAGCAGTTGCATAAATCATGCACACTAAAAAAAGTAAGATTTCTAAATTTTTTCTTTATCCCAAGAAAAAAAAATTCTTGCTAGTATTGTCACAATACAATTATGCATGATTATATGCGATTTATAGCTAAATATAAGACATAAATGCAAGAAAATTTAATAATAAGTTATCTTCTATTACAGTATATTGTACGTACTCCCTTGCATCCTTGTTTTAATTGCTCAGTTGGCTCCAAGGGATTCAACCAACAAATTGTTGCACCAAAAACAAATCATCATCAACAATGCATACCAACTTTACTCTCAAAACCAAAACATCATTATTTAAATTCCACAAATAAAAAATATCAAATCAAATTATCTATAAAATATCAAATGTTAAAACCGAACACCGCCCAATCACAACATAAGAAAAAAAAAAAAAAAAAGATACAAAGCAGTCCAGTCAGCCAGTGTCAAATTTAATTATATAATGAGTCAAAATAGCAGTTGTACAAAGCACGCACACTTATACCTAAGTAGTCGTATCATCATATATCAATTAAATCTCAAATCTAAATTGATCGATTCCCGCCAAATGATGCTCTGGCAAATTTACCATATGTTCTTCAAACTCCTCCTCTTTTAACATTGAAATGCTTGCAACCACAGCATTTTTACCCGAGTTCTCTCCTGAGGCCACATCATTAGAGATGTGAAAACGGATTGGGCCTTCCAGAGGCGACGAAGGAATTTTTGGGGAGTCAACGATGGTGTAGTAATCTTGAAAGATCTGACTGAAAATCTCCATTAGCATCGGAGTTTGTTCGGCTAGGGATGACATGAGTGCATTCGGGTGTTCTTCAAATTGCAAATCTTCAATCTGGGTCCCATTCTCAAGTTTGCCACCATTGCCGAGTGGTTTGGTTGGATGCTCATTTTAGATTAATAAATTTAACATTGTGATTCCTTATCATTCGTTGCAGTTCTAGGAAAACGATCCGTGCCCAAAACCCCAGCAGCAGTAACTGGCGACTCCGCAAAAATTAGAGGGTTGATCCAAATTCTGAACTGTCATATCTTCCGATGGAGAGTCATCAGCAGGCAAACTGGATTTTTCAAGTATACTATGCGCTTTAATTCCAGAAATTACAGCAACAGGCAGGGTTAAATCAACTGGCCGTTCCTTGTCGATCGATGCTGAGACAATCGGGACCGAGGTCTCCTTTGAAGAAATGATATTTTATTTGAGAAAAGAGTTATAATAAAATAACATAAATTCCTTTTTGTCCATAAATTTTTTTTTTTCTTTTTTCAGATTAAATGAGTAAATATTTCCCTACTTTAATTGATCGCACCAACAATAATCACCATCAACAATGCATACCAGGTTTACTATCAAAACCAAAACACCATTATTTAACTTCCACCAAATAATAAAATATCAAACCAAATTATTCAAGAAATACTAAAAGTTCAAACAGAACATCCCCTCACCACAACAGAAAAAGAAAGAAAAAAAAAAAAAAAAAAAAAAAAAAACATATATGAAGCAGTGCAGCCAGCGTCAAATTTAAAAACAACAGTGTCATAAACCATGCACTCTTATATCTAGTAATCATATCATCATATATTAATTAATATCAAATCCAAATCGATCAATTCCCACTAAATGATGCTCCGGCCAATTAACCATAATTTCTCCGAACTCCCCCTCTCCCAATATCGGGACACTTGTAACCATAGAATTGTTACCCCGGGATGACACGAGTGCATTCAATTGTTCTTCAAATTGCAGCTCTTCAGTCTGGGCCCCATTCTCAAGTTCAGTGGGTGGATTTAAGAAGGCGGCAACCATTTGATCAAGGGCATCTGGGCTTTCATCGTCCCTTGCAGCTATTTGGATTTCATTTTCTGGTGGTAACAAGGTTGGGTTAGGAATCATTTGAAAGCCCTCCTCTTGTCCAACGACGGACGGGATATCTATAAGACTTCCAATTGTACCTATTCAATTTACAATCAGAAAAATGAAATAGCATAAGTTACTCTCTTAAAATCCTTGGACCCAAGAAAAAAAAAAAAAAAAGTAAATTTCTAAATTTTCCCTTGCGTGATTGTATGTGATTTATAGCTAAATATAAGACATAAATGCAAGAAAATTTAATAATAAGTTATCTTATGGTATATTGTAAGTACCTTGCATCCTAAGAAAAAATAGTCTTACTGCTATTGTCACAATACAATTGTGTATGATTATTGGTGATATATAGCTAAAATGTAAAGCATAATGGAAAGAAAACAAAACATTAAATCACTTATTTTATACTATGTTTGAGTGAATAATATTCAATGAATTGGCTATGCTGGGGAGTATTAAGGCCATAATGGATCATTAATTTGCTATGTTGGGCATACTCTCGTATTTCAGTCGTCGGGTTTTTCTCAGTATCATGAACTTCGGGCATAAAAGCTTTCTTAGATCAAGTTACCGCGAGCCTCGCAAACTTCCCTCGAGTCCGTGCAACAGTTTGGTGATCGATCTTGACCACCTTACCCACTATATCTCCCCCAATTTTCTTAAATATTCGCTTGGTATATAGGTGCACTAGGAGTCCCGGCAACCGAATCGATGCCACCATCGATGAGATGGCATTAGACAACGGATCAAAATTTGGGGTCCAAGGTTCCACGTGGAGGTAGTGCCCCATCACAACATAGGGGCCACCTACCAACACACTCACCACATCCTCCTTACTTCTAAGCTGCACAAGGAAATAGTTATTCTCTAGATCAAGCATTTCACATCCCATCATGCATGGCTAGAGAGCAAGTGCCCAGTTATACAAGGTAGTGTACGATAATGCACGACCTATCAATTTGACGACAATGGCGTGCTCCCAATCCTTCATGAGTCTCTTATGATACAACCTCGAAATTTTAATTTCTGGCTCAAGGGTATCAAGAAAAACTCGGACTAATTCCTCTCTCTCTCTCTTAGCCCCGCCAGTGTCACCCTCTGTTGGGTCTTCTTCATCATCTGACAGAACCTCCACATGCGGCCGGTCTTTGTTTAAGGCCTCCCGAAAAGAGATCGACGGCAATTTCGGCGATTGTGGCGTCGCCATCTGCATGGCAGGCTCCGGTCCCTTATTCTTCACGCCAGCACCACTTTCCTCCCTCCGTCTCTTAATAAACCTTCCTTCCTGCTGGGTTTCGCTTGCCACTCTCCTCAACGCTAGAAATTGCTTGGAGTACGGGTCCAGAGGATCATCATTAGGCTCCACGGTGACTTCCCGATTGTTAGGGTTTTGGCTTACTCCTACATTTTCGGAGTCTTCTTTGCTTTTTTTTTTTTTTTTTTTCTTTTAACTAAAATTGGCTTGTTAATTGCTCTTTAAAATTTTGAGAATATGTATTACTACCTCATCTGAAATAAATAATCTTATTTATTATATTATTTTAATAAAATAAATTTTTTATTACGTGTTTAATCCATTAAAGAAGTTATTGGTTGTCCCCAAAAAAAAAAAAAAAGTTATTGGTTTTTTTAACAGTTAAAAAAATCAATTTCGGACAAGATTGACTTGAGTCGACCATTTGTCATCCAATTTATAGTGGTTGCGGGTCGTCAAAATTCCCATTTGATGGGCTTTCAGAAGAAAAACTTAATTGGTCCATTTAGAATATTCAGTTTTGTTGGATTGGAATAAAAAGGCCCATTATTTATTTAATACTTTTTCCTTTTGATTTTCCGATACGCCTTTTCACTAAATATCGTCCTCTTCTTGAATCATTTTGTTTCTGCAATTTTTTTGAAATTTTTTTTTAAACATGGACTACCTTAAATTGCGCCACCGTCATTGGACAGACAACCTTGTATGTTGCCTGGCCTTTGTAGCAGCGACTCATCTTTTCAATGTCATCGCATTTCCAAGATGCACTGCAGTTGCTGGTCCAAAAATCATAATTCTGTACTCAATTATCTAATTTTAAAACATTTTAGTTTAAATAACATATAATTCACATAAAACTTCCCTATACCTTATAAAAATAGTTAGATTTAATTACAACTTTTTATTTTGATAAATGACAACTTACAAAAAAATATTTATTAATATATTTTTTATATATATAACTTTTTTTTTAACTAAAAAAAGGCCTTATTCGTTAGTTCTCCCCCTCTATTTGTATTTTAGTTGTAAATTACATGAAAATATGGTTGATTATAATATTCATAGCAAACCAGAAATTGCACTATTTTTATGTGACAAAAACTAATTTTTCAACATGATTATTATTATGGCATGGTTGAAATATTATATTATTTGTCATTTGTAACTTTATATATGAGTTATAAATTACATTAAAAAAAAAATTTTTTTGAAGCAATAAATTACATAAAATTTTAAAAGTAAAATAATATATATTTGTCAAAAAATATAAAATTAACCATTATTTGTAAAAAAAAAATCTTAAAATAGATTATTATTATTATAAGGAGGCATATAATTTTAATCAATTAAGTGAAAGGGATTTAGAATTGCAGATAAACTTCTTCTATAAAGAGTAATCAAGTATATTAAATTATTGCTTCAAAAAGTATATTAAATTATTAATAACTAAAATTTAACTTTGATTTTTGAAACTGTTTTTTTTTTTTAGAGAAGATTATTTTGAATTTTTTTTCCTTTGGGAATCCATATTGTCATCAGCAAAAACAAGGAAATGGAGCAATTTTAAGTTTTTTTAAAAAAAAAGAAAATTTATCCTTTGTTTTTTTTTTTTTTTGACGTCAATTAAATTTATGCATAATCATATATATTATATTATATATACATACATACTGTAATGAGAACATTTTTGAAATTTAAAAAAAAAAATTATTTTGTATCGTAACTTTTGCATCTGATATTTCACTATTTTTTAACAGAAAAATATAACAAAAAATTGTATCATAATTATACATATAAACTATGACTCTATATTATATAGTAATACTATGAACATATTACCATGTGTATTTTGACAAATGATAGGATAGCCTTAAATTGGTTAATAAGAAACTATAGACATTTATGAATTCTATTAAAGTGATAGAACACCTTCTAAGATGTCGCGTAGGTATATGATATAATTTGTCGCACACATCTATGAGATAGAAATAGTAAAGAAGAGAACCTTTTTTTAGAACTTTTTTAAGAATATATATATGCATTCTATCAGGGAACAAGAAGAGCATTGAACTAGTTACAAAACACAGTATTCTTTTTCATTCCCTTGTGCTCTTTAGAAAGGCAACATTTCATGTGGAAAGGCGATTCACAAGCAAAACAAAGGAATCAAATCAAGCATTATGTACAAAATCTCTTAAAGTCTTTAGTTCCATCCATGTTCGATCTCAGTGAACCTGATTATCAACTTTCTCCATAAGAAGTTGAACCTTTGATCCATACATTAGTTCTGGAGTTGATAGACTGAAGAGCTCTCACGATTTCAGACATGGAGGGACGTTTCTCAGGCATCATATTGGTGCATTTCACAGCAAGCTCAAGAGCAGCCATCATTTCTTGCTGGAATTCATGAGGAATCTTTGGGTCCAGAACTTGCTCCCCGCCATCTTTAATGTTGATCTTTCTTCTCACCCACTTCACAACATCATGGCACTCCATTGATGGAGGCTCATCTGCTTGTCTCCCTGTCACAAGCTCCAACAGGACAACACCAAAGCTGTATGTTTCCATTTCAGCAGTTGCCTTTTTCGCATATCCATATTCTGCACATTAAGGATATGGATCACATTCAATAACCAATCTTTGGTCTGGACATAGAAAAGGGCTTCAGAAACTAACATTGAATCGTTCATCAGTTCTAAACTCACTCCAAAAAAGCAGTTTCACAAGAAAATTATACGGTTGTAACTATGACAATAAAGGGTTCAAATGAAATGTGTAGAATGTCTTGATACCTGGTGGGAAGTAAGGAGATGTCTCCGATTCTGATACCATGCATAATCGAAATGCAGATTCTCCGACGATCCGATCGAGAGCAAAGTCTGTGAGCTTTGGTTCATAATCAGCATCAAGAAGAATGTTTTTTGATTTAATGTTCCTATGCAGCAAGACTTGAAGATAATCCTCGTGAAGATATGCCAGCCCTTGAGCAATTCCTATAGCTATCTTCATCCGAACTCTCCAAGGTATGTCAAAATCTGGTTTCCCAATCAGATCACCAAGACTGCCTCTGGCTAGATGTTCATATATCAACAAGATGGAATCATGGCTGTAGCAGAAACCTAAGATTCTAACAATGTTTCTGTGCCTGATCTTGGCTAAGTTTTTAACCTCTTCCTTCAAAGATTTCAAAGATTGGCTTCCAAAATTCTCCAATTTCTTGATTGCCACATTTTCACCACTAGGTAAGCTTATAATGTAAACTTTTCCGAACGACCCACCGTTTCCTTTGGCAGCCTTTTCATCCATTCCCATCATCAGTTCCTGATCAGAAATCCTCAAAGGATAAAAGAAAACCAACTTCCAAGCAGCACCCTTCAAAGAATGTTGGCTGTGGGATTGTCTCAATGTGTAAGCTCCAAAAACAGCGACTGCTACAACCACCATAACAATGCAGATAATCGCAACAACAAATTTGGAACCACTAGACATTCTGTGCCCATTCTTGTCTCCTAAGCATGAATTTGGCAATCCAGGGCCACAAAGGTCAGGGTTTCCTTGTAAAAATGAAGCAGGAAGACCAGAAATCAATGGAAGTGGAACTCTACCAGAGAGGCTATTGAAGGAGACGTTAAACAGAGCAAGCTTCAAGTTTTGAAGGTTCTCTGGTATTGAACCAGTGAGATTATTTTGAGAAAGATCCAGATAAGTTAACACAGGCAAATCAGCTAATGAATATGGTATTGTACCGACAAAATTGTTGTCAGCAAGAGACAATGATACTAACTTCCGACAACTTCTAAGTTCAGGAATGCTACCGGAAAGATGATTATGGGAGAGATTAATTATACTCATTACAGGTGAATCACAAAAGTTTTGAGGAAGTTCACCATATAAACTATTCTGGGACGCGGAGAATCTATACAAGCTGCTTATTAATCCAAGGCCGTGAGGAACTTTACTTACAAAGCTATTGTTATCAATCTGAACTTGCTCCAACTGCAGAGCCGCTGAGATTGCATCAGGTATTTCTCCAGAGAAAAAGTTGTTTTCAGCTCTGATAAGCTTTATTTTAGGTAAAGACCATAACCGAAAAGGAAAATCCCCAGTAAACATGTTGTTCTGAACTTGAAGCCTCTCTAGGTTGATGCATTCTCTAATGAGGTCATTAGTTATTGAACCATTGAAAGAATTCGTATGCAGAACTATATTGGTGAGACCTTTGGGCTCACATAGACTACCTGGGATCTGTCCAAAAAGCCTATTTTGAGAAACATCAAAGGAAACTAAATTTGGCATGAACATACCAAATGGAGGCAATGTCCCAGTGAGATTGTTTTGCGACAAGTCCAGAATGGACAAGCTTCCTAAACCCTCAAATATATTTGGTATCAGCCCATAAAAACCAGAACTTTGAAGCAGAAGCTGCTCAAGCTTATCCAAACGACCAATATCACTTGGGATTTCACTAAGCAAGAATGGATTTTGAGAAATATCCAGAACCAAAAGCTCACTGCAGTTCCCGAAAACCATTGGAACAATACCTGAAAGAAAGTTACCACCCAAATTGAGAACCTGAAGACTCTTCAATGCGCCTAAGCTATCTGGGATTTTTCCTTCAATATGGTTCCTGCTAATGTCAAGAACTTTGAGCAACTTAAACTGAGAAATCTGATCTGGGATTGTACCCCAGATGAGGTTATTACTGATATTTAAGTACTCCAAAGATACGCATTCCGAGAGATGCAAAGGGATAGCTTGATTGAAGAGATTGTCAGCGAGGTTAAGATTTGTGAGATTAGGAAGCTGACATATTGAAGGTGAGATTTCGCCAGAAAGATTCAAACTTTGGAGGTCAACAGAGTAGACATTTTGACGAAAGGTAGTAGTAGTACAAGTGACTCCAGTCCAATTACAGTGATGAATGGATGTGGTGTTGGACCATCCGGAGAGAGCATTCAAAACATCTTCAATTGAGTCCTTGAATGAAAGAAGAACATCTGCTTCGGATGAGGCAACAGAACTGGAGATGAAGAAGGAGAATGGAAAACAGAGGAGGATAATGAATGCCAAAGAAACGGCCATTGGAAAGAAACAGAGAGAGGGAATTTGGGTCGGAGTTTAGGAGCTAAACCAGAGATTCCATAGAGAAACTAGAGCAAGAACGTGAGTCTTCTGCAGAGGGATGGGAAGGGGCAATCGGATGACTAAAAATTGACGAATGTCTGATTTGTTTGTGTCATGTGATAGTGAAATGTGGCATCGTCTTTGTCCTTTTTCTCATTCCATGTCCAAACAAAACCTCATCAATCTTGACTCTGCTGAAAAGGGGCATCTATATGAGTAAAGCCAAAGAAGTCAATGGTGATTCTTCAAGTTCTAAGAGAATGATGATTTTGTTTGTGAAATTATTGCTATTTTAGACATTAATCACTAATGGTGTAGATCATAGACATTGAAGCATTAGGTTTAAGCGTAGGGTATCAATGGGAACAAATCATATCAAAATTGAAACAAATTGATCTTATGTTTGAACAAAACAACATAAATTGACAATATTGTCAAAAATTAACATTTCTTAGTGTTTAGACTAATACAAATGGAAGCTTTATAGTTTTGGACTAGCCAACCAAACTAACCAACCTAAAGGCAACCGACTAATCAGAGGTCCAGTTAAGCTCAAATCCCTTAGGTATTTACTGCACTGCACAGTTTGCTAGTACTAACACTGCCCCCCACCTTGGTGTCCTTTTTTTTCTTTAATTATTTTTGCCCGTTTTTATGTAATTGAATATTTCACTAACTTGCACCAAATAATAAGATGGAAACCGAGTAATTGTTTCATTTTATTATGATAGGAGCTTATGCCGAACAATTTTGCCCTCCTTGTGAGGTAACATGGAGGAACCACCTAGATAATAGTTCCTTCAATTGGTTTCGGGGCAACATCAAAGACAAAGACGTCTAGATTAATTCTTTCTACACATGCCCAATTGCCCTCCTTCTGAGGTAGACTTGTTTGCTCGAAAATTCATTAGGCCAAGCACTTCCCAATGTGGTGTACTGGTATGGTATTGTTTGTGATGAAGACCGATGGATCCTCAAGATTGTGTTTTGATTATAGAGATTTGAACAAAGTAATAATTAAGAATAAATATCTGTTACCTGATATTGATGATTTGTTTAACCAATTACAAGGAACGAAAGTATTCTATAATTTTAATTGATTTGAAACAGTTTATCACTAGTTACGTATTAAGAAGAAAGATGTGTCCAAATATAAACATTTCAAATTCCTACTAATTCCTACAACTTTCATAGATTTAATGCATACATTGTTTCGACTTGGAAAAGTTTGTGTTGTGTTCATTGATGACGATATAGTTCATTCAAAAACACTAGACAAACATGCTAATCACTTGATGGTGGTGCTAAATGCGATCTAGGAACACCTGTTGATTTTTCTAACTTGTGTATGTTATAATTATACAAAATGTATATAGGTAGATACTTGCATAATATGAAAAATGATTGGTGTGTGCTTGCATGCTTATTTATGACTATATTTATATTTATATTATGTTGGGGTTTGTAGCGTATGCATCGCCTTTATTGGGGTATGTCTATAAAATGCAGTTTTTTTTATATAGCATCGTCTTGCGGATGTATATAAAATTATATTTGTTTATAATATGTCATTTTCTGTATAATATATATAATTTTTTTTTGGAATATAATATGTCATCCCTTGATAACTCAAATTCAATATTTCTTAATTCTAAATGGGACTTTTTTTCCCGCATAAAAATGGTTGTATATTAACATGAAGTCTTCTTCTTGTCTACCATACTTGGTGTTCTTGTACGCTTTGTGGTATGGAGTATGTCATTTGTTGTCATGGTTTTAGTTGAGTTTGAGAAGTAAATTTGAAATTAAAAATAAATAATTAAAAAAAAAGTTTAAATTCACTTTTGGTCCTCAAAACATGAGTTATTTTATTTTGGGTCCCCCTTAAGTTTTAATCACTAATTTTAGTCTCACTTAAATTTAATTTTGACAATTCTAGTCATTGTCTTATGAAAATATCCTTAATTTTGACAATTCTAGTAATTTTCTTATGAAAATACTCTTAACTAACGTTAATGGTTCACCCCTTAGTCAAAGGTATTTTCGTAAAAAAATGATTAAAATTGTTAAAAAAAATTAAATGATATTAAAATTAATGACCAAAAATGGATTTAGGCCAAATAAATAAATAAATTCCTTATTCCTACATACTGCTTTGATGAGATTGAAAGTAAAGATGGTGCGAATTTGATATTTTTTTTTTTTTTTTTTTTGAGGAGCAATTTGTATTATTATGATAAATGTTGGAGACAGGCAGTTAAATCACCAGTCAACTTCTGATTATTCATCATTTTAACTATTCATGTGTTTTGTCAACTGGGCAAGTCACGTAATTATTTTGTTCTCTTCTTTTTGGAAAAATATTATTAGAGATATTAATTTTTTGATGAGTCAAATATTACTTTCTATTTTATAATAATAATTTTATTTAATTACTATATAATATTTTATTCTAACATTCATTATTATATTTTTAGAGTATAATTTTATATTTATTTATAAATTAAAAAAATTATGTACAATTATATTAATTAAATTTTAAATAAAATAGTATTTATTGATAAAATATATAAAAATTAAACTATTTTTATGAAATAATAAATAATTTTAAAATAATACTATTATTATAAAATTCGTCGGAGTATTAAAAAAAAGAATTACTAAATATATTTTTTTTTTTACTAGTACTGTCTCTCAAATTATTTTACCTTTACAAATCATTTTTATGAAGTAAAAATGTTGGTCTATCAGGAATTCTACATCATTGTTTTGAAACTGAAATATGTGAACCAAGCAACAAATATAAGATAAAACAATAAATAAAAGATTATACTAAGACGATACTCTTTCTATTTTAATATATAGGTCATTTTGACCAAAACACAAATATTAAGACTGTAATTAATTTTTAAAAATTCTCATAACTTTTAATAGTTAAACATGTTTATTTTTGTTAATAGTGCTATAATTTAGAATAGTTATGATAAAAATAAATTCTAATAAAATTACAAATTAAATAAAGATAATAAAGTAAAAATAATAAATTATTTTCTATAAGTAAATAAGTGACTTATATTTTAAGTGTTTTTTTAACGAGGGAAAACACCTTATATTTTAAAATGGAATACTTCTTGATTTAATAAAAATAATAACAATGACTTTGTGAATGTGGGACCGGAATAACGGCGTTAATTGAATCCAGTTGAGGTGCACATCAGGCAATAAAGGAGTTGAGCTTTTAACTGGACCTGGGGTCATGCACAGCTTGGTCTGCTCTGTACTCAGTCACCAGGGCCCACTGGAATTAATGTGAAGTCAACCTTTTTCTCCTTTCTAGCTTTTCTGCCTTTCTGCATTTCCTGTTTTTTATTTTCCGAAACTGTCTTTACTCACTTTTAAAGGACGATGGAAATTAAAAGAAAAAGAACAATCTTTTAGACTAAATTTTAATTTTGCTATTTGTATATTCAGTTAAGGATAAATAATATTTTTGGTCTCTTATATTTGGTCAAATAATTTTTTTGGTCTTTTATATTTTAAAATGATTCTTTTAGTCACTAACATATAAAATATATATTATTTTGTCTCTTACATTTTAAAATTATATTATTTAATTCCTATAATATCTATTTTATATAAACTGTCTAAATTTTATTTATGACTAGTATAAAAAAAATTTTCAACAAAAAATATAATAATTTAAAAATTAATGTATATATTAAAAAAATTTAAATTTTAAGTCAAGTTATGAAAATCTGAAATAATTCTTATCTATTTAGTGAATTTTAGATTAGTTATTTATAAATTTTAATCTCTTAATTTAAAATTTTGAAATTTTTTAATAGTTAAATTAATATTTAGATGGTTATATTATTTATTTAGGAATGACTAATAGACTGTACATGAGTTAATATAATTTAGACTTAATTATTAATAGGGACCAATGTAAGGGATCAAAAAAATTAATTTGAAATATAATTGACTAAAAAAATTATTTGATCAAATATAAAAAATAAAAAATATAGTTTAATCTTCAGTTAAATACTTTTTTTTAGTTCTTTTTCAATTTAAAAATATATTCTTAGATTTGACTATACTGAATCAGAATACAAGTTGACTTTCGGCTGAAATTCCCACTTTTTACCGTAGCCGACAAATAAAGTGAAAAAATTGTCAAGTCAGGCCACATCAGTAACAGGTACAAAATTTTTTATTTTCACAATGCATTGTCATGTGGTTTCCGTAAATTTTTATGTGACTATTAAAAATTCCACTCCCAATATCTCAAAACCACGTTTTGGAGAAACTTCTCGTCAGTTTTACACGTAATAAAAATAAATTAATTAAATTTAGTTACTTCAAATTTTAATAATCATTGACCGAAACTTGCTTGAAAATGAAGAAATTATTAATACTCCATCTAAAAATAAATAAATTAACAAATAAAAATTCAAACAAAAGTAGAACAACTTTTACGTTCATCCATTATTCAACTAATACATAACTTACCGATATTGTTTAATTTTGAATTAATATCCAAGCTACGGTACTTCCATGATTTACCCTACTCAAACGACGTCATTTAATCATTTAATTTAATTTAATTTAAGTTGAAACACAAGCTACGCTACGATACTTAGATGATGATGTACGGTATCCTGTTCAAAAACGTCACCGTTTCATCTGAATTGAGAAACAATCTACAAAACCTATAAAATAAACAGTACAAACACATTTAGAGAAAGCAAAGTTGGGTGATTTATAAAAGCTTATAAAAAAGAAGAAGAAGAAACACAGCTTGCCAATAATTTGCTCCTTAATATTGCAAAGACAAATGATCTATACACATCTAGAATTATTTCTGCATTCCACTATCTCCCCAGTACAAAGAAACATTCAGCAGATGAATACCTTTTTTTTTTTTTCCAATTTCCCCCCATCCTTTTTCTCCTGAATTTTCTTTTTCCCATCCCACTCTCTCATCAGAGAGATTTTATCAAGCCATGCTGCATAGAGTACAGAAATGAAAAAGAACCAGAAGGACAAATTACATATTGCACAAGATAGAGATATTCATCAAGCCATCACAAATAAACAACTAAGATCCTAGAGCAACCCAAGCAATCATAGCCAGTTGGAAAAGGATATTTCCAAAGTTCACCAGAGTGGCAAAATATTGCCCAAATCCCTTATGCCTTCTACCCCCGTTCGAAAGTGCTACAGAAGACATCATGAGACAAAAGTGGTCAACTTTATAAGAAATGCAAAGACAGAGGAAAAGCAGCATACTTAACGGCGCTTCACTCCAAACATTTTTTAAATCTTGTCAAGCTTTTCTGCTTTGACAACAGGATTTGCTTTGGCTATAGCATCCTGACCAGCAGTGCGATAGTCAAATGGGCACTCGTGCTTATCAGAATAACGATGCACTGCACAGAAGAGATTTCCACATCTACAATTGAAACCTGTTAAACCCACACGTTTGCGGCAAGTGTTGCACCTGCGTGGACCCTCTTTCACCTTCACCCCTGAACTCTGCCCAAATGTCATACTAAGGGGTGCTTGGGCAGGAATTACTTCTGCGTCAACTGCCATAGCTTGTACTGTGAAACCACTTGTAGCAATAGGCTCCTTCTCATTCATACTCGAGCTGCCATTGACAATGTTTTCAATTGACGAAGCTGCAAGTTTGGCTTGTTCCTGCTTCAAGATCATTTCCTTGTGACATTTGGAACACATGTTCATGGTGGCAGCACTTCCAAAAAATCCACAATTTTTTATGCAAAGAATAGGCCCTTCAGGAGCCTGGCAGCCTGTCTCTTTCGAGGATTCCATTACACAAATATTCTGAACATAGAGGACAGAACACCAACCAAGTGAAATATTAGAACACTTGCCGTACCATTAAACATAGAACACGCAATTTTTCTGAATAATACTCATTGAAGTGCATCATGGCAAGAACTGAATGATGCAGGCATCAAAACTTTAGGAAGCAACCCAAACAGATTAACACTGGCTAATGGTCAGTAAGTACTTAAAGATTCATGGCAAGTTGCATTCTGCATGGAACAACACAGTGATAAAACGGTTGTCTACATATAACTGGCAACAGATTTCCACAGAATTGCTACTTACTTCAAAATTCAGAGACCTCCACACTGTCAAGCTTCTACAAGATAATAATATTTCAATCCCATTTAATGAACCACTTCACCGAAACAACAATCTACTAATAACAGAATTGGAAAGATACAGTTAAAGGAAAGCAGACTAATTTATGTAACGTCCTCATCCCAAACAAAAATAAGGTGCTGCACAATCAGAAAGAACCTAGGAGGCAACAAGTGATTATTTTTCCAAAGTTAAAATCAATTCAGCTGAATGCAGGCTGATTGCGAAACAGAAAATACACTGAGAAGAACCATACAAAGAAAACTAAAACTTACTTATAAACAACACCTGAATAATAGATGTCCCTTAACATAATACACATCAACTAAACAACAACCATTATTCCCTGAGACTTTGGGGGAGAAAAGTTTCTATGAAACCTGAAGTAGCAAAAGGTAGCACGAATATATAGAATAACAAGTACACATGAAGGCTCGGAGAAACTTCCCCAAAACATAATCTGCAAAAGTCTACAGCATATGAAAAGAGTAAAAACCTTCATCAACATTAACTCTTTTCATGAGAGAGTTTACTACAAGGGCTTTCTCCACTGCCAACACTTGTTTTAAGAAACAATATCAATCAAATTCAAAGAATATCATTGACAAAGCTCTGGTTCTATTTACATTCAATCAAATTCAAAGAATATCATTGACAAAGCAGCCACAGCCATTTGCCAAACCGAACTCTGGTTCTATTTACATTCCCTGGGTAATTATCTTTTTTGCAAATGCAAGGAACTTCTCCTGAAAATAAGTTTTCATTAAACTATTTTTAGTCATATGCTAAGCAGAAAAGCAATAGTCTAAGCATGCTTTCGTAAAGTGGAGCTTGTTCAGATAGATGGCAACAGTGTATCTATAAGTTCTATGTGATACATGATATCAACCACTACCACCAATATTAATCGAAAACTCCAAAACAGATTTCAATTGCAAAGAGTTGTTCCAACACATGACATACATTTGGAAAGCCCATTTGGCTCCCTTTCTATGCAATTTCTTCACTCATCAGACAAGCATCTTTCTCTTACTGAGTAAGTGAACACTCCTACCCTAGTTAAAGTAACCATACATTAATTACCTAACACCACACCAAAAACACATTTTAAGCATGACAGATCAGCTGTTTAAAAAAAACAACTTGGTTCTACCCCCAGTTTTGCACAAGATGAACAGAAATCTGAAACAACTAACAAAATCACCAGCAACAATACACAAAGACCAAATCCAGTGACTAACACCAGTGGGATACTTCTAAAATCGAGCTAATTAAAAGTTGAATTGCCTCAAGAACACTACTTTCAATACAAATATCAGATGATGCAAGCTTCAACTCACAGAAAGTTTTTGACACATACAGCACCATGTTATAAAACCCATAACCAACACTAAAGTTTAAGAAAAGAAGTACCATGTAAAGCACAGAGATTGAGGATTGTAACAAGAAAATAAGATATTCAAAGAAACATTTTCGGAGGATGTCAATCTACATCAAACAAGCGACAATTGCAGACGTATGCCCCTATGAGAAACACAATTAAAATTTGCAGAAAGAAAACCGGCACAACAACCCAATATTACCAATCGATTGCATTAACATCACACAGTACACCAACAAGCACATGAAAGATCAAAGCTTTTCGCCATAAAACCATAATTCAACACCTTTCACAACTAAATTGTAACAAGAAGAAATACGAAAGTGTGAATTACCCACCAAAATAATTATTTATTCACAAACGAATAAGCCTGAAACTTCCCCGTAAGAAAGCCAATAAAGAATCATTCCTTCTTTTTGGATCTTCAAATATTGCATCAGTAAGAATAGATAACCATCAACAACACGCTAATACCAAAAAAAAAAAAACCCTTATAAAAAATAATTAAAAAAAAAGGAAAGAAGAGAAACCCTTCACCTATCAACGGAAATCAAAGAACTTTGGCCGATCTTGACTTGCAAAATCGAACCAATTTCAGTTTCGTCACCCTTCACAAGAAAAAAAATCAAAAGAGGAAAGGAATCAAGCAAAATTCAAAATCCAAAACAAAAAAGGTCTCAAAAATCAACAAATCAAGACCGAAAACAAAAAGGAGAGCAAGACCCAGAGATAGAATACATAATATTACCTTTCTGATTAAGAAGAAGAGATAATAATCGGAGAAATCGAGAGGTGAAGACGAAGAAAGAGAGCGTGTGGACGGAGAGAGAAAATACAAACCCAAAAGAGACAGGCGGTGCGTGTTTTATCGTGGGCAGTGGGTGGGGGTTTGGTATAAATTTTAGTATTAGAAAATTGCAAACAACCCCTTCAAATTATAACCTTAGTCGTTAAGAACCTCAAAACGACTAAATTGGAGCATGATTCATCCTTATGTATCGTAAACCATAGTAAATAATCTTCCACTGGCAGTTTATTCAAAATTTCAAATTTAAATAATTAAAAATAATGAGTTATTTGTGCTCCAATAATCAGTTTCTTTTCTTGTTTAGAAAAAAAAAAAAAAGGTAAAAATTTTATTTTTAATAATAAATAGTAGTGAAAAATTCATATAATAACAATATCCTACAAATTAAACAATGACATAATCATCCTCTTCATGTCCCTAAAACTGTCCAAATAAACATTTAAAGGATGATGGTTTTATATATGATCAATTTAAAACTACATTATAAATTTGTTAAAAATTGAATTAGAGAATTACAGTTGCACAAATTTTTCTTTAATTATTTATTGAATACAATTTATTTCGATGTATTCCTTATACAATATTTTACATGAAACTTTTCTCGTAAATAATTCATATTTGATAAATTTTATTTTATTAAATGTGCTTAATAATTCTTATCATAAATCAAGTTAAGTTTAATTATTTCTTAAAAAAAGTTAAGTTTAATTATTCTTATTAAAAGTCAATGAGCAAGCTATTCAACATACTATTTACTTTAATGAAGATTGAAGAGATTTTCTAAGATAGTTTAACTTGATTTGCTTCGCTTGATAAATATATTAAAAAATAAATTTAATAATGTTAGTAAATTTATCGTGCAATTTTTTTCCTTTTTATGTTTTATTATAATGTATTGACTTGTTTAATTTTACCAAATTTACCTTATTTTTAAATTTTTCATTAATTATGTAATATAATTTTTTATTTTAATATTTTAAAATTATTTTGAACTAAAAAAATAATATATTTATAAAAATTACCTAAAATATTGAAAAATCATCTAGATGAATACGTCATTTAAAATCAAAAAATATGTCATTTAAAATTGAAGAATATATTACTTATAATAGAAAAATATATCACATTTTAAAGTTCAATTGTTATATAGTGGTCACTATACCCCCCTCATTTTTAGTAACATTTTCTTTTCCCTCCTATACCATGGCGGGGCAATTTTTTTCCTACAACTAGGTGTACAAGTAGGATGGTACCCATAGTAGTTTTTGTATATAAAACATGTCATTAAATAATGTTTTCCAATTTTTCTCTTCTTAAATTGAGGTAATTAATGATGTTTCCCATAGTAGTTTTTACTGTGTGTACAGAATTTTATAGTACACTTAGTTGTACTATATAAGTATTGCCATGGCGGGTGCCTCTTTTCTCATTTCATTTCTTTTTATTTTTTATTTTTGGATAGACACGCACATGCTCCAATCAATGTCCTCGAAGTGCGGTCTTAAATGATACTTCCTCAATTTCAAAATATAAGTCGTTTTCATCCATTAAGAAATCGGTCAAAATATAAGTCACTTGTTTACTTGTAGAAAACAACTCATTGTTTTTACTTTATTACCTTTATTTAAATTGCAATTTCATTGGGACTTGTTTTTGTCATGATTATTTCAAGTTATAGCACTATTATCAAAAATGTATTGAATAGGAGTATAACATGTTTAATAATTAAAAATTATGAAAATTTTCAAAAATTAATTATAGCCTTAATATTTGTATTTTGATCAAAACGACCTATATATTAAAATGGAGGGAGTACATAATTGATTAGTGAAATGAGTCATGTGACACGTTTGTTCCAAAAGTTTATACAAAGAAGTTAAGTTGCATTTAAAACTATGAACGTAAAACACATCATATAGCATTACATGATTGCTAAGACGGACTGTTCATGCCTTATCAACCAAAGTTACGATACCATTAGGAAATTACACAGGATGAGACACAATATTCCTTATTTCCAAAAAATAATTTGTGGAACCTGTCATGGGATAGGTAGTCCCACAATCAAACATCCAAGAAGTATGAAAGATTTTACCAGTCAAATTCTCCGAGTTATCATACTTGTTTAGAAGTGCCACTAATTGTTCCTTCTGCTTCAGACTTAGGTCCGTAAGAGCAGCCTTATTTTCTCTATCAATTGAAGAGCTGCTAAATATGTCATTAGGATTTGTTGATACAACAGTCATGTGGGTATTTAATGTCGTTTGCCAATCGAATTCATGTGTTGAGGCTAGTCGCCCCACTACTCATGGTAACCGATAATTTCAAAGCAAGCGATGGCATTATGTCCTCCTCAACTACACACCGAACACACAATATTTCTCCCCCTTTCGGCGATGCGATTCCGACAGCAAAAACCATAGTTTTAATACTATTATCTTGTTTAGTCATGATCAAGACACATTGAAACTCTAATACCATCAACAAAAAGAGAATATTTGAATTGTATATTCTGCTTGATTTATTCAAGGCTAACTAACCCTATTTATAGTTTACAAAAGGATGCCCTGATTGGCTATAACATATGGTAAGTAAATCACTAGCTAATTAGTTGATAATCTTCTAGTCCAAGTATAGTAATAGAATATACAAATTAAGCTAATTTACATGCTAGAATATGTACCACCATTTTCGTATCAATTACAATTAATTAATAAGCTATAACACTCGTGTTCCAGTCTAGTCCCCATTGTGTCGACCGTCTAATAATCTAGTTTGGCCGCACAATCGAACTAAACACGCATTTGACCATGCCTTTTTTTCGTTGAAAAAACAAATTTGTTAAGGGCAAAACATTCTAAACCTGATACTAGTAAAAAAGGAGGTAAATAGTAATACTCTCATCCAAAACATTGTTAAGAATTTTTATGTACATGCAAGATAATTATGATGGTTGATTTGTGATATATTATAATATATTATATTATTTAAATATTTTACATATTTACAAAAAGTGAAGGCCTATTTCGCTCCTCTTATTTTGTTATTTCGCGCCCCTTTTATATCTAAATTATCCCTGACAAATTAAGAAATATTAACCATAACATTTAAAATTAAAAATAAAAATATATATTAAATTACATAAATACCATTAATCAATTTACTAAAAATACAAAAAAAAGTTTATAATTTCGCTCATCTATGCTACTTTAATCATAATTTTTATAAATTTTTGGTAGATTAAAAAGAGACTTATAAAATTTTTCGTAAATTAATTAAGGGCAATTAGGTAATAATATGAGATACGGAATATAAACATTAAGGGGACGAGAAATAAGAATGAAGGGGACGATACTTAACAAACTAAAAGTTTTTTTTTGGAAAAAGTGAGACGTCAAATAATAAAAAAGGGGCGCGATATAACACTACCCTTAAAAAAATATTAAATTGAAGTTACCGAATTAAAAACTCATAAAATCAACATTACATTGAAATATTTAAAAAGAATATTACAACATAATTGAAAATGGACATAAGATTATTTATTCATCTAAACAACCACTATGTTCTCATCAATGTTTTTTCAATTCATTTCATATTTCAGTTAAGGTTAGCGTGTGTATGTATATTTTTCTCCTAATTTATGATGCTACGAGTGGTTTGAATACTAGAGGGAATGCTTTACTTATTTTATTGTAATTTGTAAGTTATTAATATTAATATAAATGTTTTTTATTTATATTTTATTAATTTATCATAATTAGATAATTATCAAGTTCAAAAATATACAGGAATAATAAAATCTAAACTGAAATTTTACGTTATTAAAGATAATTATATCTCATAATTATTTCAAAACACATGGTATTCAATATACTATTAAATAAAAAATTTTACTATAATATATAATATGATCAAATTATAAATATTAAAATTTATAAGGTTCAATTATAAATTCAGATAAATAAATAATCAATCCCCAGAAAAATAAGGATGGATCCTAACCAAACACAGCCTAAGCATTATAAATAGACCGTTTTTCAAGTGAAAGTACAAAGAACAGAGTGGGAAAGAGAAGCAAAGAAAATTGTTTTTGGGTCACAAAATGAACGCGGGAAGAAGTGAAAATTCAGGAAAAGCTATGGCGGGAAATCCGCTCATCAGTTGTTTATCTAGTGTTTCGTCCAATATATAAATTCCCTCACAAACAAACCCTTCTTTCTTCTGCGTTTGGTTCATTCATTTCAACCCTTTACTGAAATGGGGAAGACAAAGAAGGCTAGGGTTTCCAAACAGAAACCAGAGCAAGAACTTGACGATGATCAGATTTCAGAAGGTGAGGGGAAAGTCAAAGCTTCCTCGTCAACCCAGAAGACTCTGTACGAGGTATGGTCCTTTCCAATTGATTGTATTTCTTCCAGTCACCTGGGCTGTAAAAGCATTTGATTGAGAATAAATTTGTTGAAATCAAGGAATTGTAGACGTCTTGGCACTGACGGGTATTGGTTTAGGCGATGATCCGTTTCCATTTTTTTGTGGTAATGTACTAACTGAAGCAGTAAGGCTGGAACTCGTGGAATGGAACTTTATTATCTGGGATTCTGGATGTTTAGGGAACTGTAATTGGAATTTTAAAGGCCGGAGCTTTAATATGATTTGAACATTTCCATATGAAACAATATTTCTTTTGCTATTGTAATTCACCAAAATCGATGAACAAATGTTTCATGTTGGTCGAATGCAAATAGGAAAACTGGTCCATGGTTATGGTATTTGGTGCTGGAGATGATAGTTCAATTGGAGAACTAGAGTAAAATAAATTTAGAAAGTTACATTAATGTCGTTTGGCTTCTCATATCCAGCACACTATGACGAATAGATTTTACAATGTTCTCAGAGGTCAGATCATGTTGTAAATGCATTTGGTGTACTGTTTTGTTGATTTTTTCCTACTCGTTTAGCTGAAAGAGGCTCTTCATTGTCATCAAGCATGACTTATTGCTGTTGGATTGGGTGTAAACAAGTTGTCATACTTCCTCCTTATTCTCTCTTAAATTGGGTTCCTTTTGGATATATTCCTGTTTAAGAGCTGTAACTTCTTTCAGTTAATAGTGTCATTTTTTGGGTTCTTAGTGTTGCATTTGATTTACCTTGATATTCAAATTCAAGCAATAAGCTTATGTACATAAATTATTTTCTTGCAGATTCTAGGTGTAGAAAGCACTGCTTCCCATCAGGAGATAAAAAAAGCTTATTACAAACTAGCTTTACGCCTGCATCCTGATAAGAATCCTGGTGACGAGGTAATTTTTTTTATCCTACTTCTCTTTTCACAGTATTGTGTTTATCCTATTGTTTGCATGTCATTATTGACTTGGATTTGGAAAATAGAGGTAGATTTTTAAAAATTATCCATTCTTGTAGGATGCTAAGGAAAAATTTCAGCAGCTTCAAAAGGTTATATCTATCCTTGGTGACGAGGAGAAACGGGCACTTTATGACCAGACTGGCTGTGTTGATGATGCTGTAAGTGGACTGTTTGATTTGATCTCTTGCACTTTGTGATTCACTACTATAATCGGGATATTTTGAAGAAATGAAATATGTTCACACCAGGAGTATGTGTTTGGAATTCTCCCTTGGAGGATCTGCTTAAGTTCAATGCAACTCTTGTTGATTGACTAGTGTCTTATGGGTTTCTTTTTTTCTAATTTTTGGGGTTACTGACTTGGATGTGCACGGGTGTGGATTTCCAATGTCGTTTAATGAATTTGCCACATGTTGCTGTAATCATTGTTTATTTTTACTAAGACAAGGAGTGTTCGAATGCTGTTAGATGATATAGAATCTCTCTGAGTTTACCCCTGGTTCCTTGTTACACATTTTACAGCCCTCCAAAGGTGATCTTAACGTGTTTTATGTTTCTTTTTATTTACAGGATCTTGCTGGAGATGTTGGGCAGAATTTGAAGGATTTTTTCCAAGCCTTGTTTAAAAAGGTTGTAATGTTTGAGACCATCTATTACATCTCCATTACTCCAAAATGTTGTCTTAATGTGTCTTTATGCTGGCTATAGGTCACACTAGCTGATGTCGAAGAGTTTGAAGCGAACTACAGAGGCTCCGAGACAGAGAAAAAAGATTTGATTGGTCTGTACCAGATGCATAAGGGTAACATGAATAGGTACGGTAGGATATGTCCTCTTGTTCTTGCTGCAATTTGGATGGGGCAGTTTGTCACTGACATAGAACTTTTGTCATCAGAGTTTTTTGTTACATGCTCTGCTCGGACCCAAAGCTGGATTCACATCGGTTCAAAGATATTCTCGATGAGGCATTAGCTGAAGGTGGGTTTAGATAGCTTAACTTGTTTTGGAGATTAAGGAGGAGCATAGAGTAGAGGATTCTATGCTCATATTCTTAAATTTGTTTGGCCATGATTTAACTCCATTCCTGCCTCCTGTCTGAACCGAAATTTGTAGGAGTTCTGAAATCAACTAAGGCTTATGGCAAATGGGCTAAGAAAGTCTCTGAAACAAAACCACCTACCAGTCCTCTACGTAGGATGCACAAGTGAGTAAACGGTGTTAGATCTCTTGTTTACTATGGTCTTTGTGTAATATTCCTTTCACCTGCAATCCTGAAAGGATTCTACTGTCTCATTTGCAGAGCAAAGGAAGAGGAGAATTCTTTGGTTGCTATTATCTCACAGCGACGGAATGAGAGGAAAGCCCGGATGGATTCTATGCTCTCATCTCTGGCTAGCAAATACGGGGGTGGTTCAGTTGCAGAGCCAAGTGAAGAAGAATTTGAAGCTGCTCGCAGGAGAATTGAAAGCAGGAAGAAGACATCCAAGAGGAAGTAAACTGTAGTTGGAAGCATATGTGCAACAGAAGTCATCTGCTGTAAAAATTTAGGCTGCGAGAACTCATCTGGTGTCATTTAATGAAACAATGATCGGTCTACCCTTTTTTTGTGTTTTGGTCATAAATATTTTGCATGTATAATGTGATGTTATATTTATTGTTTTCTTGGTTTGATCTTCATTCATGGTATGCTTTGGCTGCTTCCAATTTGGTGAATAATCATGAAGCCCAACTTATCAGACTGAAGAAGAATGCAGATGGAGTCCAAATCTTGGTTAAACTGGGCTTAGCACGACACTCCGGATGTCCTGTTCCTTCTCTAATCCCTTTTATAGTTCCTTCCCGTAAAAAAAAAAATGTCACATATCAATCTCTTTTTGACTTTTATTGAGGGGATCAGGAAATTCGGAGTGCACGATGATATATTAATGTGAATGGTATTGTATGCAAGGCTAAGATGAGATGAACGTCAAAGTTTGAAATTATGAATGTTGAGAAGTCAAATGTGATGTAGGATCATTATCAGAGTCAATTTTGATTAATAAAGCTAATGGAGACATAAAATGGAGAGGAATGAGTGAATTTGAGACGTAGAATGGAAACATTGAAGAAACAAAGGGCTGGTTTTTGTTTTGCAGCTTTCCTTCTCAATCACCAACTCCACTCTCACAAATATTGGCCCATTTACGCTTCAAGTTGAAGATGAGGCACTTTCATGGAAAGGGAAATTTGATTTCCTAATTTGATCATTTTTTTTTTTCTGTTTAATTCGTCTCAATCTAATTTACTCTGGCTCTTGCTAAGTTCAAGCATAAGTTAATAATTCTTTTAATGATTTAATTGAATTTAAGTTATTATTATTGTTATTATTATTATCTAAAAATAATTAAATTAATAGTTTAAAAAAATTAAATTAATGTAATGGATTCAAAATCAACTATTATTTAATAATATTTTAACAAAAATTTGTGAATATCACTTGCACATCGTCCAATTAATTTTTTTTTTTTTTGAATACATGTTAAAAAAAAACCCTTTTAAGTGTTAGTCTTAAAACCCTATACATCATATCATATATAGTTTGAATTGCTTAAAAAAATGCAAAAATAAATGTTAATTCATGCTGCCGTGCATCATAAATCTTACTTTTCTCTTTCCTTCTGGATTGAATTCCCGAATATATTAATGGGGTTATGATTTGTTTGCTATTCACAAAAATTTAAAGAGTTTCGAAATACCAAATAATCAATTAGGTAGTACGTGGATCACCTACTTTAAATATTATTACTACATTTAAAATGAAGAGGGCAATAGAATAGAATAGAATAGAATAGAATAGAATAGAAGAGAATAGAATACTCCTCCTACTCCTAATAATTCTCCATTCACATAAAATATTTGAAAATAATTTATTGAGCCGATAAAAACTGCAAGAGAGTTATATTTCCAGGATATAAGTGGGGCCTTTTGGGATTTTTCTAACAAACAGTACTTAAGCTGTACCTAATTGTTCCTTTTTAAAAAAAAAAAAATGTATCTAATTGGGAAAGAGTAGTACCAATTATTCATGGGAATTTACTTTTCTTTTTTCCTTTTGTTTTTTTCCTAGTAGAACTTTCCTAGCACCAACCCATGTCAACATAAGTATAAATTAGTATGGAGCCTACCCTTTTAGTTACTTATTTTTAATGAAAAAATTAACTGTTGAATTATAAAATGACAGAATCAAAGATAACAAATATGAGAGATATTTTGAAATAAAATTATTATCAAAATAATTTTAATTAAAAAATTTCTATGATAAGAATGGTGGACTCATGCTAGTTTCATAGCTGCTTGCCCCCATATCCTTGGCAGCCAACAATTTTGCTTTCAAGAGGAGACAAGAAAAAAGAAAAAAGTGAAAAGACAACCAAAGGAATTGTCGTAAAAGTTCAATTATTATATAGTACCTAGGGTATATTGCTATATACTTCCACTTACCAAAATTAAAAAAAATTTTGGTGACAAAAGCATGTTTGAAGACACGCGCAAGAATGGAATTTGGAAAGATTGAAAACATGGAAAATTGACTACTCTTAAATCTGTTAAGATTAACTAAATCAATTTCAAAACTAATCAATACTAATCAAATTTTTTTTTTCCTAAAAAATCAAGCACACCTTCTTTATAACAAACCAAAAACGAGTTTTAGGAACAGTTTTCATAAATTTTTGAACACGGCTCCATCGTCTCCATGGGCTCAATTATCTTCATTGTCATCGTCTCGTTCTACCGACCGATATTTCATCGTCAAGATTGTTTTCTAATTTTTCAGATTTTTTAATCTTCTAAGATTGTTTGAGAGTGATTATGATTTTATATGTTCATACTTGTTATGAATTTTGAAAGGCTTTTATGTTTTTTAGTATAGTTGTATTCGAATTGTGTTTATTGTCTAAAAGGAATAACTACTGCTCATGTGGCTTGATGTCCTTTGAAAAAAAAAATCAAATGGAAAGTCCCTTTATGTTGTATTAATGGTGCGTGGCACAATTTTTTACATGGTGATTACTCCTCCAGTTGTAAGGATGTTACAGCTGTGGACATGAATATGGGTTGTCCTAAATCATTTTCTATAAGTGGAGGATTTGGCGTTGCTCTGTTTACTAAACCCGAGATCATTCATTATGTAAATAAATTACAAGTTTGTTTTCCGCTCTTATACTTTTAAACTTTGGGAATTCATCATTTTTTTCTTGATGAAAATGAAAGAGTTTGTATAAAGATGTAAGTAAATTTTTTTCTTGAAGTTATTTTGCTTGATGAAAATGATGTATAAACTGATGAAAATAATTTATTGATGAAACAGTTCCTAATGTTGTAGTAGTTTTGCTTGATTAAAATGATGTCTAATATTATAAAAACTAGTTGTTTTGTGAAAACAATTTCTTTACTGATGAAAACTATTTGTTTGTTGAAAACAGTATCTAATTTTAGAGTTGTTTTGCGTCATGAAAATAATGTCCAATCTGATCAAAACTATTTGTTTGATGAAAACAGTCTTTATACAACTATAAAGACGTCTTCATGGCAGCGAAGGATATCCAAACATATTTTTAACCCTCAGGTTGACATATGCTTACAATCTACTATTGACTCCGATCCGATCAATGTTTATAAGAGGAGTGTGAGAGCAAAAGTCCTTTCTCAATATGATCAGTAATTTGTTTAGATTTAAATTTATCTATATTGAATTGTTATTATATTTAATTATCAACTATAGTATTATTATTATAGCATTATTTTTATTTTTCTTTACATTAGTCATATTATCACGAACTGATATTCAAAGTGTTCAATATTAGTGTTTGTTTTATTAGATGCCACACAGGTCGGATTAAAACAAATTTATTGTTGATGAAACAGAATTTGTTCATGTTTTATACAAACAAATTTGTACAACTACCATAAACCGGCAAACACTAACATTTTTTGTGAAATATTGAACCATAACATTTTCAATTAAAAAACAGAACCCTAACATTTTTTATGAAACACTGAACCCTAAACTTTTTTATGAAGAACTGAACCCTTAACATTTTCAATAAGAAAAACTGAATCCTAACCTATCTGATGAAATACTGAACCCTAACTTTTTTACTTAAAAAATTGAACCCTAACATTTTTTATGAAACACTGAACCCTAATCTTTTCGATTAAAAACTTGAACCCTAACATTTTTTATGAAACACTGAACCCTAACATTTTCGATAAAAATATAAACCCTAACATTTTCGATAAATGACTATACCCTAACCTATTTGATGAATAACTGAATTCTAACATTTTATATTATAACTAAAACCTAACTCATTTGATGCAAAATCCCTAACCCTTTTGATGAATAATGGACCCTATCATTTTCGACGAATAACTAAATCTCGCACCTATATGGTGAATAACGGACCCCTAACCTTTTATATAATAACTAAACCCTAACCTTTTATATACTAACTAAACCCTAACCTATTTGATGAATAACTATACCCAAACCTGTTATATAATAACTAAACCCAAACCCTTTCGATGAATAACTAAACCCTAACCCATATGATGAATAATTGAACCCTAACCATTTAGATGAATAACTAAACTCCCAACCCATTTGATGAATAACTGAACTCTAACATTTTGAAATAAGATACTGAACCTATCATTTTTTATGAAACGTTGAAAACTAACGTTTTGAATAAGAAAATTGATACCTAACATTTTTGATTAAAATATAAACCCTAACATTTTTTATGAAACACTGAACGCTAACCATTTTGATGAAACACTGAATACTAATTTTTTTTTTTTATGAAAAACTGAACCCTAACCTTTTTCATTCAAACACTGAACCCTAACTTTTTTTTTTTTTTTTAATGAAAAGCTGAACCCTAACATTTTTAATTAAAAAATTAAACCCTAACATTTTTTATGAAACACTGAACTGTAACATTTTCACTTAAAAAACTGAACCCTAACATTTTTGATGAAACACTGAACTATAACATTTTTGATGAAACACAAAACCCTAACACATTTGATGAATAGCTGAACCATAACATTTTATAATAATAACTAAACCCTAACCTTTTATATATTACCTAAACCCCTAACCCATTTGATGAATAACTGAAACGTAACATTTTTATGTAGTATTTGAGAACTGCTGTACAATGATATAAAGGGTTGATTCTATGGACAGAGGTATATATATATATATATGTATATATATATTATACAGGAGGGGAAAGAACAATGAAAAAACTCACGTTGGATTCCATGGACAGAGTATATATATACGAGGGAAATAATAATTAAAAAGCTGATGTTGGATTCCATGGACAGAGAAAGATTATCTGCCCGGGCCTATCCAGAAACTCACTTTCGTGCTATGCATTCCAGAATCAGAATCTCTGGCCAGGCCTAGACGCTAGCACAATCGGTATTCCAATCCTTGATTGAAATAACATTGCGCAGGATTTTAGTTTGTACTTATTTGATTTATCACGCAACAAATAAATTCTTAATCAAAAGCGGAAACATAAGAATTATCTATTGAAGCGTTTACTCAGGTGATTCTCTTGTATGCCTCAAGACTTTATTCGTATGTTGTGTGGGCAACAATCCAACGAACAATTGATCAGCTAATCACCACAATCCACCTGCCGAAAAAATTCCAGCACCACCGCACCTGGCACGTACAATCCACGCGCCTCCCGAAGAGAGAGAGAGAAAGCTACGTGCCGCCACCAAAATCAGAAAAAATTTGGCAGCCTTAAGCTTTGTGAAATCCGATTTTTAGTGAGAGAAAAAATTCTCTCTCTAGGATTTTCTCTCTCTAAGTTTTCTTGTCTTGAAAACTTATGAATTGTATATATTGTATAATAGCTAATCCCTTGTCTATATATAGAGTTACAAGAGAGACCCCAAGTTGGTTTATAATTGGTCTTCCTAATGGGTTTAGGTAATAATTAGTTTCCAAATCCAATTAGGTAACCAATCTAATAGGATAAACCAAATCCAATTAGATTTCCTAATCTCTAGGATTTCTTAATTCTAATTGAAACTTAAGAATTAATTAATTAATTAAATAATTTCACTTTGTTAATTACTTAATAAACCCTTAAGAATAATTAATCAATTAATTAATTCTACCTATTCAATTAACCCGTTACAAAATTAATCGTACCACTAACGGATTAATTTTGGCACTACCATTCTACACCAGAATTGCTTCCGGAACAACTTAATTAATTTATTCATAATCTTCCCACATCAAAGATATATTGCTCGTTAATTATTAATTTACTGATAAATTAATTAATTAACTTATTTAATTCTGAGACTAGTACCACTCGACCTTTTTACTATACCGGACATAAGTCCACCAGCTGGGTTTAGTATAATAAACATATTTTAGGGAGCACCATCACCCCAGACGCACCGGTACATGGTTTCCTTTCTACAAGCAGCAGTACACCAACCAACTAAACACGCGCACCCAACTTACCAAGACTATTGGCCACAATTGACCTCACTCATTGGCAGATCAAAGTACACTATGTCTAATCCTCATGTCCGTTCAAGTCTAGGGATTAAGAGACAGAATACTAAGAACGATTTGTCTTATTAAATCAGAACAAGGCAAATCATTCTAAATGGTCCAGTTCAATACGCCCCGGGCATATCTATATGATTCAATCAGTTTAGACAAACTAATTATCCGAATCACATAATAACCTAAACCGACAGTTTGTCCAAAACTGTCTCGGATACAAACCTCATTTATATATTATGTCTTTTGACCAATGATGAGATCTACTGTGTCACACAAGACACCCCATCATCTAACTATATAATATAAATGGACAAATAATGCACAACAAATTAACCAAAACATAAATCGATATATTAACTGAGAAAATGCACAATACAAGCATAGCTTTTGTATTCAAATCCATCATATATACTATTTGATTTCATGCGGTCTTTTAGACTTCTAAGAACATTTTCTATCATACTTTTCTTGAGCAGGTTCATAATTATGAAAGAATATTTTCTTTGAGACTAAACTTTTGATGAAAGAACATTTTGATAAAACACTGAACCCTAATATTTTTTTTATGAAACACTAAACCCTAATTTTTTTATGAAACAATGAACCCTAACCTTTTTTTTATAAATGACTAAACCCTAACATTTTCAATTAAAAAACTGAACCCTAACATTTTTTATGAAACACTGAACCCTAACATTTTCAATTAAAAAACTGAACCCTAAATTTTTTGATGAAACACTGAACCCTAACTTTTTTTATGAAGAACTGAACCTGTAACCTTTTCAATTAAAAAACTGAACCCTACATTTTTTATGAAACACTGAACCATAACATTTTTCACTTAAAAAACTGAACCCTAACAATTTTCATGAAACACTGAACCCTAACTTTTTCACTTACAAAACTAAACACTAACATTTTTTATAAAACACTGAATCTTAACCTTTTCAATTAAAAACCTAAACCCTAACTCTTTCGATGGATCACTGACCTCTAACCTTTTTGATTAAAATATAAACCCTAACATTTTCGATAACTAACTATACCCTAAACTATTTCGATGAATAAGTGAACCCTAACATTTTATATAATAACTAAACCATAACCCTTTCGATAAATATCTAAACCATTTCCTTTTCGACGAATAACTAAACCCCTAACCCATTTGATGAATAACTGAACCATAACCTTTTATATAATAATTAAACCCAAACCCTTTCGATGAATAAGTGAACCCTAACCTTTTATATAATAATTAAAGCCTAACACTTTCGATGAATAAGTGAACCCTAACATTTTATATAGTAACTAAACCCTAACACTTTCAATGAATAACTGAACCCTAATATTTTTAATTTGAAAAACTGAACCCTAACATTTTTTATGAAACGCTGAAAACTAAAGTTTTCAATAAAAAAACTGAACCCTAACATTTTTTTATGAAACACTAAACCCTAACCTTTTCGATTAAAATATAAACCCTAACCTTTTCCATTAAAACACTGAACCCTAAATTTTTTGATGAAAAATTGAACTCTAACATTTCCCATTAAAACACTAAATCCTAAACTTTTTGATGAAATACTGAACCCTAACATTTTTTTTATAAAAAACTGAACCATCACCTTCTCAATTAAATAAGTGAAACATAACATTTTCAATTAAAAAACTGAACCCCTAACCCATTTGATGAATAACTGAACCCTAACCTTTTATATAATAACTAAACCCTAACCCTTTCGATGAATAATAAACCCTAACCTTTTATATAATAACTAAAACCTAACCCATATGATAAATAACTGAAAACTAACCATTTAGATGAATAACTAAACCCCTAACTCATTTAATGAATAACTGAACCCTAATATTTTTAATTAAAAAACTGAATCCTAAAATTTTTTATGAAACGCTGAAAACTAACGTTATTAATTAAAAAAAACTGAACCCTAATATTTTTTATGAAACACTGAACTCTAACCTTTTCGATTAAAATATAAACCCTAACATTTTCAATTAAAATACTGAGCCCTAAACTTTTTTATGACACACTGAACCCTAACATTTTTGATGAAAAATTGAACCCTAATTTTTTCCATTAAAACACTGAACTCTAAACTTTTTTTATGAAAAACTGAACCCTAACCTTTTCAATTAAATAAGTGAAACCTAATCCTTTCAATTAAATAACTAAACCCTAACCCTTTCGATGAATAACTGAACCCTAACCTTTTATATAATAACTAAACCCTAACCAATATGATAAATAACTGAACCTTAACCATTTAGATGAATAACTAAATCCTTAACTCATTTGATGAATAACTGAATCCTAATATTTTTAATTAAAAAGCTGAACCCTAAAATTTTTTATGAAACGCTGAAAACTAATGTTTTCAATTAAAAAACTCAACCCTAACATTTTTTATGAAACACTGAACACTAACCTTTTCGATTAAAATATAAACCCTAACATTTTCTATTAAAACACTGAACCCTAAACTTTTTGATGAAACACTGAACCCTAACATTTTTTATAAAAAATTGAACCATAACATTTTTCATTAAAACACTGAACCCTAAAATTTTTGATGAAACATTGAACCCTAACCTTTTTTTATGAAAAGATAAACCCTAACCTTTTTGATGAAACACTAAATCCTAAGCTTTTCAATTAAAAAACTGAACCCTAACCTTTATTATGAGACACTGAACTCAAACCTTTTCACTTCATAAACTGACCCCTAACCTTTTTGACGAAACACTGAATCCTAACCTTTTTGACGAAACACACTAACCCATTTGATGAATAACTAAACCCTAACCATTTATATAATAACTAAACACTATCCCATTTGATCAGTAACTGAACCCTAACCTTTCATATAATAACTAACCCCTAAACAATTTGATGGACAACTGAACCCTAACCCTTTCGATGAATAACTGAACCCTATCATTTTATATAATAACTAAACCCTACATCATATGATAAATAACTGAACCCTACCCATTTAGATGAATAACTAAACCCCTAACCGATTTGATTAATAACTGAACACTGACCATTTAGAGGAATAACTAAACCCCTAACCCATTTGTTGAATAACTGAACCCTAATATTCTCAATTAAACAACTTAACCCTAACATTTTTTATGAAACGCTGAAAACTAACGTTTTCAATTAAAAACTGAACCATACACTTTTTATGAAATACTGAACCTTAACATTTTCGATTTAAATATAAACCCTAACCTTTTTTATTAAACAATGAACCCTAACCATTTTGATGAAACATTGATTCCTAAAATTGTTTATGAAAAATTGAACCCTAACATTTTCCATTAAAACACTGAACCCTAACCTTTTCATTTAAATAATTGAACCCTAGCCATTTCAATTAAAAAACTGAATCCTAACATTTTTTATGAAACACTAAACCCTAAACCTTTAAATTAAAAAACTGAACCCTAACATTTTTTATGAGACACTGAACCCTAATATTTTCACTTAATAAATTGACCCATAACTTTTTTGATGAAACACTGAACCCTAACATTTTTTACGAAACACAAAAGCCAAACAATTTTGATGAATAACTGAACTATAACATTTTATAAAATAACTAAACCCTAACCATTTTATGAATAACCGAACCCTAACCATTTACATAATAATTAAACTTCTAACCCATTTGATAAAAAACTGAACCTTATATTATAACTAATCCCTAACCCATTTGATGAAAACTCCTAACACATTTTATGAATAACCGAATCCTAACCTTATTAACCCCTAACCCATTTGATGAATAACTGAACCCTAACCATTTATATAATAACTAAACCCCTAACCAATTTAGGAATTAGGTTAGGGTTTAATTATTTAAAGGTTAGGGTTTAATTTTTTAGGGTTTAGGGTTTTAGGGATTACGATTTAGTTATTATGGTTTAGGGTTTAGGTTAGGGTTTAGTTATTTAATGGGATTAGGGTTTTAGGGTTTCAGGGGTTAGGATTTAATTATTTAAGAGTTAGGGTTTAGATTTTAATCAAATGGGTTAGGGTATAGATTTTAAACGAAAAGGTTAGTGTTTAGATTTTATAAAAAATGTTAGGGTTCAATGTTTCATTGAAAAGGGTTAGGGGTTAGTTATTATATAGAAAATTATTTTTCAGTTATTAATCAAATGGGTAAGGGTATAGTTTTTGATGAAATCATATTAAAAATTAATGAACACTATTTGTTTCTTCTTTATCGTTCAAAAATCTAGATAATTAAATTAGTATTCATCAGGTATTGTTTGTTATAAAAATAAATTCAAAATCGATGAACACTATAAGTATCTCTTAATAAAAGAAAGGTGATATAGTTACAATATATTGATTGATATCTTCAATATAGAACAAAATCTTCCACATATTTATGTTTCCCTTATTTAATGCAAGAATATTGAAATTTAGGTAATATAATTATCTTTCAATCAATAAAGACTAACCATAATTACGAAAGTATTTGTGCATCAACAACACTAAGTGGAAAGTGAAAGAATCTTCACTAAAGTTTCCAAAAAATATTAAAATTATGAAAAATTTACCTAAAAATGAATAAGGGCTATGCCGAAGGGAGTACTATATAATTTGCGGCAAATGTTGCTGTCCTCTTCTCCTTTTTGGGGCGGCGGAAATTTTGTTTCTAAAAAGTAGTAACATCAACCTTCACAAATCTTTCTTCTTAAAAACATTTTACAAATAAAATCATAAATATTAATAATAAAAACACAAAAACTGAGCTATTTATATAACATAAAATGTAATTTTAAAACTCAAATATTTTTTAATCCAGAGTGATTCAAATTGAGTATCCTTTTATTTATTATCAATTTTTTTATATATAAAAAAGATCAAAATCTAAATAAATCAAATTTAAACCCTAGCCGCCATCTCTTCTCTCCCAAATTCCACTTTCTTCCCATAATAGGAGGATGAGAGAAATAAATTTGTTGCAAACTTTTATTTTTTTGTTTTCAGTTTTGTCATCCAATAAAGGAAATTAATTTCAATCTTTATTTTATTGTTGCTTCAGTGGATTCAGATATACTGGTAGAGTATTGTTCGTTCAGTAGATTCAGATCTACTAGTAGAGTTTCGTTGATGGTGTTCGTTGTTATGACGATAGTTTCGTTAGTGAAGTTTGTTGGCATGGTAGCGGCGTCATTGATGATATTCGTTAGTTTGGTCCAAGAAGATTCAGTCATCATATATTTAATTATTAGATTTATGGTTTGTTATTTTCATTAGAAAATTAGTGATGTATCATTGTTCGGATTAAAATTTCGACATGTGGTATATCCACCGCTTAATATGGTAGATCTATATAGGTTTATCCATAGTAAACACAACAACAACAATGATATTCATACTTGTAAGTTGTGTTTCTTTGGCTGTATCTTTCGTTTGTCAATCGTTGTTGGACGTTTTCCAATAAATTAATATATATCTTTTATTTAAAAAAAAAAATCAAACTTAAGATTACTCATTTTAAGTGGGAGTACCTTTGTCATTCACCATCAATTTTGATTGTTCCAAAACTTGTCTTCCAATAGCATTCAAAAATCATAGAAACCTAATTAGTTGTCCCTTGGATATCATAAGAAAATCCATTCCCTAATTTGGATATAGCCACCGTCGACACCTTTATGCAAAAGATCCCCATCCTGCCTTCATCAGCGATTTCCATAGCCGCCCACTCCTAACAAACTACCAACCATTTGATCAACCAATATCCTAGCAATTTCCAGTCGTTGATAAGTAGCACTCTTCCCCTATAGTTATTTGATCGCTGTTATCATCACTTCTTTAACTGACATAATTTAAGAGAATTACGAAAAAACTGTGATCTCATATATATGTTATATGAATTTGATTCGCAATTTGGTTTGATTGTGATTGTTTGCTACACTCACTAGCTTGTGGGTAGTGAATTCTAACGTATTAGCTTTCGGGCTGTGAACTTTACTAATATTAGTATTGTCATTAACTTTCAAGTAGTGAACTCTATTGTTATTAATTTTCGATGAAATTTCAAATGTGGGGCGTTTATTAGAGTTGAATTGAAGTGAAGATAAGAATATAACATACTAAACAAGTGGACATTTATAGAATTTGAATTGTAACATTAAAAAACAGTCATTAGTTTCTTACATGATTTTCAGATGAAATTTAGAATTTTTTTATATATATGTCAAGAGTCTTATGATTTCTCATATTTTTAATTGTATAGTATGATTGAATACACTATAAAATTTGAATCTTAATAGGTTTATCCACTTGGAATCCTATGACTCCTCGTACTTTGCCTCACTATTACGTAAATAGTGTCGTACAGTAAACATAAATAATAAAGCGGAATAAGATAATATAGTCCGATGAAGAAAAAGAAGAATTGAAAAGGGAGGAGTATTGAACATAAGAAGTAGAACTTAGAAGAGAGTACGTGGGGGGTGGACTTGTCATTTTCTGACATAACGTCAAAGATTTGATTTATAAACCCCTCATGTCTGCTGGACATTCTTAATTGGCCCCCTCTCTCTTCTCTCTGGATTCAATAACCTTAATTAATTGGCCCCTCTTTTCTGCCCATTTCCTACTTTTGGCCTTCCCTTTTTCTCAACCACCCATTTTACCCACCGACGAAAATTTTCTCCTCTTTTTTTTTTTTTTTTTTGCCCCCTTATTATTATTTTTTGGGTAATAATAAAATAGCCAAAATACAAATACGTCTCATTATTCTAGTTGGACCGAATCCCTGCCGCATTTAGACATTATTGAAAACGACATGTTTGGCACTCTTTTATCCCATCCCTCCATAATAATAATTTCATTTACTAATTTCTAATCATATATTAATTATCAAATAAGTATTATTTTAACAACCAGATAGTATATACAACTTTAATTTATTGTGAAAAATCATTGATTGATGACGAAATTAAGTAAACTTTTGAGTGAATTTTTTTTTTGAATTCTAGTAAATATACTTAAACTTCTTTCCCTACTTTACAACTCACAAATTTATCAATGCTTAAATTTTTAATAAGATATTTTAAATTTTAATATCACTTGTTTAGAAGAATAGGTGTAATCAACAAAAGCAAATATTGTTTTTAAAATTAAATAATAATTAATTTTTAAATATAAGAGCATCTCCAACCCTATATATTTTGCTTTAAAATACAGTATATATAATAATTTTCTATGCAAATTTACAGCTAGAGATTGGAGGAACATTTTACTGTAATTTTGGAAAAAATGCAATTTCACGGCATCCCTTGGAAATACTCCAAGGGAGTAATATTTTGGTTGTTGAAAATATAAATACAATTTAATAAATATCAAGGAATGGTTGGTTGGGATTTTACCAATTGTTCCTTTAGTTAGGACCAAACTGAAGAACCAACAAAAAAACCACTAAAACCAAGCAGCCCATACATTTTAAGTTTGATGTGTTGATAACAGTTACTGCTTTGAATGTTAGTAACATTCTTCATATTTATTCACTAAAACAAGGTAAGTGTGAGTTCAATAAATACTATGCTTGCTATGGAACAACACTTGTGACCGCAATTATTTCTTTTTGTCCTTCTTAGGTTAGTCACTTAATTTATGAATTTATGCACAAATTCAACAGAATAATTCAAATTCTATCATGTACCCACTAGGTACATGTATTCAATATATATTTAGAAATAAAGTGATAATAATTCATTAAATTTTTAAATTTAAATTAATTTCTCTTTGAATTGTCATCACTTTCTTTCTAAATATATAGTAATCAATACATGTATGTATAATTTCTGGTAGTAACTGATCAAACGTCTAGCAACATCAAAATGGTACTCACATGGCTTTTTATCAAATCCTTCCTATTTTAGATTATTTATTATTGTATGTTTTGTAAAAATATTTTATCAATTTTGTATTGTTTTACTTTTTTGCTGAGATAGATAGAAATTTAGTTATTCTAGAAATAAATACGGTTAATATAGGGTTCTGATATTGCCAAATCAATAATTAGCATTCAAAGCAATTTTAATTTGGTGTTACAAAATTACCCTTGTTAATAAATTTATTTATTGGTAATGAAAATGCAGTATTCTCACTTATGCGTTCTTCCTTTACTGAAAACACACTCAAATTTGCAGTTGGAAGCAGGAGCGACAACTGGTGACAGGAAATTGACGGAAGAAGGCAGCCCCATCTACAGTGAAGGCTTCATTGATTTGTTACTGGAAGAAACAAGTTTCCAGTAACTTGTCGGATTCTTTGTTTTATCAACAAGGCCTCCCCATTAGACGTCGTGCAATTGGCCACTTTCTTGAAACTCGCAGATCAAAACTCGCTCTTTTGTTGTTGGGTTTTCTCTCCAGGAATGCAATGACCGCCAGAATAGTTCCTATTAGAGCGCTTATTGTGGGTTTTTCGTTATGGTTATTTGTTGCCAAAAAAATTGATTTCGTAATTTGTGTTAAATTTGGATTTTACTCGCCGGAGAAATTTATTTTTCCCTTCCATTGAAATGGTTTCGAAAGTGTTTTGGTCTGTTTTGGCTTCAATACTTTTCTCGGCTATGTTTTCGTTTTGTTTTCTTTTTTCAGGGAAGTTTTCGCCAGAATAATGTGCAAGTCGGGCTTGGAGTCTGGGCATGTCGTTATTCCGTTGAGAAGCCGTTCGAATCCGCCATGGGACTTCGTCTTTGTCGAGAGTCGCCACTCACCTTTATTGGACAAGGAGTCTTCTCCGTCCGGCATTGAACGTCGGGAACAAAGATCCTTCTTCAAGGTCTCTTCGATTAGCGGTCTTCGTCGTTTTGGGGAGGCTATGGTCGGCTAAGCAGCTTCGGTGGAAACGATCGGCGATAGGGATACGACTGACGAGTGTCGTTGGAAGTCAAGGAATCCGACGGGAGGTTGATCGGGAAATGAGAGGGTGGTGGGGGGGGGGGGGGGAGAATTTACTGGTGGGTGGTGAAGAGAATTTGTCTGTGAAAATGTTTACTTATTTCACAAATTTATTGATAAGGATAATTTTGTAACATCAAACTAAAATTACTCTGAATGCTAATTATTGCTTTGACAATATCAGCACCCTTAATATAATAACTATAAATATGTAAATTAATGCTTTTTAATCCTAGCAAAACTTGTAAAATGTGATTTAATAAAGAATAGAGAAAGTATTAAGTTCACAATTGTAAAATGGACTAATACCAAATATCAAAATACAGGTCGAACACTGGAGTGAGAATGTATTAATATGTGCCCAATATAATTATACGACTTGAATATTTTCAAAAAATTATAATAGTGAATTAGATTCTTGTTTGTGGTCGGGGTTGAGACAAGTCAGTAGAGGAGACGTTAGAAAGATGGCAGTAGTCTAGTAGAGTTTAGTTTTTAATTTTTTATTCAAATTATACAATGTGAATTAGGCGATCTCGCTTGTTTTATGGTCATTGTAATGTTATTATAAGTAATTTTTTTTAAGCATTAGTATAAATAATTAAAGAAAGGAAAGGTTATTATATTTTAATAGTATTTAATAGATAATATTCCATCAATTTATTTTGATTTGACGTGCTAAAAAACTGTAAAATCTATTTTTATTTTACGTTTTATAACTTTTCATATACTCTTTTCATTTTACCTAGTGTAATAAAAAAAATATATCTCACCCCTATTTATGTGGAGATATTGAAGTCAAGTGCATAACAATTAATTTTTTCACATACTATCTTGTAATTATTATGTACAGTTATTTATTGTAGGTAATTATTGTCAATTAAAAAAGGTATCATAAGTAATTGTTAAATTAAAAATAATAACGTGAGAGATTTTGTCTCGTTAAATAAAAATAAATTGAGAGAAGGTTAAGAGTAAAAAGACTCGTATGTACATTAATTTCATAAAAATATTTTGAAGCTTTTACACATGTCACGAGTATTAATATGCAAAAATTTATAAATTTGAAACTATTATTATGAGACGGATAAATAGAATCGACATTAGAGTTGGGGAAATGTTTGGCATGTCTTATTTTCGTGTGGATGGTGACACCATACCAGCAGTTTATGGGAAAATATTCTTTGGTCTCAAGTGATTATTATTGTAATAATAATATAATAATACAATACTCTTCCTCTGAATCTGCAAGCACAAGCAAAGGTTCTTCTTTAATTCTTTGGCTCTTCCATAACTTTCGGCCTTGCACTCCAGTCTCCATCTCCCTCCTCTTGTCTTTCTCACCTCCACACACAAACAGCTAAAGACATATTCCCCCATCTGGTAAGTTTTTCTAACTTTAAGTTACTGTTTAATTTACTACCTTAAATCACATGCTTGCTTTAGCCCTTTACTTAGTAATGGATTTGAAGGTGAAACTGCTGTTCCACAGGACACCATTGATTGAGAATTTAGGTGCAAAAACCTTTTTTTTTTCAATTGGTACGATCGCATTAGTGGGTAGGTGCTTTACATAAACTTAGTCCTTTATGGTAATCAACTTTTCCATAATTTTAATTAAGTGCAGATATATATAACTATGCCCCCCTCCTGGCCTATTGTTTGTTGCTTTACTTGAGTATATCTTGACAGTTGACACCCTTTTTCTCTTCTGCTCTCACTCTCTTTCACAAACACACACACACACACACAGAGAGTCATAATTGTGGAATGCAGCTTTTCTGCACACTTCAATTCAATGCCTCTCAATATCATCAATTCACTACTTGAATAGGTTTCAAAAACCAAACTTTGAAGGCATCTTTTCCTTGATTGCTGCAGCTCTTTGCAAAACCAAGATTTTCCCTTTTCCTCAGTTGCTTGTAAGATTTGGTAGTTGACCCTGGAAATTTCTTTCTGTATAAAAACAGGTTAGTATACAAGTGCTTTCAATTAGATCAAATTTGTTTATTCGCTAGATTTTCACAGGCTCATTTCAAGTTCTTTTTTTTCTCAAGCTCAGAAAGGGCTTAATGGAGGCAGATGATGGATGTTCGCAATCGACGTTGGAAGATTACGAAGTGATAGAGCAGATTGGTAGAGGAGCTTTTGGGGCAGCATTTATTGTTTTGCATAAAATTGAGAAAAAGAAGTAAGAATCTCTTAAACCCAAGTTTTTTCCCATGTGGGGTTGTCTCTATTTTTTGCGTTTTTGATGTGTATTTGCGTGAATGACGAATCTTTTTACGCGTTCCGGTCTGGTTTAGGCACTGGGGTCGTGGCGTGTTTGGTAGGGTAGATTGACCTAAAAAACTTTTAAGTGTAAAATTCTATGCAAATAGTCAACCTGTGTTTAATGTATGTGTGAATCTGTGAAAAATCACCTGCTCAATTTTTAAGATGAACTATAAATAATTAATTCTCTTCTCGGTATCCTTCGTTTTTTATAGATGGTTGAAGCTACAGAAAACAGGCTATTATCCAATTTAAATACAGTATATATTTTGAAGAAATATGGTAGAGAACACATAGGAATTTCTATGTTATTAGATAAACATCTTCTTGTTTTCTTGTTAACAGTAACTATATTGATGAGATCCCATCACAAGAATACAAAATATACCTGTAATTACTGCAAAGAACAGATTTGTTTTATGCATTTCAGTCTGATTGTACTGTAAGCTATAGGATGGAAGTTGAAGATGTTCCCTTCATTAGCAATTTTCTGGAGCAAATTTTGTTTTGAGAAATTGAAAGATATATCCCTATGGGCTAGGCTCTTAAGTTGATCACAGCTCTTGGTTGATGCTCAAAATCCAAATGATCATGTCAAAAGATATGGGAAACATTGGTGATTTTGATTAGACTAAAAATTTGCGGATGTCCTTGCCAATCTGATATAGGTATGTTTTGAAGAAAATTCGTTTGGAGAAGCAAACTGAGAAGTTCAAACTTACAGCACATCAGGAGGTAATACGTTGTGCTCCTGCAGATGCTTTTGTTTTGAAAAACTGCAAAGGTCTTTCTTAGTGACAATGAGAATTTTCTCATTGAATAATTCAATTTTTTTCATTGAAACTGCTGGATGTGTGGTTTCATAAGTGTTCTTCTATGTTTATTCCTTTGTTTTCCTTATCATTTTTCGCCTAGTACACTTGTATCTGTCAGTTGGTCAAGATATATCAGTTTCAGGCTTGCAGCAGCAGAAGAATTTAGTTGGAGAATGACACCAAACATGTAGGATTCTGTTGGAAGAATGTGTCATTTTTTGGGTGATAGCACTACCGCAATATATTTAGGCTTGAACTGTTATTTACAGTTGACACTAATGTTCAAACCCTAGGTCAACTTGATTTAACTTGTGTGCTCTAGTCCTTTTTTATTCAACTGATCTTTCTCTAAATTCCATACTGCCAGGGTAAATGAAATTATTGTGCATGTGTGTTACATTAATATTACTAATATACCTTGAGAAGATATGCATGTTAAACTATTCTTTGAGCCCTCAGGCTAGGCCGTTAGATTTTCACCCTGATGAACCCTGCTTCTACTTGAATTTTCAGATAAGAATGAACCTCTATCTCCTCAGCATGATTGAGCTATTTTATAGTTTAAACTCAGCCCTAACCAGAACTTGCCTGAATAGTATAATTAAACCTTGATTTCATCTCAGATATATAATGCTTATATGACCTGAACATTTGTGACTATTTCTTACTTCAGTTAAAGATGATTCTGATGTACCTTGTACAGATGAATTTGATTGCTAAGTTGAGCCATCCCTACATTGTGGAGTACAAAGGTGCCTGGGTTGACAAGGTACTGTTCGAGTCCTTCTTTTTGCAAGCTGCATGACTTACTCAATTAGTGATCTCATGTTTTGATGAAAAATTGTTGCTTCGTGAATTTAGTCTTCCAGAATCTTAACATGTAAACTCTTGCAGGGATGCATGTGCATTGTCACCAACTACTGCGAAGGTGGAGACATGTATGTGGTTAATTCTCAGAATTGTGCTGACATGTTTGTCACCCACCCGTAAATAGCTTGCATGCTCCCCATGGCTTCCCCGCCCTCCCCTTCTCCTCCAAGTTATTTACCAAATACTCTCCAGACAATCTACTGTCATCTCTATCAAAGTTGCTTTACTAAAAAGAAAAAAAAAAAAAGTTGAGTTGTATTGTAAAGGAGGAGTGGGGTTGGAGAGAGAGCATTCTTGATGCAAATGCAAGTTCATATGCTGTGGGTTCTCTAATTTTCAGATTTTAGTTTTGCAGTAGTTGGTTATTAGAAAAATGAATTTAAAGTTAATTTGTTGGGCTTGAGGATTGAAATGAATGTGAGGATAAGTTTTTGATTGGATGAGCAGGGCTGAGATTATGAGGAAAGCTAGAGGAGCACTTTTCCCAGAGGAGGTAACTGGATGACATCTTGGCAACTTAAGTTTCTTCATCCTGTATCCAGTAGGTTATAAACCTAGCATTTGCTGTTTTGTTTTGATAGAAACTCTGTAAATGGCTGACTCAGCTATTACTGGCTTTGGACTATTTGCATTCTAATCGTGTCTTGCACAGGGATCTCAAGGTACAATGTAAAGCCATTATCACTACAAAGAAATGATCTTAATTGAAATATTTCGCCGTTTTGACGTGAAATTGTTTTTCTCCAGCTATCCAACATATTCCTTACAAAGGAGAATGACATCCGTCTTGGTAATTGTTCTACACCAAGTGTTTCCTTGTGATGCCTGTTGGTTTATCTTTCTCCCTGATTAGGTTTGTATACATCTGGTATTTAGGTGATTTTGGATTAGCTAAACTACTTGATGAAGGTGGCCTAGCTTCCTCGGTAAGACTTTTTTTAGTGTACATAGAGATTCTGAATCAACCTTTTATTGATAATGGGTGCTTGGAAATAGGTTGTTGGAACTCCAAACTACATGTGCCCCGAGCTCCTTACTGATATACCTTATGGCTACAAATCGGATATTTGGTCACTTGGTGAGAATCAATGCCAGAATATTAGGCTCAGTTTCAACTCCCTATCACTATCATTGACCTCATTGCTTCATTTCAGGTTGCTGTATGTTTGAGATTGCTGCACATCAAGCTGCATTTAGAGCTCCTGTAAGTTCACACTTCTGATTCATATCAGTTACAATTCAGCCGCGTAGAACTCTTGGTTATTGGAAGCTACCTTGTGGTAATATAATCATTCGAATCGAATAACACAGGACATGACTGGACTTATTAACAAGATCAACAGATGTGCCATTTCTCCACTACCTGTTGTCTACTCCTCCAACCTGTAAGTATTTCTACCTCAAGTTGACCCCTGCAGTTTTAAATTCAGATTGTTTCCTGAGACTAAAGACTTATTTGTACCAAAAAGATTCACCCTTGTCAAAAATGCCACTGACTGGAACAGGAAGCAGATTATTAAAACCATGCTAAGGAAAAGTCCAGAACATAGACCAACTGTGAGTCCAAGTTACCTTGTCTGAATATAAAGATCGAATTATAATCATCAATTATTCTAATTCCATAATCCTAAATATTAGGCTGCAGAACTGTTGAGACATGCCCACCTGCAACCTTACATTCTTCGTTGTCATAATCCATCTTCTGTATTTCTTCCCATTAAATCTCCAAATACTACAAAAGAGAAAGGTATGAAATCCTCACCAAGAAAGTCTAGTGGCGGCAAAGACAATGAAGATCGAATGTCAAAACTGAGAGAGAGGCGTATTCTGCCGTTTGATGAACACGCTGAAATCCAGCCCAGAAATCTTAGAGATTGTAAAAAGTCAATGCATGACAAGCTTGAGACCAAGAGAGTTGATCCTACTAGCTGTTCTGCTATGCTCTTCCATGATACTGATGATTCAAGAAGTGGGGATACAAGTTGTGAAACCATCGTTTGCAATGGTGACTATCAGGATAATTCGGACTCTTCATCTCAAAAGGAAAGCATTCAGACTGCTAACTCTTCTTGGTTATTATCAAATTCTCATCCGGAAGAACAAGAAAAATCTGCACGGGATCATATCTTACAGTTTGAAGAGGCTGACATGGATGTTGGAAGAATAGAAGATTGGGAAACACTGGACAGTCAACAAGTCAGTGAGGAGCCTCTGAAGATTTTAGAGGACCCTAGCTTTGATACAAACAATGCTTTCATTGCGCCCTGTGTAAATAAAGCTGCATCACTTGACAAGGAAGAGATATTGAGAACAGAAACCTCAGGAGATGTAGGAGATGTAGAACCGGGCTGTCCTACCGACAAAGTGGAAGATACTGCTGACGGTGCAGGAGTACCTTCTGACAGTTTAGCAAGTGAGAATAATGAGACTAAGCCTGAAACGGAATTGAAGGCTGATATGATTGAGGATATGAAGCAGCCGGAGAAAGGTGGGACTGAAGTAATGAATCAGGTATCTCGTGACATTTCTTTGCTAAAATCACTAGCTGCAAATGGCATTCATGAGAGCAAGAATGAATGGGGGAATCCCACTCAACAAAGAGCTGATGCTTTAGAAGCTCTGCTTGAGCTTTGTGCAAGGCTGCTTAAACAAAACAAGCTCGAAGAGCTTGCTGGTGTTCTAAAACCATTCGGCGAAGATGCGGTCTCATCGCGGGAAACAGCAATTTGGTTGACGAAAAGCCTGATGAATGCACAGAAATTAGCTAAAGGTTCCTGATGCCTTTGACTATAATAGGGGAGATAAGTTAGAGTTTGAAAAGCAATAAGTTTGTTGTAAATTAAAAATGGTGGCTTTGGGACTTTTGCCTGAGAAGTGTGGTTTCTTTGAGTCTTGTTTGATTATGTTCTGAAGGATTGGTTTTTAAGAGGAGTTGTGGGTGTGGGTGTGAAATTTTTGACTATAGAGCTTTCAAGCATTTTTTTGAATCAGCTTCATCATACAGGATAACTATTGTACTAAAACTTGTTTGACAGTATTGTGCAATTTTCAATTCGTTTCACTGATTTTCTTGAATGTAGAAAGATTAAACTTTTATTGACCAAGCGCAGATTATTACTTCCCTGGTAATGTTCCAACTTGCAACTCACTCATGGGTTTGATTTGATTGGTGTAAGTAAATTTTAATGGCTACAGTTGAATGACTTTTCTACCCATTGGTATGGTTGATAGAGAGGACGCAAATTCACTGGAGGGTTTGCTTCATTTGGAAAGACAATCGAGTTTTGATTGAATATTTCCCGCTCCGCAAAGATTCGAAGTCAGAACTTTCAATTGAAACCGTTTTAGTGATATATTTGAAGTCAGAACTTTCACTTGAAATCGTTTTAGTGATATATATTGCTCCGGATCGTCTAAATGTGGCATTTTTTCTTTTTACTTGATACTGTGAAAGAAACTTCTCACCTCTAGTCTGTTAGCTACTGTTAAGAAATCCTAACCAGCTATCTCCTCCTTGTCTTTAAGGGCATCCACAATGGCGGATATTGGAGGAGATAAAATCATAGGGCCCACCTCCATTATATGCACTTTGTGTATAATTACCATTGGAGGGGGTTTTGGAATATTCACCGGTATTTTGCATATATTGGGATAGTGGTTGACACGGGTCCGTATACTGTAAGACTATAGGAGTAAAATTTATTATGTTCCTACTGTAGAGCGTCAGTAACGCGCTACATCTGCGCGCTACAGTTTTTTTTTTTTTTTACGCACAGCTTTTTTTAAAAAAATACTTTTTTTTTAAAAAAAATAATACAGTATATATCAGATCAATAGACTATAGATACCAGATCAAGAATATAAAAGAAATCATACAATAGAACTAAAACATATATAACAAGGGGGATCACATCATGATTATATAGACATCAGATCACAGAATAGTAGACATTAGATCAACAGCCTACATATATCATATCAAGAATATAAAGGAAATCATACAATAAAACTAAAACAAACTTAACAAGGGAGATCACATTATGATTATATAGACATCAGATCACATAATACTAGACATCAGATCAACAGACTATAGATATCAGATCAAGAATATAAAAGAAATCATACAATAAAACTAAAATATACTTAACAAGGGAGATCACATCATGATTACATAGACATCAGATCACAGAATACTAGACATCAGATCAACAGACTATAGATATCAGATCAAGAATATAAAAGAAATTATACAATAGAACTAAAACATACTTAACAAGGAAGATCACATCATGATTATATAGACATCAGATCATAGAATACTAGACATCAGATCAATAGACTATAGATATCAGATCAAGAATATAAAAGAAATCATACAATAGAACTAAAACAAACTTAACAAGGGAGATCACATCATGATTATATAGACATCAAATCACAGAATACTAGACATCAGATCAACAGACTGTAGATATCAGATCAAGAATATAAAAGAAATCATACAATAGAACTAAAACATACTTAACAAGGGAGATCACATCATGATTATATATATATATATATCAGATCACATAATACTAGACATCAGATTAACAGACTATAGATATCAAATCAAGAACATAAAAGAAATCATATAATAGAACTAAAACATACTTAACAAGGGAGATTAAATCATGATTACATAGACATCAAATCACAGAATACTAGACATCATATCAACAGACTATAGATATCAGATCAAGAATATAAATGAAATCATACAATAGAACTAAAACATAATTAACAAGGGAGATCACATCATGATTATATAGATATCAGATCAAGAATATAAAAGAAATTATACAATAGAACTAAAACATACTTAACAAGGAAGATCACATCATGATTATATAGACATCAGATCAACAGACTATAGATATCAGATCAAGAATATAAAAGAAATCATACAATAGAACTAAAACATACTTAACAAGGGAGATCGCATCATGATTATATAGACATCAGATCACAGAATACTAGACATCATATCAACAGACTGTAGATATCAGATCAAGAATATAAAAGAAATCATACAATAGAACTAAAACATACTTAACAAGGGAGATCGCATCATGATTATATAGATATCAGATCACATAATACTAGACATCAGATTAACAGACTATAGATATCAAATCAAGAACATAAAAGAAATCATATAATAGAACTAAAACATACTTAACAATGGAGATCAAATCATGATTACATAGACATCAGATCACAGAATACTAGACATCATATCAACAGACTATAGATATCAGATCAAGAATATAAATGAAATCATACAATAGAACTAAAACATAATTAACAAGGGTGATCACATCATGATTATATAGATATCAGATCACAGAATACTAGACATCAGATCAACAGACTATATATATCAGATCAAGAATATAAAAGAAAGCATATCATACAACAAAAACGTCCATAACATATATCACAATATCTAAAATTATGTAATTATAAAACAAATAAAATGATAATTTAAAAATATTTTTTTATAATTTTTTTTAAAAAATTCAAAAATATTAAAAAAATACTGAATTGTTTAGAAAAAAAATGGACGGAAAAAATGTCTAAAGGAGGAAGGCAAAAAAAAAAAAAAAAAGAAATCCAAAAATAACAAAAGAAAGAAAAAGGAATTGTAGCAAAATTTCGTGAATTGTTTAGAAATGAAAGTCTCCGCTGAGCGCGTCTCACTTGGGGTGAAAAAAAAAATTGCACACGCGCCACTCGTCCGCCTTTTTCTCATAAATAGTCCATCTTAAAAAATTTACTATTTTTGGAATATGAATAAAATTAAATGATGGTCTTACAGGACCACTATATAAATTACCAGTTGACACATGTCAACCACTTAATATTTTTAAATTGTATTATTTCTTTTTCAACTTAAAAGACCTTTTTTGTGTTCAAACCGAGCTCTTTCATTTTATTTTTTTTCCCCCAAATGCCTTTTTTCTCTGACGGCTCTTTCCATTTTTTTTTTTTTTTTAAAAATTTCCTCCTCCTTTGTTCTTTCTCTTCTATAAATACCTCCCCAACTTTTATACAAATCTTTCCTACAATTCCATTATCTATTTTCTCCCCCCTACAATTTTATCCTGTCATCTTCATTTTCTATTTTCTGTCCTATTATTTCATATTATTTTCAAACTCCTTATTATGGATGAAAATAATAATTGAAGAAATTTAACTAATTCTCTAAATTTAAGAAATTCTTCATCCACGCCACAACCACCCAATAATCCATATGATTTTTTTTTTCCAAATACGCAAAATTATCCATATCCTCCCAATTTTTTCAACCATTTCTCAAATGTATCACCAAATTTGCAAAATTCAAGTCCATTTTTTCGAGTCCATTTATAATTCTATTATATTATTGTTCATGTGTATATAGTAAAATAAATTTAACTATTGATATAATTATAAATAATATTTATATTGTGAGTTAAATAAATATAATATGATAGTAAGTTCATCTATTATGCACCGAAGGGATCCCGCAGTTCATATGGAGCAAAAAAATTCAATAGAAGTATCAAAGGTGATGGATAAGCTAAAAAAGGACCTCGGGACAGTCGAGAGAAATCAGAAACCAGAAGCCTCATCATTCCCTGATCCGCCGCCGCTAGAAGATGCGGGTTTTGATATAGCATCTGACAATGACTTGGCTTACTCGGAAGAATTTGGCGAATCAATGGAGATGCACAAGATGGTTACTCTTGATGATGGTTTCATGCATGTGAGGAGGAAAAAATCAAGAAGGAGACGCCTGCATGTTCGGGAATGTACACTGGTGGCACCCCGCCGGTGGCTTCAGGTTCGAGCTCTCACTAATTCCCTATGATTAGTACTTTATTTTGGAATATCACAGGCATTGGAAATGCCCCATCTATTCGTCGTTTACGTTTTCTTGTAAAAGTGCATAATGTATCTATTGTGTGTCTGATGGAGCCAATGCTATCTGTAAATAAAGTGTATGAATTGTGTTTCAAAATTGGTTTTGAATATGGTCGAGCCTCTGTTTCCTAAAAAATTTGGGTTCTTGTTCGGCACTCTGTTTCTGTGGATGTTATCAGTGATAGGGGGCAAGTGCTTCACTGCAAAATCCAACACCCTGCTGTTGGTCGATCGGTTTATCTTTCTGCGGTATACGGCAGCTCTGATTATAGAACAAGGAGGGAGTTATGGGAAAGTATGAAAAGCTTCAGGAGTAATCATGAGAACCAGACATTTATAATAGGGGGTGATTTTAATGTGATTAGGGAGATCGGAGAATACAAAGGAAACTCGTCCCCCCGTATGACTCCCATGAGGGACTTCAATGAATGTTTAAAAGCTCTAAATCTTAGTGAACCCACAGATGTAGGAAGAAGTTACACTTGGGGAGGGACCAGAAACACAGGGTGGGTCAGTAAAAAGATGGATCGCGTCCTAGTTTCTCAAGAATGGAAAGCCCTCTTCCCTGTTTCCATTTCTCATATCCTCTCTAAAGCCACATCCGACCACTGCCCCATTTTATTCCAACTCAACCTTACCCATAAATCCAGACCAAAAAGATTCCTCTTCCAAAAGACTTGGTTCAATAGAAACGAGTTTATAGAAGTGGTTAAAAAAAGCTGGTTAGTCCCAACGGGGTGTTTTGGTATGCTCTCTCTTTCCTTGAAGATCAGGAGACTAAAGGAAGAGCTAAAAATCTGGAATAGATATGTATTCGGAAATGTCCACTCCAGCCTCAAAGAAGCTGAAGATGCCTTGCAAAAAAAGGAGCAAGAATATGATGTCAACCCCTCTGTTGATTGTAGAGCTGAAGTCTCTCAAGCCAAAGCCTTTCTTCTCCACAAGATGATTGAACAGGAGGATTTCCTCAGGCAAAGGGCTCGCATCAGATGGTTATCGGAGGGAGACAAGAACTCCTCATTTTTCCATGCGGTTTTGAAAGAGAAAAATCAAAGACACAGCATCCTCAAAATCAAGGATAGGGAAGGTGTTTGGCTGATGGATGAAAAAGATATTGAGTTGGAAGCAATCAACTTTTTTCAAGATCTGTTTACGGCTGAGCAGAATCAAATCCAACCAACTGTCGAGGATCCTATTCTCCAATACATCCCCAATGTCATCCCGCAGCAGGAGGCTCTAAAGCTCCTTCAGGAAGTGTCAATCGAAGAGGTTCGAAATGCAGTTTTCTCTCTCAATCCTGACAGTACTGTAGGCCCAGACGGTTTCATTGGTTTTTTCTTTAGAAAAGCATGGAATATAATCAAAGAGGATTTTCTAATGGCCTGCAAAGAATTTTTCGCAGGAGTCTCTATCCCCAGGGCCATAGCCAGCAGTCTTTTAGTCCTTATCCCAAAGAAGAAAGAATGTAGTTCATTTGCCAATTTCCGTCCTATTAGCCTGGGAAACTTTGTGAGCCAGATTTTCTCGAACATTTTGAAATCCAGAATTCAGCCTTTAATGAATTCTCTGATATCGGAGGAACAATTAGGAATTTTGTCGGGGAAAGATATTATAGACAATGTCCTTCTTGCTAAGGACCTGTTTTCCTTCCTAGATGCAAAAGCGGGGGAAGGGGGGGGGGTCATAATGTGGTCATTAACTTAGACATGCTTAAAGCATTTGACAGAGTTTCTTGGGGATTTCTGCAAACTCTTTTGACCAAATTCGGCTTTCCTATGGAGTTCTCTCAGCTAATCCTCAATACTCTCAAGAGTAATAGAATTTCAATCTTGATTAATGGAAGCCCTGTTGGTTATTTTCCAGCATCTAGAGGTTTGAAGCAGGGGGGTCCACTATCCCCCTTTCTCTTCATATTAGCCTCTGAAGTATTCTCCAGGGGATTGAACAGACTTATAGAGGATGGGAAAATTCAGAACTATAACTCTCCTGCAAGATCCCTCAAAATTTCCCACTTAGCTTATGCTGACGATCTTCTTATCTTCACTAAAGGGAGCTCAAGATCTCTGAAGAACCTAAGTGAGTTCTTAAAGGAGTATGAGAGGACTACGTGGCAAAAAGTTAACAAAAATAAAAGCTGTTTCCTGATCTCCAACAGAGCCACTAAAGCCTCAAAGAACAGAGTCTCAAACATTCTCTCAATGAAAGAAGGAACTCTCCCGATGACTTACCTTGGAGGCCAACTATTCAGAGGAAGGGTCAAGTTTCTCTACTACAGAAAGATTCTGGAGAATATGGATAGGAGACTTAACTCATGGAAAAATAAACTCCTCAGTTTCGGAGGGCGGATTGCTCTAATCAAATCGGTGTTATACTCTCTCCCCATGCATATGTGGGCAGCTATAGAGCCACCAAAACTCTAACCAAAGAAATAGAAAAGAAATGCCAGAAATTCTTATGGAATCCTAAAGATGATCCGCAAAGAAGACATTGGAGGAGTTGGTCCAGACTTTGTCGGCCAGTGGAGGAAAATGGTCTCGGATTCAGACAAATGCAATCAATAATTGACTGTTGTGACCTCAAACAGTGGTGGAAATGGAGAACTAACTCAGGCTTGTGGGCAAAATTCCAGCACTCCCTCTCTTACTCAGCTCAAAAAAGAACTTCCTGGGCTAGAATTGGGAAGATTTCTAAGACAGCAGCTGACCTCTCAAAATTGATCATTGGTGATGGCTCTAGCTTATTCTGGTTCGACAATTGGACCGGAAATGGTTGCTTATGGAATGGTACAGATCGCCCTCCCTTCCCTGAACTCTCAATCTTTGAATTTTTCCTTGACAGAGAAACTTATCTCCATGAATTTGCTGATCACCTAAGTCAAGAAACCAAAATTTTCTTGCGCTCCACTTCTCTGAATTTCTCTGCCGTGCCGAACAAAATCTTGTGAAAACCGAGCCCTACTGGTATTTTTAGCTTCAGCCACACCTACCACTCAATTAAGAAAACCAACTGCAGACAACTCTTCATGAAAATTTATTGGGATCCATGGTGTCCACCAAAGATCTCAGCCTTTATCTGGCGTCTATGGAACTCCCTTCTCCCCTTTCCGGATCAACTGGAAAAATTTTGCATCCCATGCAATCCCTCCAAGTGTTATTTCTGTGGTAAGGCCTCAGAATCCTTAAATCATGTTTTCTTCTCATGCCCTGAAATTCAATTTGTTTGGAACCATTGGTTGGTCTTTTTCAACTTATCCATTAGACAATCTGTGGGAAAAGGTTTTATACTATCTTGGTGGGAAAGATGTAAAAAGAAAAACGTTCTGGAAAGGCTGTGCAAACTGGCGCCTTGCTGGCTGCTTTGGAACATTTGGACTGCTAGAAACATAATTTGCTGGGAGGGAGTAAGGTTCCAGAGAAGTTGGCTAATAGAAGGAGTTCATGGAAAACTAAAGGAGACTTTATGGGGTTTCAAACCAAAGGGTACAACACTAGATGAAAAAAAATGGATCAAAGCAGCCTTTGAGTATCTTCTCCCTTATCAGCCTCGGAATATTATGAGGATTGATTGGAAAAACCATGTACAAGATGCTCAGTGGATTATCAACACAGATGGCTCCTTTTTGAATTCAGGGATGGCGGGTGGCAGTTTTATCTTAAGAAACAGTGAGAGAGATTTCTCCCTTGGTCAGTCCTTTGGCCTGAAAGCAGAATCAGCTCTGCACTCAAAGATCCAATCCATTCAAAGAGCATCGTACTTCTGCTCTTTTAATAAGCTGATGGGTGCTCGCTTGCTATGTGACAACCTCCAGGTGGTCGAGATGATCAACAAAGGAGAGGATAACTTTCATTGGAGTTTTCTTCATGAAATCAAGGATTGCATGATACGTTTCAAGCTCTCTATTGCTCATATACATAGACAAGGAAACGGCCCGGCGGACTGTCTGGCTAAAATGGCAACAACAGGTTTGGCAAAGGATTTCTTGTTTTTGGCATCACTCCCAGAAAAAGTGCAGGGACTCATTAGAATAGAAAAACAAGCGTTACCGACAATTAAATTGTTAATATAGACAGCTCAACAGTAGTAATTAAATTTTTTGTATAGAGGATGCTTTTGTCCACTTCCCCTTTTATTTTGCCCACAGATCATATAGGGGTTGCTCCTCATATCTTTTTCTGAAATTAATAGAAGAGGTGCTATCCTCCGTTCCCCTAAAAAAAAGAAAATTTATCTATTATGCTATTAATAAAATAAAGTTAATGTGACACTGTTGGGTCATTTATTATATAGCAAGGGGATAATTCCATTGGGGATGCTTTAAGTAGCATATTAACAAAAGTGTCGCCAGTCATATAAATGCTCCAAATGCATGTCGCTCTAAGAGAGATGGTTGTACAGTGGCCCAGTGGGTTTATGAGCCTATGAAAATGAGAGGCCCAGAATGAATGGGATGGATCCTCCAAGGCGGTTAATGGTCCGTCAAACTGACCCAACCCAACAAAACTATTTGTAGGCGCAATTAGCGGTGACGTGAGAGGAATTTAAATGGGTTTTAAAAAAATGGTCAAAGGTGAAGAGTTAGGCAGATATGAATATGATTTGGTTTGGTAGATGACGCAGACTGAATAACCTCCTGAGTCCCCACGTGTGACTCAGAAACCAACGCCCTACAACTCAACTCGACTCAATTCTCTTCTCATTCTCCACTTCAAATTTCAATTAAAGCAACCGCAGCTGTCTTGACTTTGAGTTCTTACCTACCTTCTTCTTCTTCTTCTTCTTCATTCTAAATTACTAACAACAGTGGTCGCAATTAAAATTGTACTACTTATTAAAATTAACATTATTTGTAAGACTAAGAAATTTTTTCCAAAAAATATATTACTTTTGTCCCAAAATAAATAGTATTATTTATTATATTTTTAATTTAGTAAATATAATTATTATTCTAAAAATAAAATAAATAAATATTTATTTATTTAAAGACGGAAATGTGTTATTTATTTTGTAAAAGTCTCCGTAAAAACATAAAATTGAATATAATCATTAAATTTTGGAACTTACTCAATTCTCTACACTTTTTAGTTTAACAAAGCATATGAACAACCAGTTTGAGATTGAACAAAATCAAATTGAAGACCGAGTTATGGTAAAATTGACTAAGGCATAAAACTCGGCTGGACCTTCACGAGCGTGGTTCCCACATCCCGCTGGCTACAAGCCTTGGCCCAAAAGGCAATGAATCAAACCACTAGTAACATCAAATAATTTCTTTTTTTTTTTTATATAAAATGAAATTCATGTCGATTAATTAATTAATAAGTAACATACCAAACAGGGTCCTATAAATATAATAGGATTTAACCTCTCCTGTCGTACGTTTGTCGCACCATACACACAAAAGGAAATCCCATCTTCCCCACCCCAGATAACCATTTCTTCACAAAAAAATGTATCATTTTGGGGTATCTCCGGCCTACATTGTGATCGGAATGCTCTGCTTTTCACTCATGGCGGCTGCACAAGAGGCTTCGATTCCGCCCACGCCGGCCATGGATACCGGAAATGGGGTCTCCCTGCCGTTTTCTCTTGCTGTTTTTTGCTCCTCGGTGCTGTTGTCTTTGGTTGCCGTTTTGAACCACTGAGCTAATCTAGAGAGAGAGAGAGGAGAAGGGACGGGAAATGGGGTGAGAAGGGCTTGTTTGGTTTGCTTTAAAACTTAAATCTTCAGTCGATTGATATATATATATATATATATATATATCATGGATGGAAGCCTTGTTTGATTCAGTGTTTTTGTGATTCTTCTTGTAATGATGCATTTTGCTATGGTGTGGATATACTTGGGTACTGTTTGTGCTCGATCTTGTGTATAATAAGAGATTATTCAATACTAATTATCGTTTCAGTTTTAAATATTATCGTTTTAATTTTGATAAAATTATATTTTTATTTTAAACGGAGGAAGAGAGAGGAGAGACAAGGAGGGGAGGAGTTTTTTTTGTCCTAATTGAAGTGATAGAAGATAAAAATTGAGACAATAACTAATAAAATTTTTAGTTTAGTTGGCATTCTATCAAGATTCTCTTTTAAATTTGTTCTTGCGTGAAGTAGCTTAATTTTTTTTTTTTTTTTGGGTTTTACTAAGAATTTCCCAGAACTATACTCATATATATTAGCATTTTCAGATGGTTTTAGTTTTTTTGAATTAGTAGGGCTGTTTTTTGTGTAGGATGATTAAGCTCACGCCTAATCCTAGCCCACCACTAGGTCTGTCGTTCTAACAAATTAATTGAAAGGGAACTAATCTCATCCACCCTTATTGAGGACAGTTAAAAATTTTAAAAAATAAAAAAATTCTGCATCCTGAATCGGTTGGGAATTCCAGGATGCAGCAAAGCTTATTACTTGTTCCAAGTTATCTTCGGTTGATGAATCTCAGTCATGGTTTTTTTTGAGAGATTATTATTTACCATCTCCTTTTTATTATTTTCCCGGCAACAAATCTGATCTTAAACCAAAGCATCATTTGCAGCAAACTTCCATATCTAAAGAATATATGTGATCTAGTGAACACCATTCTCATGTACGAGCTTCTCATCGAAATCCCACACACCTGTTGAAGAATCATGATGTTAAATTTATTGATCCAATATAAACATTCAATCCAAAACCAATTGAAAATGGGTGGAGAGACTCTTAGATTATTTATATTAGACACAAATATTGTGAATTACCGATGTATGATTGAGACAATCTTAACACATGCCCAGAAAATTCATAAAACGAGGTTCAGATGTAGCTTCATGCTTAGCTAACATATGAATCAAAGGAGAAAACAAAATTGATTGCAGAACAAAGGGTACAAAGTTAAAGAACTAATAGGAAAATACAAAACAGATGACACATCTAACTAGGGGTTATTAATGACAGAAAAGGAAACTCCCTAGTGGTTGAATGATTTGAAATCAAGTATTACTAGAAAGTGGATGTTAAAACACATTTTGCATGATAGGTAAAAGCTGTCTAACAACCTCAATCTTGTTGACGATGTTCTTAGCTACAATCCATATCCCCAAAGTCATGAAAGACAATAGAGAATGGAGCTCCTTGAAGACAATAGAGAATCGTGTATCATTTGTTCACTCGATTCTAATATTTTAGGTGATTTATGATATTTAAATTTCAGTTAAGGATTTGTGTTGTGAATTTTGAAATTTTGTGAAATTACATTTTAGGATGTCCATATTGACTCAGTCTTAGATATTTGGTGGTGGAATAGGGAAGTGACAAAGTAAAATGAAGCAAAGCCACCAACACAATACTCTTTGTTGTTGTCCCATTTAGTTGTCTTACATCTTTATAATATATAAAGATATATATATTAGGATCAAACAAATTCTTCCAAGTGGGCTGCCACAGTTGATGATTGAGGTCCTTCAACTTCCTCCTCTTTTCGATTTTGATTTCATCTTCTTTTGGTCCTTCCACCTTGTGATTGCCTTAAAATACGTCTCTTCCTTCCTGTTTGAGAATGGAGCAGTATTTAGTAGTAGGTAAATTACTATTTTGTTTCAAAATAATACTTCTCTTATTAAATTATTATAGTATAATAAATTAAGTTATTATTTTAAAACGAATTTACTATTTACTATATATCCTCTATATAAATTTTTTTAAAAATAAAAAGAAAAAGAAAATGTTAACAAAATATAACTTATAGGTGAATTTACCCTCTATGTAGCTAGTCGAGATTTTTCATTTTTGTGTTATTCTACATTTTTTAACTACAAAATATAATATATTCAAACCATCACTAAATTATATCACATACATACTTTCATTCTCAACAAAATTCTTCTCACAGTATTTGAAAAAACCTTCCCTTTAATACATTATTTTGAAAACGAACAAACACCGCCTATTGAATGAAGTTAGGCAGGCATAAGTGTGGAAAAGAGTTTTGGGAAGAACAGAGGGAGCCCATCAAGCCATGTGAAGTCGACGTGAGCATCTCTACTAACAAAACAACAGCACACGTCCACCTTTCACAGGCTGCCGTCATCCTCATGTGCAGTGCAACCCATCATTTGGGCTGCAACTTAAAAGCTCTTGTTGTGTTGTGGTCACCAATTTACACACTCCAATAGTCACAACCCGACGCCTTCACCACGCGCCGGCCACCGCCTATAAATCCTTCCCAATTTCTCCCATACCACCACCATTCACAATAACCCACTACACAACTGTTATTTGAGTTTCTTCTGGAGAGTCCGAAACAAAAAAAAAAAAAAAAAATGGCTGAAGCTAGTTTTATCAAGGCATTTTTGGTTGCTATTGTTGTAGCAGCCATGGTCTCCTCTGCCTCGGCTCAAGAGCTGGCACCGGCGCCCTCCCCCGACGCTGGAGCTGCATTTGCTTTGCCGGCTGCTTCCGCCGTGGTCGGAGCTTCTCTTCTTCTCTCTCTTGCGGCTCTCTTCAGAAACTGAGAATCTCTACATTTTTTACTAGTTTTCTTTGGGATTCGAAAGTATTACTGTATTATTGGTGATGCCTATAATTATGTTGAGTTTGGTACTTCTCCTTCTGTCCCTCCTGGGGATGATGAATGAATAATGGTTTATTTAATTCCACAATGCGTATTTGTTCTCTTCATTAATATTTAAATTTTATTATGATCAATTGAATATATATTTATACAACGAAATACTATTCTTTGGGTTCATGTTTTAGTTATTGAACTCTTTTTAGAGCGTAAAATGATAAATCCCACATAAGAATATAAATATTTATTTGTATAGATGTTAATATGAAATTTGGTAAGAATAGTTTTGTCTGTTCCAATTGTAATTGTTTAATCCACCCACAATCTCCAGCATTGTAATAATCTGATGAGGAATTCTTGAATTTTTCACAATATTTATTTTTCTTATTTTTTGTTGGAATATGTGAGATTTGATTTGAGCACAATAATACCAAAAGGCCAAAACAGAGTAAATGATGATCACACAGCACAATTCACCACGCATCGCGCAGTACAGCCAAATTTGTTCCTTAGCCTGCACGTAGGCCCTTTTAACTCAACTGAAACGCTATTTGTAGCTCAAAAACGCTATTTGTAGCTCATAAAAAGAGGTAAAATGACTAAAATAACCCCGAACTAAGAATAATAAATTTTTAACAGACAAATTTCGAAAAAATTCACTCGACCCATGGATGTCGCGACATGAATTTAAGTAATAACCATGGTACGAACTTTAAAATGGAACGCAAATACCATGGTAGGAGAGACAAAACCATGCGCCCGACCATGGTGCCGGGCGCATGGAGGACGCGTCCGGCCATGGTGCCGGACGCATGATCCATGCGTCCGGGCCATGGTCGGAGCCCAAAAATTGGGCGTCCCAATTTTATTTATATATATGGACTTCCAAAGCAGTGCAACATTTTCATTCTTTGACATTTTGAAAATTCTTAACTCTCAAAAAAATCCATGGACAGACGCCAAGGTGCTGGAGGTGGACAACCCAGGCGGCACGGAGCAGAAAAAGGCTTGATGATTGGCCAGGTAATTTTTTAAAATTTATCAGTAAATTTGCGGCGGCGGACACCGGACGGCAGGCGTCCGGTTGATGGACCGGACGCCCGGCGGCGGACACCGGACGTCCGGCGTCCGGTCGATGGGCCGGACGCCGGGCGTCCGGTCGATGGACCGGACGCCTGCCGTCCGGTGACCGGACAGCCAGCGTCCGGTCAATGACCGGACGCCGGCGTCCCGATTTTTTTAATAATTTTTTAATTATATTAATTTTAATTGATTAATAATTGATGTTAATGTTAATTTTTAGGTACTTTTAATTATTTCAATTTGTATCGTAATCATTATGTGTGTAATGTGTATATTATTTATTTGTATAATTTATCAATGTTTGTTTTGGTTAATTTTAATTATTTAAATTAGTATTAACTTGTTTGAGTTAATTATTGAACTTATGTGCCTAATGTTAAAATTATTTATTTGCACATATGTTATTTGTTTTTTATGGCTAATTTGAATTATTTGAAATATTGTTGAATTTAGTTCACTAATTTTATAACAATTTAATTTAATTATTGTTAACTTACTTTTCGAATTATTACTTGTTTTGCAGCCTCCGGATGTACCTGCACCGCGACAGCGGCCTACTGTTTCGAATCGGAAGCAGAGAGCAAATAGGGGTAGCTCATCCCAGAATTGGATGGATGAGCAGCAATACGAAGGAGGTACGGAGCATGACACACACGGGGAGGATTATATCATTCCCAGTTCGGATTACCTCACTGGTGGTGAGCAGTACATCCTAGGCGGGCATGATTTTTTCCTCGGCGGGGAGGATGAGCACATAGGCGAGGAGGACGAGCATAGAGGTGGAGGTGGGGAGGAGCATATGGATAGTGGAGAGGATCATGAGGATAGTGGAGATAGTGGGGATGAGGAGGGCGATGATGTGCATATCCGCGAGGAGAACGTCTCTCAGATTCGCAGCAAATCTGATGGGCGGTTTACAGCTAAAGGTACATGCTTACAAATCTATAACTATTTAGGGTTAAAATTGAATTACTATATTGGAATTTGCATTCGTAATTTATGCATATTTACTTGTTATTTTACTAAGTGTCTTTCATATATGTGACTTGATATATTTTTTTCAACATTTACATATTTAATGTACAAAATATTTATATGATTATTATTAATTATAATTGTTTGTGGCCTTTATTAAAATTCGGTTGAATGGTGGTAATTATATATATATATATATATCATTTTTTGTTAAATTAGAGAAAAGAAAGCGTGCAAAAGTTGTTGAGGAACAATGGCGGGTTACTACGCCTTGTATTGGTGGCCCTAGGGATGGGTCTGTGATCCCTAGTTGGCTGGGTCATGTGGCATCGCGGTACGTAGACCCCAACCAACCACTTAGGGAGCCCTTTAGGTGCCAGAATAGGGCCGGGGTGTGTCGTAAGTTGGTGGACTGGTATGGCGAGATGCCCGATGATTGGCGGTTGACACTGAGGGAGACAGGTTTGGCCCACTTGCCTTCGACCATGTTTAGGTCTATAGATATACCTCTTATATGCGCATTTATCGAGCGGTGGCAGCCAGACACCAACACCTTCCATCTTCCGTTTGGGGAGATGGGGATACTGCTCCATGACGTGTTCGAGATACTCCGCATACCTGTAGATGGTGAGTTGCTGGACGAGGTCGTGGATTTGGACATCATCCAGGGATTTTCTAGAGATATTCTTGAGCTGTCTTCTTCCAGTCGCTCTACATGGAAGGAGTATTATACGAGTGGGGCTATTGTTACTGAGAAGGTTTTTGAGCGTCGGAGGCATGGTGGTGATCGGAGGCATCCGGTGTTTGATATGGAGGCGTGGCTGTGGGTTACCATAGGCGCTTGTTTATTCCCAGACAAGAGTGGGAATAAGTTTAGGCCACACTTCATTATGCAGATTAGGAACAACATCGAGGGTGTTGGCCAGTTTTCATGGGGTTCTGCTACACTCGCTTGGCTATACAGGCAGTTAGGTATAGCTAGTAGAGGTGGCATTTCGTCTATGGCCGGATGTCTTACGTTATTACAGGCCTGGATATATGAGTATTTTCCAGTATTTAGACCCCAGTCCGCGCCCATGATTGTTCCTCCGCATACCCCGCGCGCTAAATTGTGGAAGGTTGGCACCCGCGTCGACAAGGGATGGAGTATGACTGAGTACCGGGAGCAGCTCGATAGGCTGACAGTCGATGAGGTATGTTAATAAATATTTGTTTTATTAAAATTTACATATGCTATTTGAAGTTACATAGGTAGTATTTTTAATGTATTTTGACTTCATCATGTAGGTGACCTGGTTGCCCTATGGGCCGGATCCTCACGTGCGCATGGAGCGGACCATTTTTAGAGGATTGATAGCATATGGCGAGTTTGTGGAGCCATATATGCCCGATAGATGCGTCCGCCAGTTGGGATTCGTTCAGAGAGTCCCCAATAGGATACTCCGGCCTACTGATTGTCTTCGGCCATATCATGGGAAGACTTACAAGGTTGAGTTCGCTAAGGGAATGGCCTGGGATCTATGGGATTCTGCGGATATTTATTGCATACGGACTGATAGGCTACAGTCCAGTATTGAGAATCCCGGCTCATGCGACGTCACTTACATGGAGTGGTACGAGCAATACTCTCATCCCCGGCTTTTCCGTGACATCCCACTCAGTGACCCGAATCGCGTGCCATCGAGCGCCAATTCTGAATATGTAAGTTTTTTATTTTTTTATGTATTATAATTATAATAATGGGTTCAAGTTATTTATTATAGATATTCATTTTTGGTATTTGCATTTTTCAGTGGGTCAGAGAGTACGAGAGGGTAGCTCAGAGGCATGTTACGGTTATTAGAGATGCAGGCATCCCCCAGGCGGAGGAGTACGATGCAGAGCTGGCCAGATTGATGCATAGATGGCGCCTATCTAGATGATAGTTAGGTCATGTTAACATTATTGTAGTACATTTTCATTTGATCTATTATTATTGATATATGCACATCTTGATATAATTATTAACTAACAGTTAACATTTTTGTAGTACATTTTCAGTTGATCTATTATCATTGATATATTTCGTTGTTAGTACGTTCCAATTAGCATATACTACGGCTACATACATATGCACAAAATAGTATTTAAAAAAAAAAATAATTATTTGCCTCAACATAGTCAGGTGTACAAAATCATGGGCATATCCCATCCCACGCTGTAATCCTATCAACAAACTCATCTGACGTTGCAAACGCCGCCAGCCTTTCATCGCGATAACGATGCCACATGCGTATCAATGGTGGAATAGGACCATTAGGGATCAAACTTACACTAATAAAATGCATATTCCGAACGTGCGCAATGCATATTTCTTTATCCGGTCGAACGACACCTTCTACCACCCTCAATGGCAAGACAGAGAAACAAGAAGCTGTACCTTGATCGCTGAGGTGGACGACCAATGCGTTCGCGAATGTTACGATAGGAAATAAGTTCTCTGGTGTGTGCATCCAATATTCCATCCCACATGAAGGTGCCCGATGTATTATCCTTTGCGCTGCCCACTCTAAACCCTGCTCCTCCGGGATATGATTCGGTGCAAAAGCAGCGAAAATATTTCTGTACACATCTTGATTACTTATAATTTCCCCGTATGCCACCATCCTAACCGTTGCCCATAAATCCTGGTTCCCGTATAAAGAATGTGCCACAGAACGAAAACCACAATTGCCATCTGACTTTACGTCCAAATACCCAGTGCAATAAGGGTGGATATACCTTGGAAATAGGGGAAAGCTACGAACCTCTTCTCTATCATCATCAAAATGCAATCTGCGACCCGATGAAGTTGATCGACGCATCACTCTCTCGAATGTGCTATGTGTTCTCATCACAGATGAATGTAACCTTTGCCGACCGCGAGATGTTGACAAGACAGCAGGCTCACAACCACTATTCCTGTCAGGAAACACTGCTCCCTCCATTGAGACAAGCATCTGGCGCATCATTGCAGCTGGACTGTTTTCAAATCTTGTTATGATTTCCTCACGGAAATACCTGTTAATAAATATAATATGAATATAGAGGCGACATATATATATATTTTGAATATAACATGCGAATCAACAAACATACCTGAGCTCTGCAGAAATAGTATTCGAATCCACTTCAGAGGGTACGATCTGCAATCTTTGCCAAAATTCGTGAACCATGTCGACTGTGACCTTATCGTTCGCCTCCTTCAATTTGAATAAGTCGCAAGCACAGGGAATCCCATGAGTCACCTTGCAAAAGCACCGACAGCGCTCAAACACATGATCGCCCCACTTAATCATTTTATCAACCTGAATGCTGATCAAATCCATACAATGGTGCGACACATAACCATGCAACAGATCGTATGTACCCTGTAACTTGTCAGTTGGTTTCGTCGACATGGATTCCTCAAGTTTTCCCCTAAAACAACATATATACGTGTGCGTATAAATTTAAATGAAAAAATAATCAAAATATATTTTTATACAGTGTAAAAATAAATATGTAGTCTTCAAAATTAATGAATGTACCTGATATGAGATAACTGGTGCATGACATGGGCGTCAATCACACCAAAGAGCGTGTCCAGTGCTTGGGTCCCAGAATTCATCCAATCCTTCAGTGAAGCATGAGTACTCTCGACTCGATTGCTACTGGTATTGCCAAGGTGGAGAACTTGGTTTGTCCAAGCCTTACAAATCTTCTCCTTGTGGTAAAGCCATGTACCCTCCAAGTATACGACAGCGGCACGCGCAAGAGTTGAGTAACTATCCTTGAAAAGCTGTAATAACATACCATACTCTTGCACTGTGGGTGCATTAATAAGTTTCTTCCACATGCCTTTCACGTCGGACCTCAACTTATCATCGCGAATCTTTTTCCTCAGCATGGCATCAACATCGCGGTATATGTTCCACAAACATAACAGGTGGTGTGAATGTGGAAAATGATCCGCTATAGGCTGAAGCAAGCCCATCTCTCGATCTGAGACTATTGCACTTGGTATTTTCTCTTCATCCAACAAAAGCCTCAAATTCGACATCACCCAATCATAGGTATCTCTTGACTCATCCCTCAAAATGGCAAATGCAATATTGAAATTTGTATTGGTAGGAGTCATACCTATTATCTGGAAGAGTGGCATCTTGTACTTATTTGTCTTGTAAGTGGAATCAACCACAATAACCCAATAATATCGGTTGAACATCTGGATGGATACTGGATGCGCCATAAATGCATGAGTGATCGCATTAGTGCCAGATTCCTTCAGAGTCCGCACCATATAATGCTTCTCAATAGCCAAACGAACAAATTCTTCCCCAATATCTCTACCTTCCAAATTTGATCTCCTGTTCTGCGACTTGTTATTGGTAATATGCCTGATTGTAACATTGTCTCTGGGAAACTCCGCATCAATCATTGCCTTCACCATTTTTGGCTTAACATTTGCTTTATCCAACCGATTAGCCAAAACCCTTGCATCATCGCTCATGAAACTAAATTGCCTGTGACCCTCTGGATAGACTATCCCAGGGTGGTTATGCGTCGACTCATGCCCAGGAAATACTCGGATCCACCAACCATAATTCGGCACTTGCAAGCAATATAATTTGAACGGGCAACCACATCCTTTGCGCTTTGTATGCTGCCTTTGTGTCGGTGCAGGGCCTTGCTCAATAGGATTTCTAAAGCGCGCGCAACGATATGTGACCCCATTCCTCTTTGGATTCCACCCTGCGCAAACCAGCTCGAACCGTAATTCCTTCGCTACGTCCTTGCAATGCTCAAATGCATTTTCTTCAGTAGCAAAGTATACAGGCGAGGAAAAAAGTGCGCTCAAATCTTGCGACAAATCGGGAAGATCAACTGGATCCTGCATAATTTATAACAGTAACGTAAGTTCAATTTTTCAATAATAAAAATTAAAAATGAAAATGAATAATTACAATATTAACACTAACGAATACTACGAAATACCATATAATAAAATATTCTTTAAATATAGCAAGCATGGTTGAAACGCCATTTTGGGCGTGTGTACCATGGTATCACACGCCTAAAGTGGGCGTTTCTGCCATGGAACAAACGCAAACGCCCAATATGGGCGTTTGCACCATGGAACAAACGCCCAGGGTTTGTTCCATGGCTTCAAACGCCCACTTTGGGCGTTTGAACCAGGGAACAAACGCTGGCATCCCCACACATATTTCAGTCCATGGTGCACACGCCCACTTTTTCGGTCCCTTCCATGGTATCTACGACCACATTTTTATTCCTTACCATGGACGTCACTACTTCTTTGGGCGTTTACACCATGGAAAATACGCCCAAACTGGGCGTGTGTACCATGGAATTCGCTAACAAATCGAACGACAAAAAAATACGAAAAAAACGTACCATTTTTCCGAGAATATTCGACCAATGCGTTCGCTTCAACGTAAATCTACGCCGATTGTGATGTTTTCTGCAATATTATTCTTTGATTTAGGGTGTTTTTGGATTGTGAAATGAATTTATAGTATATTTTGAATGAAGGATAAAGTTGGAAGTTTACAAAATTTTTTGAGCTACAAATAGCGTTTTTGAGCTACAAATAGTAATACCCTTAACTCAAATATATTATTCACTGTTCAGAAAAAAAAATTAAATCATAAATATACACAATTTATAAAAGGGTCCCTTTTTATTGCTGCTATAAGTCTTTGGGGGTCATTGGGGGGAAGACTTAAAATTCGTGGGATTCAATAGTGAAAATTTTGAAAAATCCCAATTCTAAAACGGGTACCCGATATTAGTCATAATTTATAAGAATATTCTATAGTATTAGTAAGAGGAGAAGGGTTAAAGATTTACTCGGTGTGAGATATTACATTGTTCGAGGAACCCTAGATGCTGTCGGAGTAAAGGATTATATGACTTTATTTTTTTATTTATTGTCAATTTTTTATAAAAATATCTTTATTATTTTTTAATTTTAAAAATAATAAAAGATTTTGAGTAAAAGAAAAGGTAAAATAGTAATTTAACAGATAGTAAATAAAAAAAATAGATAGTATTTAAACGCCCACTTCTAAATAACTGAGAGTACTCATTTCTTTAGTCAAATTAATTTTTATTTTTAACAGTTAAAGCAAGAAATTTAAATGAAAAACATGATCCTACGAGTTGCCTCTGCCATCACAGGATAAATGTTTACCAATTTGGTTGAAAATATATAATTATCTATTTTCTTTTTAATTCTTTAATATGTGGAGCTAGTTTCATCTCTTCATAAAATTAGTTTTTGGGCAGTTTTTCTTTTTTTCAGAAAATGGCCGTATTTTTTATCTTTTCATGCTACTCCGCTTTTGACCCCGATTAATTGGTGATTAAGCGAAATTTTTGTTATTTCATCAAAATATAAGAAAGTTATTGTAATTTTATCAAATTTTGGGGAGATAATTATAATTCATCTTAAATAAGTGTGGCTAAGCTAAAAGTACATATTTGAGAGATGTTCAATTGTCAATTCAGAGATAACTTTTTTTCTAAAATAAGAAAATATTTAAAGTTTTTTTTTTGTACGAAAAGAGAGATTTAAAACTTATTAATTTAGCTGTCAGTGTGACTCGAATTCAAAACTCCGTGCTCCTTAGTGATAACAGTGTTGGTATAGATTCAAACTCTAAACCGCTATGCTCCTAAATTTATCCCAATATCAATATAATCTACCTCTAGTATGACTCGAATTCATGGTCTTCTTACTTCAAAGTATCTCCAAAGTAATATAATTATACATAATTTGAAAAAGAAATATAGGGCTTAGGATCTCCTGCATCATTGTCTGTATCACCCCCTATAACATCTAATTTTATTAGGACAAATGCTGAATATTTTTTTTAACTGTTTAACAGTAACTTTCTTCCGTTTCACAACCATTTCATCCTTTTTATTTCATCAATCCATCGTCCCTCTATCTCTTCTCTCACCCTCACCCCCACTTTAATTTAGTTCTTCCCTTGGCCATCTCTCTTCTTCCCTTATCACCGGTCTCTCTCTTTACCTACTGGATGCATGTAAGATTTTGTCCAAATAAATTCCGGTCAGTAGATCTTCAAAAGATCAAAATAGACTCAACAAATCATAGTCCTACATAAAACCAGCACTCAGATTACAAATAAAAGTAAACGGAAGATGCATTGAATTTCACTAAAAGGAAGAATGAGACATGGTAAAATTGATTAAAAAAAAAAAAAAAAAAAAGAAAAACCAATAGTAACAATTCCAGTGGCATATACTCACCAACCATGAGATGCTTAGTGTTAGTCATTAAATTTGCAACACTAAAAAAGGGAGCAGTGCAAGAGCTTAAGCACTAGTTATACAACCATTACAACGTGAAGAGGTGTTAAAAAGTTGAGAATTTTGGGCCTATTGAAGCTGCTAGTTTGTTTCTACACAATAATTGAGGACGGGAAGATAACAATTACTATGATGAAATATTAATATAGCGTACTTATATTCCATGTGTGGGAAGATTATTGAATGCAATGAATGTGATGGGCAGTAATGAAAGTTGGTGCCAACCATTTTGTACAAATATCTTAAAGCTGCCTCTGTTATCTCCATTTGGAGGGAAACAGCTGTTATTTAACTAATTTAATCACTTGTAATCTCCAATTATTAGTCCTATCTTCCCAGATGCCCAAAACTTTAAAAAGCCAACTCACTCCTCTCACCCTTACTATTATACAAATTCATTCAACTCAAACTTAGTCTTTTATTAGTAATAGCAACCAGTTTGTGTCAAAACTTTCAAAATTTGTGTGCTCAGAAATTAGTACTCCTTTTTTTTTGTTTTTTTCAGTTTTTATAATTAAGGGTAATTTAGGAAATTTAATATAATCTTAATTTGTCGGGATTTTTCTAAAGCATAAATTAAAAAACAAAGGTAGAGCGGTTCTTATGAAAATTCCTAAAATAGGAAGCAAACGTGTCAGAACCCCATAGGTCGGCGAGAGAACCGACAGTGGTGAACCATTCACATTCACACGCGTGCTAGCTCAAAAGCACCACCAGTCGTTACACACCGGCTTCTTCCCCCCATCACCCACGTTCCCCGATTGTCTATTTTGAGCTGTTCCGTACCCTACGCGGGGTCCACTAACCGCTTCTCTCCATTGCCCACTATAAGTAGTCCCAAGCTTCGCAGCATCAGCCAACAGAACCCGCTCACCTTCAAAGCGATCAACGATCAAACACTTTGTGATCATTTCTCTCTTTTGCCGTTACGTTTCCTCTCCGTCGAAGAAATTGCAATGGCAAAAGCTAGCATCGTGAGCGCTTTGGTGATGGCCCTCTTTGTCCTGATGGCCGCTGCTTCGGTCTCAGCTCAGGAGGCTCCGGCCCCGGCTCCTAATGCCGGAGCGGGATTCTCTCTTCCAGTCTCCGGAGTTATGGTGGCTGTGTCTCTGGTGTTCTCTTTCTTTGCCTTGAGGCACTGAGGAGGAGCGGGATTCCTTCATTTCCCCTTTTCGTTTTCCATTTTTTCTTTATATTAATTAATTTAAAACGTTTGTTTATGGGGCTCGTTGGGTCCCCGCTCTGATTTTTGATTTGTATTGTACCCATTTCCTCATCTTCTTTGGTTAGAAGAATTGATTGATTACGCCGGAGACTTGACATTATTTGTTGGTGCCTTGGTGGTGTTTTTGTTCTTAATCTTTCATTTAGTATATATTCATAAAAATTTAATTATTTCTGCTACGTACGTGATTCTAATCCTACATTTTTAATCTCTTCAAAGAAAGAAGAGAAATATTGTTCCGTTTCTTGACACAATACGACACGATTCCCATCTTCCAGTCGTTTTTTGGTTGCAATCTCAGTCCGAGGAATAAGAATTAACTAAAAAAAAAATAATAATAATTCCGGTGGACTGGTCGCCATTTACAGAGCCGCGGACATATCCCCGGCGTCGGCCAACGTTGCAGCCCGTGAATTCGCCTTGTGAGTGCGTAGATGCGAAGAAGACGAAAATATTTGCCAAAATTGGTTAACAATAATGAATTCAGTAAATTCAGGAAAATAAGCAATAAAAGAAATTTTGTTTTTAAAAAAAAAAACCAGAACAAAGAGAGAATTTTAACTTTTAACGGTATCTCATTTGGCTTTTGTTGATGAGTGGGAACAAGTTGTCAATGGAGAATTCATTTAAACATTTAAATATTTAAATTTCCACATTTCCCCAGAAAACCCACAAATCACTTTTTCTTTTCGGATGATTTTCGCCAGCTTTTAATCTTTCTCTGCATTATTATTGGGGTGACTAATTAGTGAGGAATAGTTGAGATGACAAAAGTAAATATTAAAATTATTTTGAAAATTTAAAAATAGTTGTGGGAGAACACAGAATCTAAATACTAAAGTTTGTAGCATATAAATTCCAGGCCAACATAAAATTCGCCCTTCGCCAAAATTCCATCCTTTACATGTGGAAACGTGCATGCAACAATGACACAATGTAAGAATAAGAAGATATCTCCCTCTCTTATTTTTTATCTCATATAAATAAAATATTATTTTTTATTTTAAATAAATAACTCATATAAAATATTTATATTTTATATTTTACTAGTTACGAACTGTATAAAAATAATGGATAGTTAAATTAATTAATATATTAATTATAAAATATAATATTATTATGAGACCAATAAAATAACGCAAATACTTCACAGATATTTAGAATTTCATCGGTTTCATTTCAATGAAATTGTGATGAGTTTTTACATTTTCGATAAAATCAACTTGGTTAAAACACATGAGTTAATGATTATTCTAAAGATATAATCATCTTCAATAATTGGGTTGTCGTATATATATTCAGAAAGTTGTTTAATTTGACATATTTGGAATGTCGGATGCCTGCGAAATATAGCTATGAAACAGATGGATGGTCGGCTCAACCCTGCCAACCTTGTAAAATTTATGGACTTCAAATCAGCGGTGTTGGTATTGTTAGGGGCTGACAAATGAAAGAATTTTGGTTAAGTTTATATTGGTTTTTTTTTTTTTTTTAAAGGATTTCTTCATTATAGAAATTAAGAGGGTTTTTATGTACTTACACTAATAATGATTGATCGAATAAATTAATTCAATACAATTTTTAATCTTTTATCTTTGTTAAGGAGATACTTTTCTTTTGGTACCAAGAACGAAGAAAATATAACTCACACTGCTAGATGTGTTGGTCCAATAGAAATAACTCATTTTTAGTGCATTGAACTCTGAATTTGTCTCATTTTTTTTATAACTAATGATTCCCTGTTATTTGTCAAAATAATACATTGTATTGTCCTTTTAATTACACATATAACAATATTGGGCATTAATATTTGCCTCATTTTCTCCATAACTAATGCTCCCCTACCATTTGTTAAATAAGTACATTGCATTGTCTTTCTAGTTGTACCATATAATAATTGTAAAGAAAGAAACTGAATCCTAGATGAGTTGAATTCAAGATATATTGATTTTAAGTGAGAGGTGTTAACCACCCCTTGTCTTTAATGAGAGACTTTTAGAAGATGAATTTTTTAAAATAAAAATAAAGATAATATTTAATATTTAAATTAAATAATAACTAATATTTAATTTATACAAATAATTTTAGATATTTTATATAAGAAATAAGAGTAAGAAAACTTAAACAATAATAGCTAGTGATTCTTATTACTTAAGAAAAGGCCCTAAGGCCATCTCCAACCCATCTTTAAAATGGGTTGGATCTTCAAAATTTGAAGATGGATGATCTCCAATCCATCTTCAAAATCATCTCTATATATAGAGATGCTACAGTACATCTCTATATTTAGAGATGTACTGTAGCATCTCTATATATATATTTTTAAATATTTTATTTAGTGGGACCCGCTGAAATATTTATTTTATATATTTATTTTCTTTTTTTCATATGTTATTCATTATTTAATTTTTGTTATTGTAATTATTTTAATTTTTTATTAAAGTATTTAAAATAATTTTTCATTTAAAAATATTAAAATATAATTTACTAATTAATATTGTGAAGTGTTTTAAATGGAAAAAATAAATACACAATAAAATTACGATTAAAAACATAATCATTCCAAATTAAAATTAATAAACTACTACAACAACAAACAAAAGTTCATACAAAAAAAAAATTACAATAATAAAAGTAGATATTAATAATTTAGAATAATATTGCAAAACCCTCTAAGATTTTAATAATCGGGCAAATAACTCCCTCCAGCTCTAACAGTTGAACGAGCAAGTAATGATGCTGAGGAATTTCAACAATTTTTGGAACGTTATGGGCAAATTAAGGATAAAAATGCTCATTTTGAACTTCGAAATGCATTGATAGAGCATTTGTGGGTGCAATATTCAAATAATGCTAGTTAATGTATCCTTATATTTTGTTTGTTATATTTCGTGAGTGACTTTTTTTAATTTAATTTTATTATTTTATGTAATGAAGCACTTGTAATGTTTTGTTTAGTTTTCAATCTATTAATCGTGTTTCGTTTTTTAATATTTTATTAATTTACATATGTTCAATATGTTAATAAAATTTACTTAATTTATTAGATTATGTTATATAAAAATAATATATTTTTATTACTAAATAATTTTTAATTTTTAAATTACTTTTTATTTAATTTATTAATCTCATTTATTAAATATATTATTTTTTAAAAATATATTAAGATTTAAGAGATTATTAAATATATTTATACAATAATAAAAATAATATAAAATGATTGTTGAAAGAAATTGTTTAAAATATTATTAAAACTGTAAAATATAGAGTTTTGGGTTGGAGATGAGTTAACTGTAAAATTGTAAACTATAGAGATTTTGATACTGTAGCATCTGTAAAACTGTAAATTATAGAGTTTTGGGTTGGAGATGGCCTAAGCGAGTGAATATAGGGAGAAGAGAATAGAGACATATATGAGGAAACGAATTGTATAGATTCCTTACCAATCAAATCCATACAGAGAGGAGAACATTTGTTTAACAAGAAAAATGGTTGGCCGAGGCGGAGGATGGCCCCTCCGCCACCATCATCATTCCAGCCGTTACCGCCAGCTAGGTTTCATTTTCATAGTAGTGCTTTTTATTACATTATTGATTTGGGTCCTTTCTTCAAGAAATAGCTGTTGGTTCAACCAACCCGAACAGCCCAGAAATTCCCTCTCAGTTCCATTCAAACCAGCTCTCACTTTTCCTAAACCCACAAGAAATCTCCCTATAAATACTGCACCTTCCATAGTTCCCATTTTCATCACCCAAAAATACAACAACAGAAATCAACACTCAATTCCACTTCCTGCATTTCTTCAAGAACAAACAATTTTTTTTTTTTTTTTAGAGAAAATGGCTCGACAAGTAAGCATTTCCACGGCTTTGGTTATAGCTGTTGTGGCCATTTGGGCCGTTACAGCCTCTGCTCAGGAGTCGGGTGTGGCGGCCGCCCCAGCGCCTTCGCCGGATGCCGGAGCCGGGTTCTCTTTACCAGTGTCCACAGCTTTGGTTGCCAGCTCTCTGCTTCTCTCTGTTTTTGCTGTGTTCAGGCATTAAAAGTTTATCATCATCACTAGTAATACCGACTGGAATGATTTTATTTCTTGGCATCATCGTCATCACTTGTATTACGAAATCAACACCCCAGATAGTTTTTATTTTTTATTTTTTCCCCTTGTGCTGTTAATTATGTTAATCTGATTTATACAATACGTTTAATTACTTGTTGAAATTAAACTGTATTTTGGGTTAATTCTTTTACTATCTTCATTTCAATACTTCATGGTGTTGAGGAAATCAAATTTTACATTAATGTTGTGTAAGAGTGGAAATGGTTATAGGAAACAAGAAAATAAAGCTCGAGAGAAAGAAATTTACCAATTGCACATAAAATGAGCTAATTCCAACGTAATCAGAGAGATTTTTGGTTACTTTCAATTTCGGTGAAAAAACCAAAAAAAAAAAATCCCTTTAGTTGTGATTTTGATTTTATTTTTTGACGGCGGAAAAGAGTATAATGAAAGATATTAAAAGTTTATTCTCTCTCTATTTCAAATAAATTAGCTCATTTTAATTTTAAAATATCTAAAAGATTGATTTTATTAAATTTATACATCGAGTCATTTAATTTTTTAATTTGTGTCCTTAACATTAATTACGTAATTAATAATGTATAGATAAAATTGTATTAAATGTGGTTAATAAACGTAAGAGTGTATAAATAAATAAACTTCAAATTTATCCTTCTAACTACTAGTAGGGAGTAGGACAACAGAATTTTAACTTTCCATGCCCAAGATTATAATAAGCCTATTTCCCTGAGAGTACAGACGGATGAATATTTAAAATGAGAAATGAGATGGGTGATCTTATATTAACGTTCGAAATTGTTTTTGGCGTATTTTTGTGATTTCGATTAAATTATTAATATATTTTTAAAATTTATTGATAATTATCGATGCTTATTATCCTATTAATAAAATGTCTGTCGATAAATTAAAAAATGATAAAAATCGTAAATGTCAATAATTTGAAAGAAAATATTCCATAAAGGTGTATCTGGTGTTTGGCATGTGATCTTCCTCAATAATCTCCTACAGTACATGTTTGATTAAGCTGTGATTTGAGTGTAGCTTGATTCCTGATTTTAAGGTGTTGGAGGTTTCATAAGAAAGTTGTTGAGTACCAGGTAGAAAAGCACATGATGAAGAACATGGTTCCAAAATAGAAAACGGCCGCCGCCCACGTTTAGGCAAGTGCCGGAACAACAACTACTACGGCCATTTCCACCCCACCCTCCTTCTCTCACGCTACGTGTATTTTATAATTATGTTATGATTTAAAGATCAATTATTATTTGATTTTCAAAGAATAATATTATTTTTACTCTTTTTAACTATAAATTTTTTTTATTCTATCATATTTCTATCATTAAATAAAGTTCATTTAAAATTAAAACACTAATAAAAATATAAATATTTTACATAAAATATTAAAATATATATATATATATAGATTTTTTTATGTGATATTAATAGTTGATAAATTAAAAATTCTTTTCCCGAAAGCTAAAGATAACCTTTTTTTTTTTCCTAATAGTTTAATAACAATTACTTAAATTATGTACTAGTTCTACAAGCATTCGTTATTGTGTCTTAATAATTTTTTGGATAAAAAAAAATTAAAGATTATCTGAATCGAAAAGTGATATAAATAATTTAAGAGTTTATTTTGGTTGAGTCGATGCCGTGTTAAATTTGAAATGACAAAAAGAGAAACCATCAATTTGAATCTCAAAGATGCCATTGGTATTGTCGATTTGAACCTTAGTTGAATGATGATTAGGGTAGTTTAGTGGTTATAGGCAGAAGCTTGTGGATGTCATGGCCGGCTGACGTTCCAACTTGTACAGGAAGGAAGATGCCAATTGAGTAAATCTAAATCATAGAGATTAGATGGATGCCGAGTTCTCCCCAATGATTGAAAATTAGTAATCCGGAACCAATCCAATTGTTTATATAGTAGTACTAGAATTAGATTGTAATGTGTAAAACAATATTGATTAGGGGAAGAAACAATGGACATTTATATGATCTATTATATTAAATAATAACATATTTTTTTATTAAAGTATTACGAACCCAAATACCTCGTAGGTGGAGATATAGTTCACCAAACCTTGAGGTTAACGGCCTTGGGAAAATGAATAACAATTCCGTGGAAAACTATGGGATTGATTAAGGAAATTTGGGATTAACTAACTAGAGATTAGAAGGTAACTAGAGATTATAAGCGCTTCAGTTCTGATGTGACACTCATATGTATTCGCAATATATAGTTTTAGTAGATTATTTTGATTTTCATATTTTATTCTTTTTAATATTATTTTATTTTTTATATATTTTTTAACAATAAAAATTATATTTAATAATTTAATATACCCTAACCTTTTAAAAAAGTGAACTCGTAGTGTTAAAAAATATAAGAGTGTAAATAATTATGTATTACGTAAAAATTAATCGAAAATATAATATATAAATAAAGTAATTGAAATTTGTCACTGGGAATTTCACATGAAGGTGATTGTGACTTACGTATTTAATTCACATGCAAATTATATATGTCAGGATCATAAGGATCGATTTTTGGGGGGTTTTAGTTTGAAGGAAGTGTAAAATCCATATATTATCATACAAAAGCGTTGTTGGTTGTTTCAGTATATTTAATTGCAATATTTTTCTGTTTTTTTTTTTGAAAAAACTACTACGTGTCACAAATTTTCGATTTTATGGATAAAAAATGAAAACAACGACATAAATTGATGCCCTCCTCACCTCTTAGCTTTTGTCCAACACCAATTCCGTACCCATTTTAAATATCAACTTAGTATCCGAATGCATTGTTGATAAATTTATTCTTAGAGCATAATTTAATAAAATATACTTAGTCTATTTTAAAATATAGTAAAGGTTTATAATTTTTTTATTATTAAAAATATTATGGGAAAGACAAATGAATTAATTTATAGAACTTAAATGTTAAATTCTTTTCAAAGATAAAATAGTTAAAATGGTTGCTTCTATTGTGGCCAGAGTAAAATTAAATCTTGATGTTGCGGAAAATTTGGGCTGAGTTCTTTTGACTTTTTGTTAAATGTAGATGTTAATTTCGAGGGAGTAACTAGTTATTTCTCCCCCATAAAATGAGTTATGTTTATTAAATATTTTTAGTTGGACAAATAAGATTTGTTTTTTTTTATGCTATCGGGTATTATTTATAAATACTTTATTTTTTCTTCAATTTTACCTTCAATATTTTATGATATGAATATACATTATTAGATATACGATTATTCAAAAAATAATATTAAGGTGACAAGAGGGTTGTTGTCCCGTTATTGATATTTCTGGTTTAAAATAATATATTTTGAATTCGAGTCTTACGATCTTTTCTTTTATAAAAAAAAATTTTAAAAAATATTAAGGTTATGTTTGAATAAAAAAATACAAACTCATAAAATTATTTTTATATTTTTATTATAAATTCACAAATATAATCATGTTAATTAGTGATGTAAAATATATAATTATGATTTTTTAATGAAAAAAATTAATTTTAAACTATAATTATTTATAAGTTAATATATATAACTATAATTTTGAGAGGGACATAATTTAACTTGTATTACAAAACAACAGAATGTTGGTCTATGATTGATTAGAATTTAAGTGAAAATGCGTGTAAAAACGAAAAGTGGATTGGCGTTAGTAAAATTGCAAGGAATAAAGAAAAGAAACAATGGTCAAATCAAAATCGTTGTAGATATCCCACCAAATCAATCATCGACTTCAACGTGCCAGTTTGCCCAATGCCAGAAAAACAACAATTATTGAACGACAAAAAGTTCCCCAAATTCGTCATAATTAATCATTCTTCCCCCATCAATCCAGCCGTTACTTTGGTTCTTTACCCCTAAGCTCTTTGTTGGGTGAACGAACCAGCCCATAATTCCCCTGTCCTTCTGCCCACATTTTCCCCTATAAATACTGCTTTCATCCTTAGCCCCACTTCCATCACAATTTCACACACCAATATCAAACCCCTATTTCAATTTTACACTCCATCCCAGTTCTCGCATTTCTTCAATGGAGAAAGTAAGCATTTTGATGGCTTTGGTTGTGGTGGCTATGTTGGCCATCGCGGCCTCCGCTCAAGAATTGGCAGCGGCACCAACACCCGCCCCGGATGCTGGAGCCGGCTTCTTTTTACCGGTGTCCACTGCTTTCGTTGCTACCTCTCTACTGCTCTCTGTTTTTGCCCTGTTCAGGCACTAAAAGATTTGTCATCATCGCCCACATGTTTTTTTTTTGCTGTTATTACGTTATATACTGTTGTTGTATTTATGTTGAGTTGGAGCTTGGGTTCTTGATTGTACTTGGAATGATTCTTTTATCTATCTCGGTTGTACATTTTGCAGTGTTGAGTGAATAAATTTCATCCATTTCCTATTTTGCTTCCTCCATTATATATCTACTTTTAGTTCTTGCCGAGTTCTAAAACCTTGCTTTAAACCAGTAGAAAACAAGGAAATCAATCGATCTTGGTGGGATTGGACAAAGAGGGATTTAATCCCTTTAGATTTTAGACCCTCTGTTCTTTTTCAAATTGGTGCATCGGCCATGTATCAGTGATAATATATGGATTAAGAAAACACAGAGACCACGAAAGTAGCATAACTGCAGAAAAATGACTTCTTTGGTTCAGAATCAGTAATTTGTGTTCTCTTTTCTAAGCAAAATTGCGGCTAATAGAATTTGGCTTTGGTCATTTTTCTCCCCCTATCTTCGTCCAGAATTATGAAGATTCATGGAGTCAATTAGTCCGGTGAAATTTCATACTTCTTCAAGGTAGGTTAACTTCCGGTTCCAACTTGGGCTATTACAAAACTGCAAATAAAAATGCATCCGAAAATAGAGATAGCTGAATGAAGCCAAAAAACAAACGAAGCATGATTGATCCTGCTGTCGTAATGCAATCCTTGTAGCTCCCAATCTCCAACTTCGGCAACATTTCTCGCTTACTTTTTACCCAAAAAATCTTTGGTAATCTTTCCCTTTACTTCTACTCCTATTTTGTGGACCATAAAAACTTGATTGAGTAAACTATTTGGCCCCCTTCCCCAACCACCCCACCCAAAAGAAGCGATTACATGCAAGAATTTGATTCCCACATAAGTACAACCCACATGATATTTTTTTCCCCATTTCAAAAACGGCCTATTTACACATGGGCAGGTCCAAGCCTTGGGTGGAATCTTCCATATAATTGCCTACACATGATCCCAGTTGGCCTTGTTTACACATGTCAACTTAAAGTTCTGCAGCCTAGTCCCTCATTGTTCCCAGTTGTTGGGACTGCCCACCTGATGCATTATACAGCAGACCTCAATTCTGATATTTTCAGTTGAAATTACTGCCTAGTATACCACAGTTAAAACAGAAATGTATACAAGGGGGTATAGTGACATGAATGATTCCTACTATGTATACTTCCAATATCGTCGTGTATGTCGGTTTAATGGGGAGGGCGAACATATACCCGCAAATATTAAGAAGGGGAAGCTTTGGATTCTTGAATGTCCAGCTCGTGTTCAGCTATCATAATGCAAGAATCAGCTTCCAGGGGAGAGTTGATGGTCTTGTCCTTTGAGGAATCCATCAGTGTGTTAAGCATATCAGTTGAGCATTGAACATCTGGCGTGATTCCGACCTGATCAATGTCATGAAGTGCTGGGGACAAATACTTTGCCACCGTCACAAACAATGCCGATCCATCATGCAGTTCTGTCACACTCTGCAGTAAAATTGACATGGCCATAAGCATTTTTGAAGGAATTGATTCAAAGAAGCCACCAAAAGATGATGGCAGGATATGGTTCCATATTCCTAAAGGGGCGGAAAAATGAACCTACTAGGAGGAAACACAGCTGCATTGCATGATGGAACCAAAATTCACGCAATATTTTGATTTAACTTTTTCATTGATTCTTGATTTTGGAAAATCACTCACTATAGGGCTTTCTCAAAGCCTTGAAAATGAAGTTTCTCAAAGCCAAATCTGAACTCTATAAGACTTTCCCAAACAAGGCCAGTTAGTTAAGGTAAAGAGATTATGCTTGAGGTTTAATAAATTAAAAATCAAAATGATATCACTGCAATGGTCTTGGTTGCTAAACACTCCCATGGAATGTTATAAAAGTGCAGTACTTCTATTTTGGAAACTTAATATGCCTTAGAAAGAAGCAAACCAGTTAAAAGTTTTGGTATATATGTTGTTTCTGTCATATCTGAAGCACAAAAGATGAACATCAAACCTGTATTTTTCCCTTCCCAAAAGTTTTATGTCCAACAAGAACAGCTCGGCCATTATCATGAAGAGCTCCTGCTAAAATTTCACTTGCACTAGCACTCCCCTCATTCACCTATTACCAAAGAGAATTTGCACAATAAATTTTGAGTGCTGTCAAGAGATCATTCTTCAGCCATTAACAGAATCTCATTTATGGACAATCTACGTATCTAGAACTAAAAAGAAAAGTTAATGTACTTACAAGGACGACAAGGGGATCGTGTGTAAGAGCATGCCCATTGACCATGTTGATGGGAAACAAATTACCATCCCTATCAACAGTGTTTACAAGAGTTTCATCTCCATCCAGCCATATTTGAGCAACATCAAGTCCTGCCTTGACCAAGCCACCCTAAAAGATCAAAAGGAGATCAAACACTTAAGCGCTGGCGATGGATCCTGGAGGTCAAATGCAATTACTGAAAGAGAAAAGGTGGTGCAACTCACAGGATTATTTCGAAGATCTAAAATATATGACTGTACACCCTGGTTCTCCATCTCAAAGATTGTATTCTCCATATCCATTGCTGCTGTCTGTGAGATACCAGAGTTTAGTGTTTAAACATGATATCCGATAAACCTTTCACTTGATGGTGTTTGTTTCCCTTCTTACCTGAGAGAAAGCAGATAACTTCACATATCCTGTTTTCAACATGCGCCCATCAGGTGTTCTATGAGGGATGACGGCACTGGATACTGGTGACAATTGGATTACTTCACGAGCTAGATTTACCTTCATGAAATTGTACAAGGTTGCGTGGTAAGTATTTCAAACAGTAGTTATGAACTCATCTTGTATCAACAATGCTTATGTGGATGATTTACAAAAAATAACTGAGTACATCTTTGAGATAATCTTTGGCAGCAAAGATGAACCTACAAAGACCAAATTTATACCTCTCTGAAATTGGAACTTTTTGAATCAGTACCCTGCACAACAAGAAATTGTTAGAAGTCTTAATGTTAAAAAATCATGTATCAACATGCAGTGCTTACAAAAGCATCAAGATGTATCCATCATTTCAGAACTCCTATCATTATTGGCACCAAAACAACATCAATTTTATAAGATCAGGCTATTCTAAATGTGGTCAATTTCATTCTACTCTGAAAGCTTAGCCTTTCAATTTTGATGAACAATAATGTATCTTTCTAAGTAAAATGCCAAGCAAATTTCATGGAAGACAAAATTAGACTACCAAAACCTCTGTGAACTTCAGAATTGACTGGTGTTCAAAGGCACAGGCAGCATAAGTTCCATGAAGAGTTGAGATAAATCTCCAAGGCAAAGAAAAGGCTCCATATGTCTGTCAAGAAACTCTTACACTGATAGGTTCGAACAAATGTGGGCACAATCACAAGTTTCAGGGCCAGATTATAGTTGTTGGAATCTTCTTTTTCTAAGTACGGCTTCCATTGCGCGTACATATGTACTCGTCCATCTCTTCAATTTAACCACATAATTAGATGCATCTGCTTAGTTTGGCAATTGGCATCATATGATGAATGTTCTTATCAATGAAATATGAAAGGTATGATTTATCTCAATATTGAAAGTCACTGTTTGTTGATTAGTCACTAATGCCATTTAAAAAGGAATAGGGAGAAGAGGTAATGCTTACAGGGTGAATTTTTACAGTAACAGTGGTGCCAGCACGACCTCTAAGCTTCTGTGCTGCTGCTTCACTTCCAATTCCGTCGACACCTTCCCCTTGATTTTCTCAAGCAGGACATATAATCATTGGGACATTTTGCTAACTGAGCTCTAATTTTCTGTTAATTAACATAAAGAGTTCTGTCATTTACCATTGATTTCAACCAACTGATCTCCTTCGTGTATACCAGCACGTGCAGCCGGACCATTCTGCACACATGATGAAACAACCTGCAGATAAACAAATATGGAATTAATACATGCAGATCTCATAAAACAAATGTAAAATTCAACACTATACGAATGAGATATCAGGTCCAAGGGAAAAGGCCATAAAATTCAGCTGTACTACTAAATTGACAACCATTTTACAGCATCCAACATTCAGTTTTCTGTGGCAATGCCTAAGATGATGTATCAGAGTAAAACTTTTAAGGAAGCCACCAATTGGACATATACACTTGCAGGTCTAAAACTTTTAAGGAAGCAGTGGCGAAAGATTCATAACAAATGACCGATGGACATTAATTATTCACGAGAATCTATTTGGACAGAAGATAAGAGCACAACAAATACAAATTTCTGCAGAATCATTATGGTCTTTTAATAAAGAGTAAAACTGGAGAATTCAAGCTCAGAGAAATTGTAACTAACCAGGTGCCCGGTTTTAGGTTCAACATTAATGAAGAGACCAACCCCTTGCAAATTTCCATCGGTTCCTATCCTAAAACTTTGGTATTCCTGCATGCAACAATCATTACCATTAATTTTTCATGCAATCACTTCAGAAACCTGATGCATAGTAAAACAGAACGAGAAATACATGTGGTCTTGATATTAATGTACATTCCTCTTTTTCAAAGTTTTCATTTCCCCTCAGATTGCAAATTCAGGAGTGAACATTGGCAAATTTAGTCTGAATAGTATGACTGAGAAGGTGGAAACAGGGTTGCAAATTATAGCCAGCAAGCAATTACACTAACAAGAAGCAAAAAGCTGGACTTAACCTTTGGCAGTTAACAGCGTGGAAGATTATCCCTTAGTACGATGTAAGATATGCATGTAGAGTATTGAAAACTGTACTAGGGATCTAACTTCGAAAAGTTCGTACCTTGGGACTAATAATCCTTGTAAAGGGATCTCCCAGAGAAGAAAGCATTCCCTTGATCTTATTATAAGCTGCATCCTCCGACCGCAGAGGAAACATTTCTACCATGGTCTGTTGCAATTTCATATCCCAATCTGCAAATAAATCCTTTGGCAATTTAGTTAAGTAATCAACAAATCTCAATAAAGATAAAACATAGGGGAATTTTCTTCCAAAGGGTAAACTTAATCCAATCCCAAACTTAATTAAATCTGTACTTTGAAAGAACTTGAAATCTCTTACCTTGATGATTGAAAGTAGGATCGACAAAAGTTTCCCTAATCAAACCCCAAGCCTCAATAAGAGTTCTCTGAACTGTATTTATCTTCGATTTCAAATAAACAAATCAAACTTCTAATATGGTCAGAAAGCCGTTCAAGTAAATTGAAAGTTCATCTCCAATGCAAACTGGGAGCAAACAGATGCATAAAACTGAGTTGAAGAATATGAATTGTCAGTAGATTCATTCACCTCACGCGAGTGAGAAACAGGGAATGCAACAGTCAATGACTCAGCTAAAGCCGGAGAATCACAACATAGAGAGGCAGCAGCAGCAAAACCAACAACGCCACTACCAATCCATCTAAATAAATTGGCTTTCAATAATTCAGTATTTCCTCCATTCTTGAATCCTTTTACCTTGGACTTTCTAGAATAAACAGTCCGGGGTACACTAAATCCAACGTTTGGAATTTTATCACAACTGGAGCAGAAAAACCGATCTGGAAAGACCAATTTCGAAGTGGGTTTTTGAAATGATTTAGAAATTAAAGAAGTACTTAATGGGTTGAGATCAAAATTCGAGCATAGTGCCTCCATTTTTCTCGGAGGAAACAGGATAAAAAATCCTTTTTGCTTGGAGAATTTGAACTAGCGAGTAAAATTAGTACAAACTCATTACGCTGGAATCATGGTGAATCAGTAACAGGTCAAGAAAAATTGATGAAACTGTCAATTGCCCAATTGCGTTGGGGGAAATAAGGTTGGACCCGCTTGAATCTTTTGTAGACTTGTAGTCTGAGGTAGTAAAGTTGGTAGCGTGTTCGAGTATCTAAAGGAAGAAGGAGCGGAGACAGGGAAAAGTTTCAGTTGAGCCTCAAATGTTGCTCCAAGTGTACCAATAGCCTGCTAGATATTTATGCGGTCTATAAAAAAAGAGGTACAAACACGTCAGATATTATTACTTCTTGTTTCCGCTTTTGGACTATTTGGTCAGGTATTCCTAGTTTCAAAATAAATTTTTTAAAATTGTTTTTTAACTAATTTTAAATAATTTAGATAAGTTGTGAGTATGATCAGTTCGTTCGTACACTTACACGAGTTCGATAACAAAGAAATCAGCCCTGAATGTTTACTCTTGAAAATGCAAAATTTATTTGGAAGCCATAAAGATTTGCTTCGTGGGTTCAAGGTTTTCTGTCCGGATTTCATGAGAGAAACAAAGAGAATTTCTTTGAAGAAAAAACTCAAATCTTTTCAGACAGAATCAAGTTGTGAGTTCCTGGATAAAAAATCAGATAATCGTGTAAAAAAAGCTGTGAATTTATTTTTGGACCACCTTGATCTGATCTACCAGTTCGCCAGTTTTTTCAAAGATCGAATAGAGAAATTTTGACACCAAGTCAATATGAGTTTGCCGTTGATGATCGTCTAGACGTGATAGAGGTGACATAATGCAATTTGAAGACTTGAGTGGCAAGTGCTGAAAAGGGCTTGAAAGTTTCCAAATGGGAACTGGTTAAATTTGTTGAAGATGAGTTTGTAGGGTTCAAATTAATGGTATTAAGAGAACATTTCCAGCCGAAAGGATTGGGCAATCGGCATTTAATTAATCTCACATTCATTAAAGCAATCAACATTTAACTTATTTGGTAAATTAAAGAGAATAAAATTAATTTTTAACTTGTTTAATTTTTGTATTGAGATTTTTCATAGATTGGTCAATAAATATCTCTAATATTAATTAAATTTTTGTTATCTTTCCTTTGAAAAATATAACAATCGAAATCAAATGTGCTCCATTCCCATTGTCGTGCGAGTCAATCAAACGCACTTGCAGAGCAGCATGTCAAAAAAAGAAAAGCCTTACCAGACTTGCACCATGTCTCCCGAACAATCTCAAGACATGGTGAAAAGACGAACCAAAAGGAGCATCACCAAAAGTCATTACAAGAACATCTGCCGGATCTGAAATGATGAAATCTAGTGGCGTCTCTCACAATAATCTCCCGTCCAGTAACTAATGATACATGTTTGGCAAAATTATGACAATCCCTACACGCACGAAGGTTCTTAAACACCAACACAGATGCATTATCTGGTGTTGAAATGAGTCCAAAAGCAATGGCAAGCCTCTCGCTGTGATCAAGAAGCTGTTCTTTTCTCCCCGGCAAGCTATTTGATGTTGTGCTACCCCCTTCAGTGATGAACACAGAATCTTCAAAACCACCTCCTGAACATTTCAACTCTTCCAGCTTCTGGTATATCTCTTCAGTTTGAGGATGGTGCCTATCACCCACAATAAACCTGTGCACTTCACCCTTGACCGTGATCCAGCTGCAACCGACCTCTTTCTTCAGATCCCTCTCTGTCATCATCCTTCTGAAGTTAGCTGCTTCGTCCCATTTCGCATTGGAGGCGTGCAAGTTAAACATGAGTATATATGCAGAAGTGTCCTTGGCGTCAAGCTCAAGTAGTTTTTCAGCTGCAAATTTTCCCAGCTCATAGTTCCGATGAATTACGCATCCACCTAATAAGCTTTTCCAGCTCATAGCATCAGGTTTGAATGGCATTGTTTCTATTAACCCAAGTGCCTCTGTTAGTAGCCCTGCTCGGGCATATATATCGATCATGCAATCATAATGATCTATAGTTGGCTCAACACCATACTCGTTGCTCATGGATTCAAGGTATAGTTTGCCCATCTCCACCAATCCAGAGTGGCTACAGGCTGTCAGAATTGCTATAAACGTAACAGCATTAGGCCTCACTCCAGAATTCTGCATCCTCCTGAAAAGATTGAGAGCTTCAGTTGCATCCCCATGATAAGCACAAGCAGCAATTATGGAAGTCCAGATCACGGTATCAGGCTCGCCAACAGACTCGAATATTTTAAATGCACAATCCAGTCGACCACATTTTGCATACATGGTGATCATTGCACTTTCACCATGAAGATAAGAAATCAGACCACGTTTGATGGCATCCCCATGAACTTGAGTTCCCATATTTAAGTCTCCGTTAGCAGCGCATCCCTGGAAAATGCTAGTATATGTGAATTCATTCAAAGCACCATCTTCACTCCTCAAAGATCTAAAAACTCTAAAGCTCTTCCCAAATTCACCAATTTGAACATAGCCGCTAATTATGGCACTCCACGTAACATCATTGGGTCCTGATATCTGCTCAAATGCTTGAACAGCTTTATCAACACTTGAGCACTTAACATAAAAATCCACGAGAGGGGTACCCACAGAAACATCACTCTCTAGTCCAAGTTTCACAATGAGGCCATGGACTGGGTGTCCCATACCCAAATCCCTCAATCCAGCACAGATCCTGAGAGCAATTGAGAACACAAATTCATCCAGTTCAACACCTTCACTCACCATCCTAACAAACAATCTCAGAGCATCCACCAACCTGCCAGATTGAGTGAATCCCACTATCAAACTGGTCCAAGTTACCACATTTTTTTCTGCCATTTTCTCAAAAGCCCATTCTGCACTCTCTAATGACCCGCACTTGACATACATATTACATACAGCGGTGTCCATTAACACATTCTCCGCAAACCCAGACTTCACAACTAAACAGTGTAGCTGTTTCCCAACTTCCAACTCTAACAATGCTCTTAAAAGGCGTATGTACGTTGATGGTCCAGGGATAATACCAGCATCTCGCATTCTAGAGAACAGTTCTAAAGCTGTCCACGTCCACCCCTTATCAGCATAAGCAGAAATCATTGCACACCATGATCCCGGACTTGTCTCAGACAATTCATCGAACAGTTTTTCAGCATCCGAAATACTTCCGCACTCAACATACATCCGAAGGGCAGAATTCTGAAGAAACCCAGGAGGGTTTTGGAACTCCTTAAGTATTTTTCTATGAATTAATCTTCCATCAGATAAACACTTGAACTTGGCACATGTTTGAAGCAAGTCCTCATAAGTTTTGGGTGAGACTGAAACACCAGCAGAGTCCATTTCTTTGAGAAATCGAAGGGCTTCATTGAGCTTACCTTGTCTTGAAAGAGAAACTAAGTGAAGGTTTTCGAGCTTCCCCTGTTGAGTTTGTTGAGAGTATTGAAGTGGAACGGTGGTAGGTTTTAGAGAAATCCAAGAAGGAATTTGGGCAAAATTTGCAGGTGAATTATTAGATGGGTTCCAATTTAGACTAATCATTCTTGCATTAGACGATGATTCCCTGAGCTCCGACTTCTGCTATTACAAACCAAGGTTTATTCGAACTAGCAACAATGAACTTAAACTATTACAACAAACGAAAAGTACTACAGCCCACAATTCATCTCAATCTTCGCTAGCACAATTCCAACATACTTCTCTCAATCATAACTAAGGAATGCATTGAGTTATGATTGAGGATTTACCTTCTTGGTGGGTTAAGGAATACGTTGAAGATGGTCTTTGGTTCAACCCTTGACTTGCTCTTCTCTCTGGACATTCCAAGATAACAAAGGGACCAAAAGCATCATTGAACGTAATTCGTGAGGTAGATTTTGATAGTGTGTTTTTGTAAAGATTATAGATATAGGAAAAATATTATTTTGGTCTTAAAAAAAAAATTACTTTTTTAGTTCACTATATCATATTTTTTAAAAATTTTGGTCCAAAACTTACTTTTCTATGTCTTAACCAGGGGCATTTTGAATTTAATAAAAAATATTTTTCTTTTAAGAGACTAAAATTAATAAAATATTCAAAAAAAATTTACTACATAATTCTAATAATTGTAACAATTAAAAATATTAAAAAATATATTTTTACTCTCTCTTCCCTTCCTTTCTCTCTCCTCTCTCCTCCCTCTCATCTCTCATTTCTCCTCTCCTCTCTCTCTCTCCCTTCTGCCCATCGCCCCGCACCCCTCTCACCCACCGGAAAACGTAGCAGCACTACCACCACCAATTTCCCTTTACATTCTTCATCTGCCGCCCTCCTCCTCTATTTCTGCCTTCTTCCTTACCTCCCCACCACCCTCTATCTCCCTCGCCATCACCCCCACCCTTCTCGTTGCCGCGGATCTCCTTCATCTCTGTCCTCCTTCTCCTCCGGCAGCCTAGTTAGGAGAAAGAAACGAGGAAAACCTCCAAAAGGACCAAATAAGCTGAGCTCAAAATCCATAATTATGTACAACGACATATCAAAACCGTCAATCTAAAAGCCTCTCGACATATGGAACGCTATGACCGGAATCAGACTGAAAGTGAAAAATTGAAGGAGTTTTGAAGATTTCAATCTGATGTAAGTATGTTAGGAACATATATCTTATCCTTTTAAAAATTATCTCCTGTTTTGGTTTGATTATGAGCTCTGGGAATCATGGTAGTAGTGCGGCTTTTAATGTTGTGGCAAAGGACATGTTCTGCTCTGGAATTTGGTTTTTGGCTCTATATTTTGGATATGTTCTGCTCTGTCTTTTAAACTAGTCGGCTTCTTACTCTGAAAAATTTGGCTCTTGATTTTGACTTTGATAATTGGCTCGAATTTTAGCTTTGGATATTGGCTCTTGACATATTATGCTCTGAATTTTGGTTTTGAGCAGAATTTTTGGCTTGTATGGTAGAGTATCATTGGTGTTTGGCTTTTGTGCATCTGGTTTATTGGGTTTTGGCATTTTGCAAAAGCTCTCAAGTTAGTGCAAAAACTTTGATGGGTTTGAAGTTACTGGGATTTGACATTTTGTAAAAACTTAGATGATTTTCTGGGTTTGGCATTTTGCAAAGAGTGTGGTTAAGTTCTGGTGAGACGGTTGCCTGCTAAATGAATTCCTCTTTTGATTATGTAATGTTTATGTTCCAGCAGAGTGAGATCATATGCTCAACGAGAAGGGTGGGGGTGACAACGAGGAAGATAGAGGGTGGTGGGGAGGTAAGGAAGAAGGCAGAGATGGAGGAGGAGGGCGACAGATGAAGAAGGTAAAAGGAAATTGGTGGTGGTGCTGCGTTTTCCGACGGGTGAGGAGGGGGTGCGGGGCGAAAGGCATATGGGAGATATAGAGAGGAGAGGAGAAATGAGAGAGGAGAGAGAGGGGGAAGGGAAGAGAGAGTTTAATTTTTAATTGTTAAAATTATTGGGATTGGGTAGTATATATTTTTTTGAATATTTTATTAATTTCAGTCGCTTAAAAGAAAAATATTTTTTATTAAGACCAAAATACCACTAGTTAAGACACGTAAAAGTGAGTTTTGGACTAAAATTTTTAAAACACATGATGTAGCGGACTAAAAAAGTATTTTTTTTTATTTTAGACCAAAATGATATTTTTACTAGACCATTTTTAGAGTATAGTATTTTCTATAAAAAAGATTTTGTTGGAGATGTAAATAAAATGAGTATTCAATTTCATTTCCTACAGGTTCCAAACATACTGGGCTTTCTATTTGGGATCATGCAAATGGGCCTCTATGTAAAGTACAAGAACTCAAGCCCACCGCTATTAAACTTTAGTTATTGATCCATATTTCTCATACCTGCAAATTTGTTGGGCAGATTTACATTTGGGTTTGGGTTATTGATCCACTAAATCATAGTGAGAGAGCTGATCCAGCTGATCACTTTAAAGTTTACCTATTCTATTAAAATTTAATTAATAAAAAATAATTTTGAGCTATTAGGGTTAGTCAACCCCACTTGATAATGTAGATAAGTAACATACATACGAATATGGAAGCAAAGGAAAGGAAGTAGTAAAAATTAATTAGCTTCTTCCCTGTATCCCACAAATTGGAGCAATCTGTGTCTGATCTTGATTTGGGTAACGTTTATGACTAGGGACTACAGTCCATGTGAGGAGGGAGATGCAGAAAATGGAGGCATCACAAGTTCCTTCAAAGTTCGTTCCAGCGGGGAATGATGTTGGCAGTTAATCATCAAAATATCTTCAGCAGCAGATTGGATGATGGATTAGTTCTTCTGAGGTTGATTGCCATTGTCGTCAGTTCCAGTTTCACCTCCGAGTTTCCAACATCCCATGTCTGCATGGGACATGCATCCATGACTCGGAGACATACATATATGCATTTTTATTTTAAGGAAAAAAACCAACTAGGAACTTAACATCGATTAGGTTTAAGAGGAGAGTGTCAACCATTGGACTACAATTTTCTTATCGTTTTTATCATTGTTTAACTAATAGTAAGAGTCATTTTAATGTTGTAATCTCTAAATGTTCCTTATTTCTCCCATAACTAATACAATCTTATCATTTGTCAAAATAATATATTATTATAAAATTATCATATAACTGCTATTATATATATATATATATTTATGTACGTGTGTGTGTGGGTCTGTGAATTATGCTTTTGAGTGATGAGTAAAAGTAGTAGTTCAGGAGTATTGTAGTGATCTCATATCATTAACAAAAGTGAAATAAAGGATTTTTGGAAAAAGGGTCGACAAACGAAAGACATCTTCCCTTAAAAAAGGCAAAAAGAGGCACATAATAATTCACTGCTTTACTTAATTCCCCGGTATTATTATTATTATTACTATTATATTATTATTAGTCACCCCCTCAATTTTAAGTAACACTATCTCAATTTTGTTAAAATTATCCTTTTATTTTAAGGAGAAAGAGAAAATGACAAGAGGGAGTTTTTAGTCTAAATTAAAACGATAGAAAATAAAAATTGAGAGGGTAACTAATAAAATTTTTTTTTTAATAATTATACTACACCACTGGTAGCCGCTAGGATTCATGGAAGTGGTCAATACAAGCTTTGCCGCTTTTTTTCCTTAAAAAAAGTGAAAATTATATTAATACATAAAAATTACAAGAGTTTATAAAATGACTCCTCCAGAATTAGAAAAATGTCGATTTAATATATCTAGTAGCAGGTAATTAACATGCGAAAGATAATAAAATTTATAATCAATTGAAATCAATTGTTAGACTAATTAAAATCAATTGAAAAAAAACATGGGAGATCTCTAATATTAATCCACAAAGATGAGCTAGATATATATATATATATATATATATATATATATATATATATCTTCTCCAAGAAATGAATGTTAGCAGAATCCTCGTGATAATGTTGTTGAGAAAAGAAGAGAGCCTAGGGAAAGATATGAAGAAGGGGCATGCATGCAGTTGTAGTTCTCATAAATATTTTACAAAAGTTGAAATTAAATTTCATATTTTTTAAATTTTCGCTCTCCATATATTTTAAAAATATGTCGTGAATTTATTATACTTCTTAGTTGTAATTGTATTTTAACTATATTACTGCAGTAGTATAAATCTTGTACTAATATATATAAGGAAACTTAATTTGTAATATACAATCAATAGTGTTAATAAAAAACTCGAAATTTCATGTTGATGAGACAGTCTATGAGACAATCTTCCATGCTCAAACATATTAATACTATGTTTGAGCATCAAAATTATACAAATCTTTTCCTAAATGTTTTAGGAGAACAGTTACAATCGCTTTATAATAAAATAGAAATCATTAACAATGCTATTAATAATATACAGTCAGCACTTATAAAAATAACTCTTGAAGTTAAAGAGGCTTCTCCAAGCTTTCAACCTCCTCCGTCTGTATCTGATTTTAAGATAAGACCAATACAGGAGTTAGAGAAATTTCTAGAAGACAAATTTAATAAATTAAGTATAAAAACCCTAGATAAGGAGTTACAATATGAATTAATAGAGAATCCCGATCATAGTCAAGTTTTTCAAAATCAGATAAACAAAATTAATAATAAATGGGCAGATAAACCTATACAGAATAAATTTTATTATCCTAGACCGACACCTATGGATGTGTAGCATGAAGAATATACTGATACAATAGATATTTGTTATTTAGGTAGTAAAATTTATGAATGGAATATTGATGGATATTCCAATAAACAAATTTATAATACAATTCATAGAATGCTGATGTATTCTACTATTTGTAAGAATAATAATAATTCTGATAAAACTATTGCAGCAATGATAGTTGTTGGATTCACTGGACAACTTAAGGGTTGGTGGGATAATTTTTTATCTCAACAAAATAAAGATGAAATCATTAAAACAGTCAAACAAGAAAATAATGTTTTAGTAGAAAATGCAGTTTATACTCTTGCTATTAATATTATAGAACATTTTACTGGAAGATTTAGTGATAATAGTGATACTATTAGAACTTTACTACAGAATTTAAGGTGTAAAACACTTTCTGACTTTAGATGGTATAAAGATACTTTCTTGAGTAGAGTAATGGAATTACCAGAATGTAGTAATACACACTGAAAATCTAAATTTATAGATGGACTTCCGAGCTTATTTGCTCAAAGGGTTAGAAAAAACCTCAGGAAAAATAATATTACAATATTATATGAAAATTATACATATGGAGCTTTAATAGATACCTGTATTCATGAAGGATTAGCTTTATGTAATGAAATAAAACTGAATCAGCAAATTAAAAGACAAAACATTGATGAAAGAAAGCAGTTAGGACAATTTTGCCAATAATTTGGACTAGATAATCCTATATCCAGCAAAACTCATAAAAAACATGATAAAGTTTATAAATCTAAACATAGAAGACCTTCTCCGAATTATATTGAAAAAAAGAAACAAAAAGAAGAAAATAATAAAAATAAAAATCCTAAATATTATAAAAGGAAAAAGAAAAATAAAGAAAGACATTGTAAGATATGTGGCAAATTTGGCCATACAGCAGAATATTGTTGGACTAAGAAAAAGATTAATAATCTAAATATACAAGATGATATAAAGTTGATAATAATACAGATACTTCAAAATTCTGAATCTGATAGATCAGAAACAGAAGATATAGATATTTCTGAATCAGAAGAAGAAGAAATAATAAATGCTCTAAAAAATGAAAACAGTTCTGAATCAGAATGTGAGCCCTGTAAAATAGGACAAATTTGTCTTAAAGGAAAAAATAAAATTGAGGATAATATAAATCAAGATGAATTTTATAAAATAATGTCTCAATTTTCAGATATGACATTAAATGTATTAATAATTTGATAGAATTATTAAAATCAATAAGAGATCCAGAATTAAGGATGAAAATTTTAAATGAAATTAATATAGAAGAAGGAACTTCATCATCTTCTAATATAGGAGGAGATGTTTCAGAAAAAATATTAAATAATAATAAAATATATAACATGACTGAAGTCATGAATAAATTAAGAAATAAATATCAGAATAAAGAGGGAAATATTTCTCTTGGAACTCTTTATAAGGAGATAAATAATTGAAAAGAAGAAATCAGAATATTAAAAGAGAAAAATATAAGTCAAGAAATTAGGATTTCTAAATTAGAAAATGTTTCTTCAGAAATAGGTTCGATAGGGAAAATTATTGAACATGATGTTCCAGAAAAATTTCTTTCTACTTTAGAAACGGTCATATTCCAGAAATGGTATATTAAAATATCATTATTAATTTATAATCATTATACAAAAACATTTACTGATTTAGTTGATAGTAGAGCAGATTTGAATGTTATACAGGAAGGTTTGATCCCTACCAGGTATTTTTATAAAACTACCCATAATTCATGGCATTGCTGGTGGTGATAAACTCCAGATTAAATATAAGCTTCCTAAAGCTTTTATATGTATTGATAATAAGTGTATTGCTCAAAGTTTTATTCTAGCAAAAGATATTTCTAATCAAGTAATACTTGGTACACCATTTTTAAATAATATATATCCAATTAAAAAAATTGATAATAGGGGAATAATTGGAACTTTTGAAAATAATGATATTTTTCTTGAATTTATAATAGAACGATTCACTAGAGTTTTGCATAGTATTTATGATAATATTAAGGCAAAACAAAATCAAATAAATTTTTTAAAACAGGAAATAAGTATCTTGTCAATTGATGAACAATTAAAAAGTCCTAACTTACAAGATAAAATTGAATTATTAAAAAATAATTTCTCTATAGAAATATGTAATGATCATCCCAATACTTTTTGGAATAGGAAGAAACATATTGTTTGTTTACCTTATGAAGATTCTTTTAATGAAAAAGAAATTCCTGCTAAGGCTAGGCCTTGTCAAATAAATTCTGAATATTTAGAAATTTGTAAAAAATAAATTGAATCTCTTTTACAGAAAGGATTAATAAGTCCTTCACAATCATCATGGTCATGTACTGCTTTTTATGTTAATAAACACTCAGAAATAGAAAGAGGAATACCTATATTAGTTATAAATTATAAACCTCTAAATAAAGTTTTAAAATGGATTAGACATCATATTCCTAATAAAAAGGATTTACTTGATAGACTCTATGATAGTCTAATATTTTCCAAATTTGATTTAAAGTCAGGATATTAGCAGATCCAGATTAATAAATTGGATATGTATAAAACAATATTTAATGTTTCTATAGGACATTATGAATGGAATGTAATGCCATTTGGTTTAAAGAATGCTTCTTCTGAATTCGAGAAGATCATGAATGATATATTTACTCCTTATAGTACATTCATAATTGTATATATTGATGATATATTAGTTTATTCTAAAACTATTGATATGCATTTTAAACATTTAAATATGTTTAAATCAATTATTCTTCAAAATGGTTTAGTTATTTCAAAACCTAAAATGGTTTTATTTCAAACAAAAATTAGATTTCTTGGCCATATAATTGAGAAAGGAAATATTATTCATATAAATAGAAGCATAGATTTTGCTGATAAATTTCCTGATAAAATCACTAATAAAACTAGCTTACAGAGATTTTTAGGAAGTTTAAATTATATTTCTTCTTATTATAAAGACTTAATAAATGACACATCCATTTTATATGATAGGCTTAAAAAGAATCCTAAACCTTGGTCTGAAGAACATTTTGAGGCAATTAGAAGGATAAAATCTAAGGTTAAGACATTACTTTGTTTAATGATAAGTAATCCAAATTGGGAGAAAATAATTGAAACTGATGCATCTGATATAGGATTTGGAGGAATTTTAACTCAAATAAATCCAGAAAATAAACAAGTATATCTTGTTAGATTTCATTCAGGAAATTGGAATGATTCACAGAAAAATTATGCTACTGTTGCTAAAGAAAATTTAGCAATAGTAAAATGCGTTTTAAAATTTCAAGATGATTTATATAACCAGAAATTCATTATAAGGACAGATTGTAATGCTGCCAAATTTCTGTTTCAAAAAGATTTTAAACATGATGTTTCTAAACAGATGTTTGCAAGGTGGTAGGCTTATTTAGCCCAATTTGATTTTGATATTATTTATAAAAAAGGAGAAGATAATAGTCTTCCAGATTTTTTAACTCGAGAATATTTATGTTGATAATAGATATGAGTTCTTGAGGCCGAGGAACTTTCTCTTATAGAGGAAGAGGTGGTCAGAGGAAAATCCAGGAGATTATATCTCAACATGGGAAACAAAAGCTTATAACTATGGACATATCTCAAGACAATGAATATCAGGAATTCCTGAAATTTAAAAGGAGTCAGCAAATTGATGCTGAAGGTAGTGATACTCCTTCCTATACCAAAATAATTGGTGAAGAAGAATCTGAATCCAATAATACTGGACTCTCAGAAAATAAATACAAAGAGATTATATTTCTCTTGGAAGAAAAAGACTTAAAATGGAAAAATGATCCATGGGCCTTAATGCAAAGGTACTTGGATAATTCCTCCTTACCTACAAGGACTTATAAGTCCAGGTCCTTTTATGAACAAATACTAATTCAGAGTGGATCCTGTGAAATATCACATTTTCATGGAAAAAATAAGGAAATTTATAATTTCAGCAAAATGATTATCAAAAAGGTTATATCCTTAGAAGATTGGGGAATATCTCCAATGAAAGAAAGAGATATACTGATTAATACGTCAGCATTAGTTAAATATAATTACTGAGACTATTGTGATGCTTTTATAAAAGCATTTTATTATGAAAATGACAGGCACAAACACTTATGGTTTATAAAAATTTGTGCTCAGATTTATAATATGGAAATTCCACATTGGTTTATAAACTGGTTTTATTGCTTTGGTCCTACTCCGAGTATATTACTAGAGCCAATGAAAATTTATTTTAATAAATGGGTGGAAATTTCACCTCAGCTTCTAAAGAAGCAAGAAACTAAATTGTATATTGAGGGAATAGCCTCATGTTTCTTTTTAATTGAATTCTCGATTCCATGGATTTGTAAATGGAGTCCAGAAGTGGGTCATACTAAGACATGAATCCCATGTCTACAAAGAAAATTTTATACAAAATTTTGGAAAAAAAATTATGCAGATTGATCCCCCCACCAAAGAAATTTTGGCCCAGGAAACAATGGATTTAATGAAAAGATAAATAAGTCTTTATGAGTCTCAATAAGAAGTTATGGATACTCAATCTCCCTTTGATTATATCTCGAAAAAATTCAAAATGAGGTCAGAAAATCTAACAAGCAATAGATGATAGCGGTTTATGTAGATGAGATATAAAAAAGATTTAATTTCTCAATTTGAGGAAACAAAATCAACAAAGTCAGATTCGACTATGGCATCAGAATACATGCAGGATGCACAAGACTCAAATGATGTTAGTATTGAAGATATCTTTGAAGTGATTAAAGACACTTTGGTAGAGACAATCTCAAAGAAAACAGGAGAAGCATCTTCCTCCACTCAAAGAAAGATAGGAGAATAAAGACGAAGCTGATAAAAACATCTTCCTAATAAAGGAAGATATTGAAGACACGAGATCCGGGAATCCCAGTTTTCCTATGTAATTATTGAACTATTCATAAATAGTTCCTCTATTAACTTTAGACTTTGTCAGCAACATTATTGGCTTTTACCGTTTATTTTTTACTTATGTTTTAGTGCAGAGAACTATTCATAAATAGTTCTATAAATAGTTCTTTCACTTTTCATTGTATAAATAGATTAGCTTAGTTCAGAAAGAGGCAGAACAAGTTTTAAGGATTTCTGCTTTTGTAAACCTCTCTCTTGTATGCTCATGTGTTGAGCCTTTTTTTTGTTTTGGAAATCATTTCACAAGTAAATAAAGTTTTCATTTTTCATATTTCTCTTTAAGGAGCTGTTTAGCTCTTGAAGACCGGTGGTCGAGAACTGTAAGTTTTCTTTTCTTTTTATTTGAATGATGTTTAGCCTTATAGGCTATACCTATCTGTGTGTTGATTGATAAATGTGCATACTAGACATGTAATCGATCTTATTTAATGCTTAGGGTATAAATAAGTTAGATAATTGTACCTAGCATCAACATGAAATTTATATCTTGTTTGACATCTGGCCTGGTAAGTCTCACTTGAGCCATAGATAGGCGTTTAGGGTAGTTGATATGATGTTTTTGGATAGACTGTCTTATGAAAGATTGTCGATTTTAAATTATATTGTAAAATTATCCTTATCCTTACCCTTAGCTATAAATGCAATAAGCACCAGATAGAGAATAGTGGGCATACATATATGTACGATAAGATATGAGCTGATGTAGGACCAAAGTCCTGCAAAATGGTCTTTATTCTCTTTGTCCAGGGGCTCATTATACCTATGATATTTATTTCTATTTCAATTTCATTTTTTCTTAAAAATTAATACTAAAAAATTAACATTTTACATTTCAATTAGGTATAATCATACTTATAAATAATTTATAACTAAAATATAAATGTATAAGTGAGAAAAATTAATCATGAACACTTTTTGGATATTTTCTTTATGAAAGAAATTTTTTTAAAAAAATTATACGACATGATTGAGTTAAAAGGGGGTTATTAGTTACTCTCTCAGTTTTTGGACGGTAATCTCTAATTCTGATAAAATTACACTTTTACTTAAAAGGAGAAGAAAGATAAGATATTGAAAGGGATATTTTAGTCCAATTAAGATGGTAAAGAGTAAGCATGAGGTTGGCAAATCTTATGCTCTCCTTATTTTGTATCTTCTCTGTTTTCTCATATCATTATATATCAAGGGTATATAAACCCATGGATCGCTTTGCTCACCGAGACTTGTGGACAAAAAAAAATCAAATAGCTAAAAAATTACGTATACTTAATTGGAAAAGATTGTTTTATTCTGAATGCACTTGGACTTGGTTTGCTTTATGAGAGCACTCAAAAGTGAGCACTTTTTTTCTTCCCTTAATTTCACTTTGCTTTTTATCTACTTGAATTACATATCTTTACGTAGTCATTCCAAACTAAAGGGGTTTCTCTAGCTAGGAAGATGGTGAAAGTGCTCTTTTTGGACCAGAAAAAGTTTCCCTTTAATTTTTTTGTTCTTAATCTTGTTTTTAATAAAGTTTTAATCATCATTTAGATCTTTATATATATAGATAGATCTTTATTTATATATATATATATATTCTTTCACAGAAAACGGGATTTATTTTTGGCTCTGATTGACAAATAAATTTCCATGCAAACTTAATTTGTGATACGAAATTCAATCACACTACTGAAATTTTTACTAATATTGATTCTTTTATGCATTTATCTGGTGACTCAACTCATAACCTCTTCCTGACAAGGGGATGTAGCCGAGTGACACTCCCCGTTTAAGACAATAAATCTTGAGTTTAAATCACCTTTGTATAAATAAAAAAAAAAAAACTCATAACCACTTTATTAACAAAAAAAAGTCTTAAAAATCCTTCTCATTTAGTAATTAGTACATAACTAAATTAGAATCCCAAAATTTTACTATGATTAAAACTCATTAAATACTTACTAATTGAAGATATCAAAACTCATAACAACATCGTCAGTTTTTGAATGGTGTCAAGTATCGCAAATTATATCCTGTACCTAGAGATACATGTACCTAATAATACATCACCACTCTCACTATAAGAGAGTGAGATACACGCTCTTCTCTTCTTCTTCTTCTTCTCCAAAAACTCAGTTCTTTCTTTTTCAAAAAATCACTTCTTCTTCTTAAGAAATCAGTTATTCTTCTTCGCCGTATTCCATTCGAAACCGCATTTAATCAAAATTTTCATTCAAACACAGATTTAACGGAGATCGACGATTGTTTTTTCCGACGAACAACACCAAATACAACGGAAAAATCACTTCTTCCTGTTCAAAAATCTCTTCTTCTTCTTCAAAAATCTCCTCTTCTTCTTAAAAAATAACTTATTCTTCTTAAAAAATCACCACATCATAAAGTATGAACTGTATGTTATGGATTTACGGAATCTTATTTTCACGATTTGATGTTGGGTAATGTATTAAAGATGTTATATTCGTGTTTCCTTATTCAAATAATGCTCTGTTGCTCCGAAATATGATATATAAATGATTTCCGTGAGGTATTGACACTTTCATGTGAAATGGGTTGCTTCTGATTCTTTCCCGCTGCTGGACTTGGTAGAACGCGTTATGGGACGTAACTAGACGTTGCGGGACGTTGCAGGACATAACGGGATGTTGCTGCTTTGTATTTTGAACGTAGCGGGACGTAACAAGACGTTGCTGGACATTGCTGCTTTGTATTTTCAAACGTTGCGGGACGTTACCGGACGTAGCTGGACGTATCTGGACGTGGTGCTAGTTTTTTCGAACGTAGCGAGACATGGTAGATTATGTTCTTTGAAAAAATTAGCTTAAATTCACATTCATGGATGTAGACGTTTCAGGACGTGGTGCTAGTTATTTTTGACGTGGTTCTAGTGTTATGAGACTTGGTGAACTGTCTTTGTGAAAAAAAATCAGTTTAAATTCACATGCATGGATAGATGTAGACGTTTCAGGACGTGATGCTAGTTGTTTTTGACGTGGTTCTAGTGTTAGGAGACGTTGTTGAAGGTGTAATCTGAAAAATTCAGCTTAAATTCACATGCATGGATGGATGTAGACATTTCAGGACGTGGTGCTAGTTGTTTTTGACGTGGTTCTAGTGTTAGGAGACGTTGTTGAAGGTGTAATCTGAAAAATTCAGCTTAAATTCACATGCTTGGATGTAGACGTTGCGACATTTATTTTTTGGACGTGCATGGACGTTGCAGCAGTATTAGGAGACGTTGTAGAAGGTGTTATGTGAAAAATTCACCACATGCCTGGATGTAGACGTTGTGGCAGTTATTTTTTGGACGTGCAGGGACGTTGCGGCAGTGTTAGGAGACGTTGTGGAAGGTGCAATCTATGAAGTTGTATTGCACGGACGGTTCAAGAGGGCATAACTCAGCACTCGATTGTCCGATTTGGATGCGCGAGTAGTCGATTTGATGGTTCTCGACGAGATCTACGCAATATACACAGCAGACGGACATTTGGAGATGGTTCCGATATTGAAAAATGTGTGGTTTTGGACGAAAACTTTAAATGGTCATAACTTTGCGCTCGGTGGTCCGTTTTAGACGAATTTTTGTGTGCCGAAGGCGGTTTGGGCCGCTCGAAACTCCAAAAAATGCCATATTTTAAAAGATAAGGAAGATTTTTAATAATTTCAAGGGTTTTTCAAAATTTTGACGAAACATTTGACATGTATGAAAAATAGTTTTTTACGATTTGCCTGCATGAAAACCTTGTTCCTCCAGGGTTCTACTGACCTATGTATTGGGAGATGGGAAATTCAATATTGACAATAGTGATCTTTTAAATGACATGTACAATAAAGTGTAATTAAATATCAACTAACTTTAAGTGTATTAATGGCAATTGTATTTTTTGGAGAGTCGCAAGACTAAAATAACCAGGGTTCGAGTCTCGTCCCTGGCAATTTTTTTTGGTTTTTTTCCTACTAATAGTTACTTAAATGGTATCTGCTTTTTACATTACTAAAATCAGCTAAGCCGTTTTTGGACGTTGCAGCAGTTTTTTTTGGACGTGCGGGTACGTTGCGGCCGTGTTAGGAGACGTTGTGGAAGGTGTTATGTGAAAAATTCAACTTAAATTCACATGGCTGAATGTAGATATTTTTTGACGTTTGCGGCAGTTATTTTTTGGACATAGGTGGACGTTGCAGCAGTGTTAGTAGACATTGTGGACATGCCTGGATATAGACGTTGCGACAGTTGTTTTTTGGACGTTGTGGCAGTTGTTCTGAGACGTTGTTGACTCAGCGAAGACGTTGTGGACATGCCTGGATGTAGATGTTTGTGGACGTGGTGCTAGTTGTTTTTGACATGGTTCTAGTTGTTCTGAGATGTGGTGGACTGTCTTTGTGAAAAAAATCAGTTTAAATTCACACACATGGATGAGGACGTTTATGAACGTAGTGCTATTTGTTTTTGACGTGGTTCTAGTTGTATTTGTGAAAAAATCAGTTTAAATTCACATGCATGGATGTAGACGTTTCTGGACGTGGTGCTAGTGTTAGGAGACGTTGTAGACATGCCTGGATGTAGACGTTGCGACAGTTATTTTTTGGACGTTGCGTCAGTTGTTCTGAGACATTGTTGAATCAGCGAAGACGTTGTTCACTCAGCGCGAAAAAAAAAAGGTGCGCGCGTAGGTGAAACTTACTATATTTAGTAAGTGTACAGCTATCATACGAAAAATTACTATATATAGTAATAGGTACATGTACACAATGTACAGGATATACGCGCTGGTCAAGTATTAGTGAAAAGGGATCAAGTATAAGTTATTATGTTTATAATAGGTTGACTATGCAATAATAATAATAATAATAATAATAATAATAATAATAATAATAATAATAATAATAATAATAGGTTGACTATGCGTTATCCATACTCCCTATTGTCCTATTGCAACTATTGTCACAAAATATACCATTTCTAGTTTTTCCATTCACTTTTCAATACATATAATTTTTATTTTTATTACAAATCCCTCATTTTTAATATATATAAAAAAAAACATATAATCTCCAGCTTTGATTTGATGGATATGATGAACCTCAAACTTTACCATTTATATATATTGAGAATTGAGAATGATCCAATATTATTGCATGGAGAAGAAAAGCCTAGATTGTGGTCTTTCAAGATCCATCTCTTTCATACAAACACAAACTAAAATGCCTTGTTTCTTCATAGTGAAGCTTTCATCCATGCATATTTATATATATTCCCACATGAGAAAGATACCCACCCCAACACCAACAATTATACATCAATTTGGAGAATCTCCAAAATTAGACGAAAGTCACGTAAATCCTTATGCGATAGTACTAGAGTTCCATTGCAATATGTATTTTCATAAATAATAACTAAAAATAAAAATACATTCAAGAAATTTTATTGTATTAAATAATAATAAATTTTTTTTATTAAAATATTAGAGACATAGTGTTCCATGACTTGTAAGTGTATCATATAATTTATCAAATTCATAGCTTTAAATGGCACAAGAATAAGGAGCTAGCATACAATACAGCATGGATAATGATCTCCATGGAAAAGAAAATCACTACATCATAATTAGGGTATAAGATTTCTTTTTCTTTTTTTTTTCTCTCTTCTTTTTTCTTATTGTTCTTGTCATGTTTCTTTATCTTTTGTCCCCAATGATATTCTGTAATTTCTTCTTTTCAAATAAAGTTGATTTATATATATCATCATGGGGTCAATATCACAATTTTCCCTTTTCCCTTTTTCCCTTTATCTTTTTATTTTTATTTTTTTCCATTCAAGGGCCCTTCCTCAAAAGTTGTATTGTGTCAATTATACAGCAAACACTTCTCATGCTGCTACCGTACTTAATTGTAGTACACAAATGTATTTTGACATTTGCCTTTACCAATCAATTTTATGGGTTTGAAAGGTAGTAACGTAGTGATTATTAATTTTCACTTAAAATTGATAGATTTTGAATTTGAATTATTAAATAGAAATATGTGAATATATATAAATAAAAAATTAATTTTTAAGTTTTTATAATAAAAATTATTTTTTATATGAAATTCTTATATTGATTTATGACTCTAGATGCGAATCCAAAATCTCAAAATTACAACTTCCCCCTAACCACAGCTAAAACCCTGGCAAATTATATCCTACTCCTAAGGGAGTATATTATAATTTCCCATAATTGAAGGGGTTGTTTGCATATTTCCAGAAATTTCCCCTTTACTTCTCTCTCTCTCACTCTCTCTCTTCCCCCCTCCCCATTTCTCTCTTCCCCACCTTTCCTTTCTTCTTTTTCTCTCTCCCCATTACACCACCTCCCCGTCGGTTCTTCACGTCCGCCCTCGTTTCGGCCAACTGGCGACCGTTCTCGGCCGTCCTAACCCATGAAAATATTTCCCACACTTCATAGAACAAAACCATGTCTTCGTTTCTCTATTTCGTGTCCGTTTTCTCTCTCCGCGAATCTCCTTTTCCCGCCGACCGTTCGCCACCGATTCATCCCTTTTCGGCCAAGATTTGGGTCGGTTCTCACCACTAAAAGATCCCCCATGGTCCCTAGAACAAAACCCCTCCATTATATTTGTATTTTGGAAGAGTTGGAGTGAGGTTGGTTTTTGGAAACCCTAGACCGCCACTTCCCCTCCTCGAACCGCCGTTCTCCGGCGTCTTCTTGGGCTACCGACACCTTGCATGGACTCCTCTCCTTTAGAGCTTCAAAAGACACCCAGAATCTTTGCATTTTGGTGACTGGAAGAAGAAGCGGCGGTGGAGGGAGAAGATTTCGTTGGCGGTGGTGGGACTGCAGAGGCCACGGTGGCAATGAAGGGGGCTGGAGTGAATGGTGTGCAAGAAGGAACTTAGCAATAGGTTAGTGGATTTATGTAAACTTGAAACGATAGCTTATGTAAACTCGAATGTGTACTTATGTAAACTCGAATGTCTACTTATGTAAGCTCGTTATGTAAACTGAGAGTTCTGAACTACTTATGTAAACTGGGGATTCTGAACTACTTATGTAAACTGGGGGTTCTGAGCTACTTATGTAAACTGAGGGTTCTGAACTATTTATGTAAACTGGAGGTTCTGAGCTACTTATGTAAACTGAGGGTTCTGAACTACTTATGTAAACTGAGGATTCTGAACTATTTATGTAAACTGAGGGTTCTGAACTATTTATGTAAACTGGGGGTTCTGAGCTACTTATGTAAACTGGGGGTTCTGAGCTACTTATGTAAACTGAGGGTTCTGAACTATTTATGCAAACTGTGGGTTCTGAGCTACTTATGTAAATTGAGGGGTTCTGAACTACTTATGTAAACTGAGGGTTTTGAACTACTTATGTAAACTGAGGTTCTGAACTACTTATGTAAACTGAGGGTGCTGAACTACTTATGTAAACTGAGAGTTCTGAGCTACTTATGTAAACTGAGGGTTCTGAACTACTTATGCAAACTGAGGTTCTGAACTACTTATGTAAACTGAGGGTGCTGAACTACTTATGTAAACTGAGGGTGCTGAACTACTTATGTAAACTGAGGGTTCTGAACTACTTATGTAAACTGGAGGTTCTGAGCTACTTATGTAAACTGAGGGTTCTGAACTATTTATGTAAACTGGGGGTTCTGAGCTACTTATGTAAACAGAGGGTTCTGAACTACTTATATAAACTGAGGGTTCTGAACTACTTATGTAAACTGAAGGTTCTGAACTATTTATGTAAACTGAGGGTGCTGAACTACTGATGTAAACTAAGGGTGCTGAACTACTTATGTGGTTCTAGTTGAAGTGGGCCTCATTTTTTACCTTTTTTTTTTTTTTTTGCTAGGAGTAGAAGTGTACTTTTACTCCTAGGAGTATGATATACCAACTGCTAAAACCCTCTCACCCTTTCGAATGAAATATTCATTTCAAGGTGGAAAGGATGAAGATTTGCAAAACGGATAGAAAATATGTAAATCAAATTTCCAAGAATGAACATAGTACGTACTCCAATATAAAGTTCACTTTTAAAATTATAATATTTTTATAGAATAAGAAGATATATATTTTTAATTAATAATGAGAATTTTTATATTATAATATTAAAAGTAATATTAAAATGACATAAATTGTGAGAGTGATTAAGTAGGATTGTTATGTAAAGGTGAGAGATTGTGAAAGTGTGATAGCCTGATATAATACAATTAGGAGACAATGTAATATATTTTTTAATAAATAGTAAGAAAGTAGTATTAGTTAAAAGGAAACTAGACAAATTTAAAAAATAATACATGAATTATTTCTGTTGGATCAATGTATTAAATAAAATATAATTATATTTATTAAAAAATTTATAAAAAGATTCCGAGACTAGGGTTTTAAAAATATTATAAAAAGATTAAAAATAATTAAATAATTAAAAAAGATTGATTAATATTTTAATAATTATGGTAGGGGATTCATGGAAGAGCAATACAGAGCCAAAATCTGTTGGAAAGATAGAAATAAGAAAGTGTCTTGGGATTTTAAAGCAGACACGGAAAACTGAAAGAAGCAGTTCGATTTAATGTTTCCCAGACGCTTTTCAGTTTCCCCTTACCCATAATAATCCATTCTTGTATTAATATTTTATGCATTTGTCACACTAATATGTGAAATTCTTTAAAATATGAAAAGTTTTTATTATAATAAATATATCATAACTGTAAAAATTATTAAAAAAAAAGAAAAGGTAAAAAATGAAAAATAAAAAAATTCTAATTAATTACAACTATCAAAATTGTTATATAATAAAATATTAACAACACCGCAAATGATATGTTGTACCTTGGGTCTTGACAAGATCTACGCAATGGACATGACATACGGGCATTTGGAGATGGGTCCGACATTGGAAAACGTGTGATTTTGGACAAAAACATCAAAGGATGATAACTTTGCCCTCGGAGGTTCGTTTTAGACTAATTTTTTTAATTTCATATAACTTTTCGTGATCTACGGCTGTTTGGGCCACCTGAAACTCAAAAAAATGATGTATTTTAAAAGATATGGAAGATTTTTAATAATTTTAAGGATTTTTTGAACTTTCGACGAAACATTTGACATGTATGAAAAATAGTTTTTTCCTATGTATTGAGAGATGAGAAATTCAATATTGAAAATAGTGATATTTTAAATGACATGTACAAAAAATTTAATTAAATGTCAAATAACTTTAAGTGGATTAATGGCAATTGACATTTTTGGAAAGACATAAGAAAAATATGACCAGGATTCAATACTCGTTCCTCACATTTTTTTTTTCTTTTTTTCTCTACTAATAGTTACTTAAATGCTATCCGTTTTTTACATTATGTCGGTGAAAAAATGAGCTTAAATTCACGTGTTGCCCGGATGTAGACTTTTTGGATGTTGCGATAGTTATTTTTTGGACGTACAGGGACGTTGCAGTAGTGTTAGGAGACGTGGTGGAAAGTGTTATGTGAAAAAATCAGCTTAAATTCACGTGCCCAGATGTAGACTTTTTGGACGTTGAGGTAGTTATTTTTTAGACGTACAGAGACGTTGCATTAGTGTTAGGAGACGATGTGGAAGATGTTATGTGAAAAAAATCAGCTTTAATTTACATGCCTGGATGTAGACGTTTTTTGACGTTACTGCGATTTTTTTTAAAACTTACATGGACTTTGCAGTAGTGTTAGGAGACGTGATGAAAGGTGTTATGTGAAAAAAATCAGTTTTAATTCACATGTCTGGATGTAGACGTTTTTGGACGTTGCGGCAGTTTGGACGTATGGGGACATTGCAGTATTGTTAAGAGGCGTGGTGGAAGATGTTACATAAAAAATTCAGCTTAAATTCACATGTTTGGATGTAGACGTTTTTGGATCTTGCGACAGTTATTTTTTGGACGTAGTGGACTCAGCGAGTGGTGGGTTCAGCGAGGAAAAAAAAAAAAAAAAAGACGTGCACATCGGCGAAATTTACTATATTTAGTAAGTGTATAGCTATCATGTGAACATGTACCCACGGAACAGGATATAATTACTCTAAGAACACAATACTTTATACATGTAAGATTATCATATAATTTGCGAAACCCTAACAAATTTACGTCTTTAGAGACTATCTAGAGTTTTCGCTTTAGTTGCCTCAAAATATGATCTTGTTAGCATAACTAAATTAAATTTTATGTATAGTTTTAACATTTATTGTTATTAATTATTTTAAATTTATTTCTATAATTACAAAAGAAATTTAAAAAATAAATAATATTTACTAATATAGAAACTGGCATGACGGATGGATTCGGCAAGCGTTTCGGGTGAAGGGAAGGTTGGTCTTCCTCATTTATCCTTAACGCAGATGGCTCCCAATCAATCACAAAATTCAAACTCCATATTCATTCTCATTTCAATCATTTTTATTCGAATTTCGATTCCAAATTATTTTACCAAATCACCTATAAAAATGACATACCTGGTTACGAGAACCAGCAAATATTTAATTATTTTTTTAATAGTACAAAATCTAATATTAATAAAATAAAAATATATAGATAAAGAAATATTTATAATAAAATATTTATAATATTGTATCTGCGTCATTAACCTCACTGTATCTCAGTCATTGATTTCATGGAAAAAGTTAAAATCATTACAAGAAGATAAAGAAAAGAAAAAAAAACTGAAAACTGGGGTGGGGAGACATAACGTACTGGCCTGTAAATGTTATGGAGCTGCGTAAACAAACTGTAGATGGAAACAGAGAAGAGGGAAGAGAGTTTGAAAGAGAGGTTGTAGCAGCAGCTAGCTATGCAGATTGCAGTCTTGCAGAAAGATGGTCGCAGGAATTATTACTGGAATGAATCGTTGGGTATTGTAGAACGTTGTCCGGCTCCACATACGTACAGACACCACTAAAAAATTAATTAAATCATAATAACATATCACACCGCGATATTCAAGAGTATGACAATATAAATTTAAGTCATATTAAAAATAATAAATCACACCAAAACTATTTAAAAATAAATTTAAGTCACACTAAAATAAAATAATAAAATTTATGTAATTTAAATTTCGACCTCGTCCTTTAAAAAAAAAAACAACTTAATCAAAGGTATTTTGTTTGTTAGTTTCATAGTATTCCCTGAGCTGCTACCCTTATGGAGTATTATTATTATTGTCCGATCTTGTGGAGGCGTGTTTGTGTGGGATGATGGGATCACTAAATTGTAAACAGTAAAGGGAGAAAGCGCAGGAGAGGAAGGAGGGGGGGGAGGGGGCGGCAAATGCTCTCTCTCAGACTTTTAAACTCTGTGTTAAGTCTGTCATGTAGTCATGTGGTGTGGTGACTGTGACAGTGAGAAGAAAAGGAGGGGGGATTTCCCAGTCAAATTAATTATTGAAATGTCCCATCATTCTACTGTTCTTATCAGATCGGTTTTCCTGTTTATATTTTTGTACTACGCATCACCATCATCATCATCATCGTCTTCAACTTGGACGAACCATGGTTTAACTTGAGGAGCTCAACAGTGAATGCATGTTTTAGATCTCCATCCATTTTCCATCCATATGTTTCTCTATTTATATTAAATAAAATAATGGTTTATTTTTTAAAAAATTTTAACAAGCATGCTAGTTCGGAAGGCATAATTATTTACTTTGTAACAAAAATCAATTATTTATCCAGTTTAACAAATTCACCGACCTTAATTGAATTTTTTATTTTTATAATTAAACATAAACAATTCTAAACAAGTAATTTGTCTTTCTTGATATCAGATATAATAGCATAATTTTATTATTATCATCCTGTTCTTAAAAATTAGTTTTATTTATTATATCGTTTTAATTTAATAAATATATTTATTATTTTAAAACAAAATTACATAAAAATAGTACTTGGGGAGGCTCCACATTGTGTGTTGGTGCAGTTCGTCCCTTCCGCTGCTATCGTTCTCCCCTCTGCCTCTAATCTTGTGGCTCAGTTCCGGGGCCTGCCTTTACATTTTCTTCACCATATTCATTTAATGATATTTTTGTCCCTTTCTCTTTCTCCTTCTCCTCCTCTGGGGTATAGTTGGCCAATTATTATATGATATAATTAAATGACAACCCAATGTATTATTTTATAAATAATAAAAAAATATTAATTAAGTAGAAACGAGATAAATTTAAGTCAATATATTAATTGTGTTATTTTAATTGGGCTAATATTACTAAACGGACATACTTATAATCGTACAATATATTTTGTCGATGTTGGCACAGGAGCTTATGTGATTACGGATTATTTTATCTATTTTATAATTAAGTTATAATTATAATATAAATATAATTCTTCTATCCTTTTATAAAAGCAATTTTGTTTAGATAGCTTCCATTAATTTTTTTTAACCAATTTTTTCATGACAAATACTCACGCTCCCGTTCAACCTGAAGAACCATATTTGATGGTAATTTGTAAAAATGAAAAAAAAAAAAAAGTACAATTTGTAAGTTAGAAAAAAAATATAAATAAGAGAGATGATGATGAAAGTGTGAGTAGGTAAGTTTAAATATATTAGTGTAGCTCATGTTAAATCATCTCGTGTACCATTATCAACTAATCATTGTTATATATATAGTATAGGCTCCTGCCTCACAAGCTAGCCGTTCGGTATCCATGCAACTGTAACGTATAATATTTATTTATATTGATAGTTCACGTTCACTCATAAATTTAATATAATAGATCAATTAATTTAAATAATCACTTATATCGTGTTTATAAAATTCTTATCAAATTATAATTTCTTTTTCTGTTAAGTCAGGGTGTATTATCTTAAGTGTAGATTTGTTTCGCGAGAATGTGAATAGAATAATCAAAATTGAATAACTCAATAATCATTAATAGAATCTGATTGTATTTGACTTGTTTGGTAAATTATGAGAAAATTCATGAAAAGAATTGATTGCCTTTGACACGTACTATTCAGATGTTTTTATAATTATCAAATTACGTTTACCTTTATTTTTACTGTTTAAAAAAGTAACAATCGGAATTATTTAACGATTACCTCATTCCAATTTCCACCAAACAAACGCAGCCTAAATGTTTCACTTTTAAATTAGTAAATCAAAATGTATGAATTAAAATGATTTGGTTTTGAATAGAAATAATGGAAAGAAGAGATGTTGTGATGATGATCAAATGGAATCAAGTTCCAGCATTGAACAATCACATTATAATAATCCACTAGCAAAAGGGCATCATATCATATCCAGCCCCCAAAAAAGTTAAAACAATTTTAGAGGATCAAAAGCCCCCAATCCCAACAAACACAAAAAAAATAAATAAGAAACAAAGAGTAAAGGATATATATATATATATATATTCTAGTAAGAGACCTTTTACCTAAGGATGCAACCTTTACACTATCAAAGTGATACTAGTTAGCCTCCCTCCTTAAGCTACCTATTTATCCCATCATTTTTTAAAAAGGTTTACAAAGTATCATAGACCCAACCACCTGGATCCATCCATATTTCATTCATATGCCATATGCCATGCATGCAACACGCCCTAATCTGCTTAAGACTATTTAGAAATATGTTGAGGTGATTTTTATTTTTACTGATATTTTCTTTGGGAAATTATATCGTACACTTACTAGACACTTTGTAATGGCTTTTTATATTTTAATATAAAAAATCTTTTGTTATTTAATGTGATGACTTCTATGAATATTTATTATTTTTCTCCTTAATCAATGTTGTCATGTATTTATCAAAAGACACCTTACAATATAGGTTTAGTACTGTTATATAACGATTGTTATGAACGAGAGTGAAGCATGACAACCAAACAAATTCATTTTCAGAACAAATTATTGCTCCATCTCGGTTTCATTATTACAAACATAACTTGAGAAGGCAAATAATTTAATTCAAGAGCGTATGGATGCATGGAGGACATGGAAGACGAGGTGATGCATGCCATTTTTGGCCTTAGAGAAAACATTCCCCATGTCTGGATTATGGTGATCCATCGCTGATCCTTTGTATGATATACCATCATCCACCCAATAAAACTCTGAATTTTCTGATTCTCTCGCGCCAGCCAAAGCTTAAATTCCCAAATTCCAAAATGCTACAACCGCCGTAAAAGGTTAAAAATTTTCACTCATTTGCCTCCTCCATTAAAAATACCAACAAAAGCTTTTGTCCTCAACTTTTCTCCGTACTTTATGGGGCTGTGTTTCCCATGCCCACTGCCCATATAGTTTTGTTCCTGGCACCCCTTATTTCCTTGATAGCTACTCATATTGGTTTAGCATTCATTTATGCTTATAGTTTTGTTCGGCAGTTTTGAAGGACATACACCCTCCTTTGTGCGGCCCTTATACCATGTTTGCTTATCAGCACCAAAATTCAATCCTAGTTTTCAGATTTGTTCTAAATATTCGTTTAAGTTAAAATAAGGGGAATTACAACTAAAAGTATTATTCTCTCCTTCTGATGTGACCCTGAATAGAACATCCAAACTATTCCATCAGACAATTAAGGAAACAACATAAAATATTAAAACATTAACTGAAAGCAAAAAAAGGGCTTTACATAGAGGCCATAATCTAACAGAAACGACATGACCCATTGATGATCCTACCTAAAATATTGCCTACATCTTCATCATCTAGATTTGGAGAGGATGCCTTTTAAGTTCTTCATGAACCATTGATTCAGCTGCAAGACATGCACTGCATTCGTAGAGTTGGTGATGATCTAACGTCACACTATTCGTCGTTGTTTTAGTTACTGGAGCTGCTGCATTAGTTAGTTATTCTTCAGGATTAATATTATCACGAATGCGTTGATTGATCATCATCTTGTTCAACTTCAGAAGCAGGATCATCATCTTCTTCAAAGCAATTAACTCCATAAGCTCCATGTCCATTACCAAAAGCTTTGATGTGATCTTTCAGGGATCTCTTGTGCTTAAAATCAGATCCACAAATGCAGTACCAGAGCTTCCCACAATTCTTCTCATGAGTCCTCCAATCACCCCTAACTGCAAATGCTTTCCCACATTTCCTACACATGAATGGCTTGATCCCATGTTTCCTCTTGTAATGTGTCTGAAGGGTTCTGAAATCCTTCAGTGGCTTCGCTCGAGGGTGATCGATGTTGTTCCGGCAACCCGGTGCGCAACAATAGCATGGAAGCCTCAGCATCCCCGTTGGCTGCGTCCCCCTTAGAGATTCAGGCCCTTTCCTGTACTGAGATCCATGCCCCCACATGTGCATCTGCTACCCACACCGACATTTTCTTAATATGTTAATTATTGCATGAGCAGAAATTAATCCCTTAGAACAAGAACAAATCCATAGTTTTGTACCATAGAAAGACAGAAGAAAAGCACAAGATATCATAAACCCAAAATAAAAAATTGTTGTATGAGTTAATGATATCATGTTTAAAGAAAGTGGAATAATATCAAGAATCATGACTTGCCAACAATGTTTTTTCCAAAAGGTGAGGAATTTATGTAAAGATTGGTCTGTGTACTAGATTTGATATCTAAAATTACTGCGTCATACAGTTATGGTAATTTTGTATTTGTGTCACAACTTTGATTGCTGGTAATTACCAACTGGAGGGCCTTTCATTCTGGTAGTTTTTCTTGAGAAAAGAAAACTGATGGGATAGCTAGCTTTGTGCGCATTCTAAATTGATGAGAAAGGGATCTTCTATTGTAAAATAGGCTGATTATAAGATCCATTTTTTTTTTTTTTTACATTACATCAAGAACAGAAGAGAAGAGAAAAGCAAGTGGTGGTTTTACAAGAAATGCACTACTTCCAAATTCAAAGAAATAAATAGTTTAAGAATGGGGATTTTTGTTTGGTTAGTTCATCATTTGTTTAGTCTTTGGCACTTTGGACAGAAGAAGATCGAATGAAGCTTAGAAAGAAGAGGGTGAGATGGGCTACAACTACTGTTAATTACTTTGTGAAGAAAAACCCGAAAGTCAGAAAATTTAATTTGCAGTTCGGACATGTACAGTTGCAGATGTGTGTGCTCGAAAACAACAGACTTGGGAAGTTTGTCTGAAGCACAAGGAACATTGTCCGTGTTGTTCAATCACATAAATGAGCTTCAGTACTGACCCCTTTAGCAGATTAGCCCAGCTGGATGATCAGTTCTTTTGTACAGTATATTCAAATGGGGATCGATGGAAGCCATAAAGACTTCAAAAAAATATAAATATGTAATAAAAAAATTAATTCCAAAATCATATGGCAATCCCCTTTCTTAAAGTTGAAGCTTTTACAAAAGGATGGAAGATTAGAATCCTTTTTAAAGGATCAATTACGAGGAGAAAGGTAAAGCTGTTCTAATTAGGAAGAGGACCCGTCAAATTTTTGAGAGGAAAACAGCCAACAACAAAAGAAACCAAAAAAAAAAAAAAAACTCAATTCTGTTTGGCTAATTAATCTCCATAAGATGAAACTATAAACTTACTTGCATGTTGTTGTATCTGTTGAAAGTTTTGTAGCAAACAGGGCATGAAAACTGAGTAGGACCAATAAGAATCTGAGAAGGGGTAGGGATCCAGTACTGGCCTTTGTTGAGTCTGTTCATGATGATGGGGTATCCAGATGCTGCTGATACATCTGCATCATCATCTTTATCAATGGCTTGTTGTTCAGCTGAGGAGGAGGGGAGAAGCACAGAGGCCAGATCAGCAGCACTAGGGTTTGGTAATCCTATATGAAGTGCCACTGTAACATTTTCAGCATCATCTTCAGCAGCAGCAGACAAAAGGGTTTGGCTGGTTTCTTGATTATCTTTGGATTTTGTTGTTGTACTTGTCTTGTCCTTCATATCCATCTCTTCTTGTTGTTCTGGTGGTGCTTGATCTGGATATCTTGAAGGACTCAAGCAGCTTAGGAGAGGAAGGGCTTGTTTTAGAGGAGGTGAATGAGGAGGGCTGCAGCTGTTGTTGTTGTTGGAAGAAGAATAGAAATAATTATGGATATAATAATTAGGAGGAGGAGGATGATGATGGGATGATGATGATGAAGAGGAGGAGTTATTGGATAAATTATGGTGAAGAGGGTTGAGTTTGAACCATTGATTGTTGTAGAAATTTGAGTAAGGATCAGTCATGGTGGTGGAGAGAACCTTGACTTGCCTTTTCAGAGAGAGGAAGACGAAGATGGCTAAATATGATGGTATCTATCAACTGTGAAAGAGATAACAAGTCTGATGACTTATACAGTTCTCAAACCTTTTCAAGGGGAACTTCCCCCAAATTTTTACTCTTCAACTTAGCTAGTATTAATACAAAATATATTACACAACTAAACTTAATCTTAGTAATGTTGGTTCAATAAAATTAATTTATTTAGTGTATTAATTTATTGAATTTGCTTAGTTTTATTTTCTAATTAATATTTTTTTATGCCGAATTAGTATTTTGGTCATTTATAAATGAGAGTGTTACTGTTTTGGTCCCAAATAAAACTACGATTACTGTTATGGTCCCTTATCAAATTTTTATTAGTGTTTTTAGTCTATTTTTACGAAAAAGTTTAGAAGATTGCGGATTAACTCATTTGATCGCTAGTAAAACCTGATTTTTTTCTTCAAAATGATTTGTACCATGATGTTTTCAATCCATTTTATGACTCGGTTCCTCATGAATATTCAACCCATTTAGGGTTCCTGCCGTTATTTCGGATTGTGAGTCGATCTAAATGGGTTGAACATTCATGAAGAACAGAGTCATAAAATGGATTGAAAACATCATGGTATAAATTTTTTTGAAGAAAAAATTAGGATTGACTAGCGATCAAATGAGTTAATTCGTAATCTTCTAAACTTTTTTGTAAAAAGGGACTAAAAACGCTAATAAAAAATTGATAAGGGACCAAAACAGCAATCGTAATTTTATTTGGGACCATGACAGCAACACCCTCATTTATAAGGGACCAAAATACCAATTCAGCCTTTTTTTATCATTTATTAAAATTGTACAATACATTGTCCTTCTATTATTTTTTTATTAATTTTTTTTTTTACATCACCAAATTTCTTTTTCCTTTCCCATCTTCTCTTCACTTACTAAGTGTGAAATTGTGACTTTCTTTAGACTTTTAACATTTTACCTCCTAAAATAATAGTCCTTTTTGGAAATTTTTTACTATAAATACATATTATATTTTATTTTAAAATCATAGTTCTAGTTATTATGGGATGGGATGGAGGGAAAACATATATTTTTTTTTCATTAAATATTACTCACCAAATCATGTTTTTATTAGCCATTTAATATTTCCTGTGACGAAGAATTATAGGGGTAAAGGCAGTGCTATGCATAGCGGTACTGCTGAAATTTTTCAGGAAATATTTCCAAAATAAATATGAACATGCATCTTGGGTTCGGTGCCCAAAAAAGACTCCTGATGGTTGAATTTTGTTGACACTGAATCACATAATTAAAAAAAAATTAAAATAAGTTGACGAAAATGTAGTAATTTTTCTCCTATCCAAAATTAAGTGTAACTTACTATTGTCAACACATCAAGTCAATTAATATATTTATTTTTATTTATAATTTTATTTATCTTTAATTGATATATTAAAATGATAATTAATATATTAAGAGTGAAAAATAAAAACAAGATATTAATATTGTATTAAAAATAAAATGAAATATAAAATTTTAAATAAAACTAACTTTTTTTTGTTGAGACTACTTTGAAGTTGTTTTCCACCCTTTTTATTTTTGTGAACTGAAATTAAGGCATTTCTGTTGAGTCATGGGCAGTTGTTGACTAATGATCATAAGAATCTTTAGTGCAACCATAAAAGAAGTTTAACATCGGGTTTTTTTTTTTTTTTTTTTTTTTTTATCAAGTGTATTACTCCGTCGGTCCACATTAATAGTAGTCGCTTTCTACATTTTCCTGTTATCAAAAAAAAAAAAAAAAAAAACGTAACAATTGTTGAGTATTCCCTCTATTTCAATATATAAGTCGTTTTGATCAAAATATAAATATCAAGAATGTAATTAATTTTTGAAAATTCTCACAACTTTTAATCATTAAACCTATTATACCCCTATTCAATGCATTTTTGATAGTAATGTTATAACTTGAAATAGTTCATGATAAATACAAATTCCAATGAAATTGTAAATTAAATAAGGGTAATCAAATAAAAATAATGAATTGTCTCATAAGAATATACAAAAGACTTATATTCTGACCGGTTTCCCAAAGAGTGAAAACGACTTATAATTGAAATGGAGGGAGTACTACTTACTCCCTCCACATTTCAATATATAAGTCGTTTTGACCAAAATACAAATATTAAGGATGTAATTAATTTTTGAAAAGTTCCATAACTTTTAATGGTTAAACCTGTTATACTCTTATTTAATGTAATTTTGATAATAGTGCTATAACTTGGAATAGTCATGACAAAATAAGTCCCAATGAAATTGCAAATTAAATAAGAGTAATAGAGTAAAAACAATGAATTGTTTTCTAGAAGTAAACAAGCCACTTATATTTTGACCGATTTTCTAATAGGTGAAAACAACTTATATTTTGAAATGGAGGAAGTAGTAACTTTTCTTTTTTACTCCCAATTGAACAAAAATTACTACTCCCTCTATTTCAATATATAAGTTGTTTTGACCAAAACACAAATATTAAGGTTGTAATTAATTTTTGAAAATTCCTATAACATTTAATGGTTAAATCTGTTATACCCCTATTTAATGCATTTTTGATAACAGTGCTATAACTTTGAATAGTCATGACAAAAATAAGTCCCAATGAAATTATAAGTTAAATAGGGGTAATAGAGTAAAAACAATGAATTATTTATTAGAAGTAGACAAATAACTTATATTTTGACAAGTTTTTTAATGGGTGAAAACGACTTATATTTTAAAATGGAGGGAGTATTCTTTATGGAGGAAAGTAGTAGTTGAGTGGTAGACTTCAATAACTTCACAAATTTTGAGGAATGATAGAATAGAAAAAATTTAAAAATTTACATAAATAATAGTAAAATGTCAATTATTAAAAAATTTTACTCCCATCTGCTAAAACGACTATTATATGTGGACAGGAGGAGTATATTTAATTGTATGATTGTCTTTTGTGTCTTATTATTTTTTTAACAAAGGCATCGGGAATGAGAAGTATAAATAATCAAGGGTTCCCTCCATCTATTGCTGGCAACAACACACTCTTTGTTTCGGGAAGGAGAAGTATAAATAATCCAAGAGTGGAATAACAATGAGTGGAGAGACCACAACACACTCCGGGCTTTGGAAAGGAAAAGTATAAATAATTTAAGGGAATTGGGAATGAGTGAAGAGACTCACAACACACTTTCGATTTTTTGGGCCATAACATCTATTCCGATGATGCCTTCTGTTGCCGCCGCTCCAACCCAGCCACGCATTCCGCCGCAATACAACCTAAAACTAATTGTGAATTGGTGTAGAGACTCTTGAACTCTTTATACTACACACAAGTGTTGTAGTTTACGATGTGAAATTGAGACAATCTCTATAATTTTCTCACATAATATTTTAATTGTTTAAAATATATATAATTATATATATATATTTATACTCGAATGAGAATGTGTCACTCCCAAATAAGGGTGCCAATCACCCTTCACCTTCTCTTGTCTTAAAAGAAATTGACTAATGAAAACAACAATCCAAACATGGCCTAACAAGAGGCTCTTTTTCTGTTACTCACTCCATTTCAATATATATGTTGTTTTGACCCAAACACAAATATTAAGGCTATAATTAATTTTTGAAAATTTTCATAACTTTTAATGGTTAAACTTGTTATACTCCTATTCAATGCATTTTTGATAATAGTGCTATAAGTTAGAATAGTCATGATAAAAATAAGTCTCAATGAAATTACAAATTAAATAAAGGTAATAAAGTAAAAACAATGAATTGTTTCCTACAAGTAGACAAGTAAGTTATATTTTGATCGATTTCTTAATAGGTGAAAACGACTTATATTTTGAAAGGGAGAGTATCAAAATGGCACGAATGTGGGTACAATAAATTAATTAATATGGGGAAAGTGTAGATTGTAGAACACGAAACTTGTACTCTGTTTTTCCAACATAGCCTGTCTCCCGCTCCTAATTCCCATCAAATAAAACATTCAAAGATTACGTTTCCCCTAACACAGCCTAAACCTAAACCAAGCATTCGTTTTAAAAATTTTAAAATAAAAAATCTGCAGTTTTTTTTTTTTTTGGCTCATTTCCTAGACTTCCATGAATTATCTATTCAACATCACCACATTTTCTTATTCTTGTTTTTGTAGCAAGTTCTCAATTTTTTAAAGGGCCTACAAGTTACGGCCTCACTTTTTGGGGCCGTAATCTATAAGTTTTGACAAAAATGTCTTTTTATATAAAAAGAGGAAAAAAAAGAGGTATTGTAGAGAGACATTTTCGTCCAAATTGAGACGGTAAAAAGAAAGTATTGAGACGGTAACTAGTAATTCTTTTTTGAAACTGTTGTTTTGTGTCGTCGTGGTTGTTGCTCCTTTTGGCATAGGGAATTGCCGGTGTGATTCGAGGAATCTGCAACTTACTCAAGGAAACTGGGAATATATACCGCTTTGCGTATGTTGAATATGCGGTGACGGTCAACAACCCATGCAACCGTGGTAAAGTCAGATATGGCTGCAGTGCAGACATTTCCGGTCATTCACGGAGGTGGACAGGGCGGCGTTTGTGAAATTGGGGGATCGTTGTCTGCTTAAAAATGGGACAGCCATTCCTCCCAAGTCATGTTTCACCTTCAATTATGCATGGACTCTGGCCTGGGATTTGAAACTTTATTCCAGCATTATTAGATGATGATCAAGTTTGTTGATCCAACTAGTTTTTAGCTATAAGTTTTCCTTTTATTTATATGGAATATAAGTTTGTCTTTTTTATAATTGTTTTTAAAATTTTACTTGTTATTGTATCAATTTTTACTAAAATAGTTCCCTCTTTTACACTTTCTTTTCTCCCTTTAAAGTAAAAATGACAATTTTGTTAAAATTGGAACAATAATACTTAAAAATTAAGACGGTAACTAATAATATCCTTATTTTTATGGGATTGCTCAATTTTATAATAATTAAAACCCAGTTAGTATATAGTAGTCTATAGACTACCTAGTATTATAGTCCATGCTGTAAAAAATTAAAAATATGAATCAGTAAAAAAATACAATTCCAGCGTGTGTTTACAGTTCCACAGTGGATGAGCTAGTTACCAAAATAAAAAAAGCACTTTCAAAATCCCTCGCTGAGAAATAGGCAGGATTGATTATCCCAAATCAAAACTGGGAAAACATTAATTGAAATCCAAAACAAAAACCTACCAATTGAGACGGAGAAGACGCTTGAAGAAAAAGCGGCGATTGTTTCCGGTGATCAATTTGGCGATTGCGTACGGTGGTGTTCGTGACCTCCGACAGTCGGATTTTATTTCCGGTGATTGTTTGTTCAATCCCGGGGCGCGGATCCACGGCTTGAACCGCCATGTCCAGATTGCGGCTTGGGGCAGACGTTCGGTCGCGGCTTGATTCGGCTGGAGTTCTCACTGCGACTTTTATTTTTCGGTAAAAGCCTTGATTTTGAATAATCGATGGGATTCGAAAGTTATTTTTTATGGGTTTTTGGTTTTTCGATTACCGTCTTCTTCTATTTGAGTCCTAAAATGTCATTGTTTCTGTTTGACTTAAATCTATTTTTTGTCCCTCATAACATGGGTCATTCCAGTTTTGATCCCCCATATGTCTCACTTAAGTGGGACTAAAATTGGTGACTAAAACATATGGGGGACCAAAATTAGAATGACCCATGTTATGAGGGACCAAAAATGGATTTAAGCCTTTCTGTTTATGCAACACCAATTTTTTGACAAATTCATGCAAATTCTGATTGTTAAATATGTTTTCTACTCCTTGCTGTGTGTTGAGATTTATAATTACAATGGGTGGCTCTATGCTTGTATACTGGTGAAATTTTTGAATATTATTGGTGGCATGTCATGTTCACTTGATGATCTCTGCATCAATATCTTTTTGTTAAATAGATTGTGAATGTATTTCTACATTTAAAACTTGATAGCAGAGAAGAATTATAAAGACTTCTCATGCAGAGAGGGTTTCTCTTGTTTCTTTTCATACATTTTATATTTAAAATGGTGCTTTATGCTTGTATAGTGGTGGAATTTTTGAATATTATTGGTGTCACTGTGTGTCCATAAGTTCTTTGTATATCAAAATTATCAGTTTGGGGTTTTGATTTGGGGACAATAACTAATATTTGACAAAAAAACCTGAGTTTGAAATGAAGTTTTCCGTCTAAAGAATGTAAAAAATTAAATATAAACTAAGACTTGTCAGTTAACTTCATTAATAAAGAAAATAAAAAATCAAATTAAAACTGGTGATAAGATAAATATAAAGAGAGTAACAATTCCTAAAAATAAGCAAATAGTATAATTATGTCAAAGTAGTGGGCGCGTGAGGCATGGAGAGGTAAAAAAAGTAAAAATTTTTGAATTTTTTATAACATCATTAAATAACACCAAAACTACGTAGTTTTAGTGGTTAGAATAATTTACCTGTTTAGTTAAAAAAAACAAAAAGGAAAACGAATAAGTATATAAATTAAATGACTTAAAATAAAACTTAAGTATTGACTTGATATCTAGCTTATGAACTCTGCCCCACAATTCTGACCGTCTGACTCAATATGTCCGGTGATGAAGCTGCCCAGACAACTTCTCGGGATCTTTCTTTCGCCTCGCCTGAAATATTTTGGGAAAAGACCTCATTTCCGCCTACAAGGCGTTTATGACAATCAACCTAATTTTTTTTTCTTCAAAATAATTTATATCATGATATTTTTAACCAGTTTTATTATTCGAATTCTCATGAATGTTCAACCCATTTAGGGTTTCGGTCTTCATTTTAGATTGTGAGTCGATATAAATGGATTGAACATTCATGAGAAACCGAATCATAAAATGGATTGAAAACATCACGGTACAAGTCATTATTTTGAAGAAAAAATTAATTTTGACTAGCGATCATGAAGAAAAATTTAGAAGACAACGGATTAACTCATTTGATCGCTAGTGAAACCTAATTTTTTTCTTCAAAATAATGATTTGTACCGTGATATTTTCAATCCATTTTATGACTCGGTTCTTCATGGATGTTTAACCCATTTAGATCAACTCACAATCCAAAATGATAGCTAAAACCCTAAATGGGTTGAACATTCATGAGGATCCAGATCATAAAATTAGTTGAAAACATTACGATACAAATCATTTTGAAGAAAAAAATTATATTTAACTAGTGATCAAATGAGTTAATCCGTTATCTTCTATATTTTTTTTTAAATGATCGCTAGTCAAAATTAATTTTTTCTTCAAAATAATAATTTGTACCGTGATGTTTTTAATCCATTTTAAGTTTGACAAGAAATCAAATGAATTAATTCATTATCTTCTAAATTTTTTCGTTAAAAATGATCATAATTGGGATAAAAAATTTAAATGGGACTAAAATTGAGGACTAAAACATATGGGGAACAAAATTGAAATAATTCATATTTTGAGAGACCAAAAATGAATATATAACATATTATAATTTGTACCAAAAAAATATTTATATATATATACCATATTATAATTATAATAAAATTAGAATTTCTTGTGATTTGGTGAAACTACCCATTCCTTCTTAGATTTTGAAAATAAGACGCAAACACTATTATTGTAATAAAAATTAAAATTAACATCCTTTTATAAACTCATTTTGACATAATATTTTCAAATAATTGATAGTTTAACCAAACCAAAATAGAAAATAGACGTAGTTCACCCTAAAAATTATATATTAATAAAAAAATGGTTGTAAAACAAGACCATTCTTATACACTCTTAAGATTATAACAACTTGCATGCTCCAGGGACATTGAAATGCCAAAAAAAAGAAAATGTAAGTCATCAATCTCCCTTTTACAGGCTTCGACCCTTGCTGATCTGAAGAAATATTGTACTGGTATATCATATACTTACAACAACAAAACACCTGCTCGTATCAACTTTGCACAAAACTAATATTTTGCTTTCAATCTGGTAATAAACCTAGGATTTCCCAAAAATGTTCTTCCCCCCTGTGGCCCACTTGCCCCGGAGCAGGGAAGAGCAAAGCTAATATATAACCACCAAGGCAAATGCAAATGCAACTCAGCTACCTAATAATATCAAATTATCACTCACTCTTTTAACTTCTTGTTAAATTTCAAACTGCTGCATCAAGTCGAAGCTCCCAGTCCCCATCTTTACTGGCAAGCCAAGGCAGATTCTGGAAGAAGGCGTCTCCAAGTTGTCGGACATCCCGTGAGATGCAGCTTCCACTAGGAACTTAGCAGGCATCTCAAATGACATCTTAGCCAATGGTGATAGTGTCTCGGTGATACATCCATGCCTGCTCATCGGTCTATACCCTCCTGATTGGGTCATGTAGTCTGCAATTAGGCTTAAATGCCGGTAGTCGATTTCCACTCCATAGTTGCTGAACACATTCTTCACCTCTCTTATGATAGTTTCCCTCGCTGCTTCCACTCCATATGTTGTCAACATAGCATGTACGCTATTTGAGTATATCCGCGTAACATCAAGATCGTCTTGCATCTCCCAGAAAGAAGAGAAATCAATTCCTGCAGCTTTCAGCGACCAATAAGGCAAGACGTCTTCAGTTTCCTTGCTCTTTTGCGTCTCCACTTTCTGAGCATCCCAAATGACTGAATTTTCACTTGCGTCATACCCAACCAGTTTACACTGACTCATCTTCCCAGAGCTCTTGATATACACATTCTTTGCAGCCTTCTGAGCAATCTGCGTCAAAGCCAACAAGTTACCACTCGAACTATGAAAAGGAACCAACTTTCCATGACGAACTAAAAGACCATGGGAAGGCAACAGAAAAATATTCAATGTTTACAAGGAAAACTCAATGTGGCAGCTAATTATGATGAAGAAAGGGAACCACACAAATTATCTAAAAACTGCATCCAGACATCCTTTTGTTTCAATAACTTTTTAAACATTGTTTACATACCTATTAAAAAGCAGCAACAAACAATTTCCATTTAAATGAACAAATGTGGAGATTCCATTCTAAGTAGCTCAAATGGGCTACCCAAAGACTTCCAGAGAGTTATAGTTTCCCTACTCTCTTTCTACTTCAGATGACTTGCCTACAGTTAATAATGTAATGTCAAATCAGTGTAGAGAGAGGACATACCTGAGCAAGTAAAATATGAGGCTCCTTGGTAAATCGAAAATGGACCTCAAACTTTCCCCCTTTAACTTCCACAAAGATATGTCTATCTGTTTCCTTGACAGCAAACCTTTTCCTTGATTTGTTCCTTTTCCTACTTGCTGGTTTTGCCATTGTATCACTTGATTTATGCCTCGACATTTTCATATTATCATTTGGGGTTTCAGAAGTATAATCAGAGTCAACATGGATAATTTCCTCATCTTCTCCAGTTTCCAGCTCATCATGGGACTCACCAGCTATTCCTTGTTCATTCTCATCAGCTGATTCATCTCCAGAAGCATCTTCATAGTCCATTTCATCTGTGGCCTGCTGTTTCCTCTTTTGTGTATCATAACCAAGATCATCAGTGTTGTCATCAATGCCATCATCCCCACTATCGGCATCCTCATCAATATCTTTTTCCTTCCCATCAGATATCGAAGGAACATTCTCATCCATCTCATTTTCCAGGGAGCGTGAATTTGACATGAAATTCTTTATGCCATTAATCTTGGACAGCAAGCCCATATAATTTTCTATTGCATCCTCCAATCCCCTCAAGAAACCTTGTGTAAGGGTCTCCTCAAAATCTTCTTCAGAAATGAAGTCATGGTGTTTGAAAGTCATCATAAGTTTATAAATTCTGCCCATCTCGTTGTTGTGCACAGAGATTGGCAAAATCTGTACTTCCATGCTTTCTATAGTGTCCGCAACAGTGATCTTCATTACTTTTTTAACAAGAGCATTAGCATCATTCCTGCAAATGACAAATATTAAAGCATTATTGGCAGGAAGAAAGGGGATATTATGGTGAGACAGTACAATCAGATAAGGCAATCCCAGATAAAGTACACATTAACCATGGCAGGCTAGTTGCACCTCTTATACCTAATATGGATTTAATTTCAGGACTATATCCGGCCGGGGGGGCAGCACCAAGAGAATCCACCATTTACTTTTACTATTTGTTTCATTAATCCAAGAAATATGGGTACCTAGTGCAAGTTTTACTTGCATTCTCGTCAAGAATACATCACCAACTCTAAAGGTAATTTCTTTTAGAAAGGCTATGGAAAGCAGAATAACAAGGGCACTATCCTCTATTTGTCTGTCTAACAATAACAAAACCAATCAAGTGAAGGTTCCAGCTAGACAGTGCCTCAGGTAGAACAAAATAATTGCTGTGCCTTAATCTATCTCTGACAATTTAGTAATGCTTTAGCATCAACTTTGTCATCAAATCTGGTGGAGGATCTTTAACACTAAATTTCTAAGAAGCAAACTGCTAAATTGTGCTTGTCGCGCAAGCAAAGAATCTTACTTGGACTTGAAATTTAAGAAAGGGCATGTTAAAACAGGAGTTTTGATAACAACAGCAGCCGTCATCAAGATCTCCTGGAGACGTGGAATACCAAGAGTCACATTCATTTCTCCCCTGCCCGCAAGATGAAAAGTGTTCAATCTGAAAGAGAAACAAAGAACCAACAACCAAACAAATGTTAAAATGCATGTTATAAAGCAAGCAAACTGATTGTATGGGTAAAAAAGAGAAGAAATATATTTTACCGTGGAGAAATGCTAGTTACTTGACTCTATCAGGCACAAGAAGGAATTCTATGGCAAACGCTTTTCACAATGTTCATAACACTGCATTTTATTCTAACAGGGAGAAGCAAGGGAACAGGAATAGATGAAGGAACAGGGACAAGGACGTGCTGGAGTTCTTACCATCTCAAATGGAAATTCTAGGTTTACAAACAAATTCTTTTCAAGATGTCCAGGCAAGTAAGAGCATAGTGTGCTAGCTCGTTTCTCAATTCAAACCCTATCGTTCATTAATGAACAAGGTCATCAACAATTTGTTCAGATAACTAACATGACCACATGCTGATTGCACTTTTCATATGCAACTTAAAAAGATTGCTTCTACTCAAGGACCTTCCAGAAAGAGCTACAGTCAGCTACCAGTAAGCTAAGTACCTTTACTGTCAGTAAGTAATTTCCAGATATGTAAAAGAAATATTTTCTGTAAGCACTAGCTGGTTGACGGGAATTATTGCAAAACTGAAGCAGTAGAGTTGACCACTTAATTTCAATTCAATCAGTAAGCACTAAGTGATTATGAAAAGAATAAGAATAAATCAAAATCTGCCAATCATAAGCATTTAGATTTTAACACCAAGGACCAAACACATTATATACTTGTACTCAGCATTAAGTGGCAATTTGGGGAATCTTCAAAAAAATCTTACGTCATCTGGGTTGATGGTTCACCAATAGATTGACCGGCTATGACACCGACTGCTTCCCCCGCTGGTGCAAGACTGGATAGATATTTTTGTGTCAATAGCTTCAAAAAATTTGTCTGATCGTCTCGATCCTCAGCTTTTAGGAAGCTTTTTGCTCTCTTTTTCAACCCCTCTGGCAACTCAACAATATAATCATTGAAATCATGCTCACATTTATATTTATCTTGAAGTGTCACCTCATTCTGAAATTTTAAAACACAAAAAACAATCTAGTCATTTTCATGTAGTCTTCAGAAAAGGGTCAATAGGATTCAGATACAGTATCTTTTCCTCTCACCAGTGCCAGTGCTTTGAGATTTTTGAGAAAGCTAGTCCTATGAACATCAACACCATCTTCACCATAATAAAATTGAACAATGGAACCATCTGCATCACGAACGGTATAATCATAACAAACTTTCAGACTCTCAAGATTCTTTATCAAGCACCGCTGTAGATATCCACTACGTGAGGTTTTCACAGCAGTATCAACTAAGCTGAGGACAGAAAGAAAGAATGTGTTCAAAGCTAAATAAGCGCCAACACTACCATCACCACATAAATCCACATACATCTCACAAAAATTTTAAAGATAAACTTACAAGGATCAAAGGCATTTTATGCGTGAAACATTAACAAGGATGGTGGTTTAAATGTGCACTTAAGTGTCTAAAACGCGATGCAGAAATGTTGTGCGTGTAACATTCACACAGGCAAAAAGGCAATGCGAGTTATGCTGTCTTTTCTTTTGCCCCAATTTCATACAATAAAGAAACTAAGAGTCCTAGGCAAAATAGCACAAATGCATACAGGAAAGGAGTAAGCCAACTTAAAGCAGATACTCGAACCTTGGATAGTCAGTAAACCTTCACAACACCACAGTTAAACTATACATGTCTCACACAATATGTACAGGTAGTATGCAGTAAAGCAGAATCCTGCTATATTTTTCCCACATCCCGAGTCATTAAGGGACCATGAATCTCCTATTTTTAGATGTTTAAAAACCAGAAGCTTATTTTAAATGAATAAAATGTCAAAAAGACTAGCGATGACAGTCTATGTTTAAAGAACCAAAACAGAAATCACTGATAAAGATGCATGTGTTGGGACTCAACTTTTGTGTACAGATGAATTTCAAGATATCAACAGTTTAGTTATCGGAATGCAAACAAAGCTGTTAAATAAATAATGATCAATTAATGGTTTACATCAAGGCCAGAACTTAATTTTGACAGGTCACCAGAGGAAGCCCAAAAGTCTGTTATGTATGCATATACTTAAATGACCTGTGCACAATGTACAGGAGAGATCTCATATTCTTGATCACTCATGAATATCAACATTCAAAATCTTGAATTAACATGTACAAGTAACAGAGATCTAAAGAAAATAATGAAAAAGAAAGAAAAATAAAGGTCAATCACTATAAAAGAAACACATTCATGGGTCCAGATAAACACCAACAAAGATAGTGAAACACAAGATCTATAGTGTGAAAGTCAACTAATCACACAAATGACACAAGATCTATAGTGTGAAAGTCAACTAATCACACAAATGACACCAAACAAAGTAGAAAGAATCCCAGTCATTTTCCATATGAAAGTCCCGTAGCTGATTTAGCTCACCCTTCCCTGCCAGCCATGCAGTGGAAGTAATATTCCTGCGGCCGTAGGCCAGAAAGAAAACGATCACTAATGTAGCCTCCAGCCCTAGAAGTGAAATCCCATGGTGGGAAACACGGCAAGGTCTTTCCAGATACCATGCGCGGCACACGTTTACCCTCCAACTCTTGTTGTCCCAGAAAAGACGATATTTGCTGGAAATTGACCTATTAGCAATTGCAAGAAACAGTAAATAATTCAGCCGGCGGGACTATAACAGAAAGCAAGCAATGGAAAAACTTAGCTCTTACCTAAACCTAGAATTTGAAATCAATAGACATTCCAAAATGTCAGAAAAGTACTGGTATTACATAAACAATGTTAAAATCTAGTCAAATATTTTCACAAGCTGATCGAACACAAGAGGACAGAATCACTTAAGCTCTAGAAAGCTTACTGGAGAGAATTTTCAAAATATTGCAGCAAGTAAATGAATCAGAATTCCCGAACACTCCAGACAAATACCCAACTTTTCAACCAAGGAATGCACCAGGTAAATTTAGTTAACACTACCATTCCAAGGCAACAGAGAGAGAGAGAGAGAGAGAGAAATTGTTTTAAGGATTTGTCTATAATGGCCCACTTGGACCATTCCCAGGGAAGGAAACATTCCTACTATGTTTAGATACATTTTTATGCATATGATAGACGCATAGCCAAGAAAGCAACCCCAGAACAAGCACAAAACTAAATTCTTATTACAGGAATTTGCATCAAATTCTGAACCGTACCGTACTACCCTTAGCACCACTTATTGTCATAAGGGAGATGCAGTTCCCTGGGAATGGTTTTAACAATCCTGTAATAAGTAATTCCTTGCTGATTTCCGAAGCCTTGTTGCTCAATTTATTCTTCATCTTCAAGTCTAATAGCGCTGTAGCAGATTCTCTGTCACGGCTAAGTACTTTCTCAACTTCCAATTGCAGTTCTAAGGGGCCTGGCAAACCAAAATTATATTAGACATATAAAATTAATTACAGACACGTCAATCAAAAATAGTAAAGCAAACACGCAAATGATTCGTAACACAAAGAAAAATCAAAAGGCGAAGGGGAAACTTGAATCATCTATCGCACAAATAGGGCAGAACACGTTTCTTAATTAATAAACCCCTGTTGAGATATTCCAACTAAAACAATTCCGGCTTCGGGTTGCCACATGGAACAATTAATCTGGTTCTTTAAGACAAACCAGGGCAGGGACCACTGCAGCAATCTTTTATTAACAAAGCAATTGTCTAGCATACTTATCACATGCATGAGACTATTACAGTCGGCCACGGTATGTTTCCGTGAAGCAATTCAGTAATCCATTCCTGCTTCCTTCCTGCCCATCCCACTCATGCCATCCTTTATATCTTAATCCAATTTCTTTTGTGCTCTACCGAGTCTATCCTGGTATATACATAAATATTCTCTCTTTTATACCAAGGTTTCCTTTCCAGGTTCCAGAATTTTACATCTCTGGGATACAAATCACTTCAAGTCACAAAATCAAGTTGTCTACATCTAGAAGACATGCATGATAGGATATAGCAAAAACCTATGCAAGTTACGGTATGCCCATCAAAGCTTACCTATTTGTCCACCTTGGAAGTTGACAAAGTCACAGTGAACCTCTTCACCAACGTCTTTATCTTCAAGTTCAGCTTTTCTCCGGACATCAAAATGAGGTAATATTATAAGGTCCTCAACCCCACATGTGAACCCATGTGTCTAAAATGCACAAAATAACAAACCATAACTCCCTCATGTCAAGAACGAAACGAGAAACTAGAAAAAGAAAATGAAGCATAGGAATTTACCTGCAAAAAGATCATAAATAGTCGACTGAGTGCAGAAAGTAAAAGGCCGGCTGTGGTTGACCCATAAAGCTCTTGTACAGTATGCACCAAGCCAAATTGCCCAAACTGAGCCTTGTCAATAACACCACAGACCAGCTCATTCTTGAAAACAAAGAAATATTCATCTCCTTTCTGTTCATGTTTGCCGGTATCATCTTTTTTTTCTTTATTTTTACCGTTATCATCTTTCTCTTCTCCATGTTTGTTTATTCGAAAATATTTCTTTGGAATTTTCGTCTCTTTTTCAACAGTACAAGGCGCACAACCCTTTGTCAAGTGATTTAGTAGTGCAGTAATAACCTACAGCAAAATACACAAATTAAATAAACAAAAACAAATACATACAAGGATATGAGTTCAGAAGCAAGATAGCATCAACAGCCCAGCTCCACAAGATTTTTTTCAGGCCTCATCATGCATGAATAGATGATACAATGCATAAGCAGATTCTTCTTGTAACTAACCTGCTTCCCCGTCCAAAGAGGCTTAGGTTTCCACACAGCAGGCAAAACAGGCTGGATAGTACTTTCAGAATCTGATACAGAAATTTTTCCAGAACGCTTGCTTGAAAGGGAACCCATTCTAACTGCAGAAGCAACAGAACCATAGAGAAGTTGATTGTATTCATCATAAGTCAAAAAGGTATCCTTCATTGTCAGAAGAACAGCACCAACAATACTATCCTGCATTAGTAAAAGTCACCATTTAGATTCGAGCATGCAAACCCGCACATGTGATGTTCCATGAATCAAAGTCTGAATAAATGCAGATACCTGAATCAAGCCTCTGACAGTATCACCCTTTGTGGGAACTATGTACTGCTCATTGGCATTGACAATGTTATAAGCTTCAGCACGAGAAATTTCATCTTGAGGAAAATGAACATTCATTTCATCACCATCAAAATCAGCATTGTATGAACTGAAGTCAACATAATAAAACTCAGGTCAGTTTGATGAAGCAAATCTTTAAACATAAAAGCTCAGTGATGAAAACATCTGCTAATTCCAACCTGCAATTTGCATAATGCATGCGAAGAGTTTTCTCCCCTTTCAACACACGAACTACATGAGCCATTATACTTGGCTTGTGAAGGGTAGGCTGCCATAGAAATAAGTATTGTAATAACTGCATCTTCAAGCTATTGAATTGAACATCACATTGCCGCACAAAATCGGTAGTAGTAAAATAAAATGGGAAAAGGCACAACATGGAAGCAAATGAGCTTAACGCTTCACGACCAAAGAAACTTTTGTTTTCAAAATGACTCAACTCTACCCAGATTCAATGCATCAAGATATTCCTTGCAAGACTGAAATGGTTATATCAATAAAAATGAGGAGTGCAAGATAAATTAGGTTTCTACAAATCAAGACAATAAAAACAAATTAATCCCAACACAACATCAGCATAATGCCACAGTATCCATTGTTACTTCCAATCCAGGCAGAATGGGAATATACACGTCTGGATGGCCAAAGAACCGAAAGAGATGCTGGTATAACATGGGGTCTTCCCCTCCAGCGGGATCAGAAAAAGTTGTATTAAAGTTTCGATCGGTTAATAACATGGTAATGGCTTACGGATCAGACACTAGATAAAGACTGGGTAACCCACAGTTTGAAATCAGACCAGGAATTGGTCCCAAGACCAGCCAATTCAAACCTTGTTCCTAGCAGCACAAAAAAAAAAAAGAAAGAATGTGTAGCAGTATGAGGAAATATTATAGGCCAAATACACCACTAGTTGGCTACATTGATGCGGATCGCGTACCTGTCGACCACCGTTCTTACCCTGCAAACTGTATTTTTGATGTGTGAATCTAATTTTTTGGAAGAGAAAAACGCAAGAAGTGATTGCTAGTTCAGTACTGAAGCTGAAAAAGTGAAGGAAAAGAAAACTACAAACTCATATGGCTAAAGCAATTGCTAATGCATTGCGTGAAGAAAATTTGGTTTGTGATAATGATGCAACCCACCTACTGCTCCAAACCCGGTATTTCCTGAAAGCACTGAAGACCAGAAACCTACAATAATTTTGTAAGAAAGCTGATTTCTAAACAAAATTCGACATGGTTTCTTAATCCAAACTTGCAGATTTCCTAACCATCTCTCAAAGCTCTCCTTGAATCCAACTTATATGGGGTACATATGATTTATATCCAACTTGACAAGGTGTTAAAAATTAAAAATTGTATCTGACTACAGATTAGTTTGATTTGGATATGGAGATAAAGGTTTGATTGGTTAGGCTCATTGACTAATCATGTGGGTAGCTTAAACTCCACACAGCCTAATATTAGGAGTAGTTTGATTCTGAACTTGAATGCATATGAAGATTAATCACATTCATAAAACAAGATATTTTTCTTCCCAAATATATTTCTCGTCTTTCTCTTCTTCCCCATATAGAACATTACTGAAGCATATTTTGCAGCAAATCTTTTATCTGATGTACAGTAACTGAAAGCAAGGGAAAGCCCACATGAACATTGGAAATGGATGGAAGACATGTTTTTATTTTCTTTTACTTCCATGTCATAACACACAAAGAAAAAGGTAAAATTATTATGAATGAGCCTCACTCTTATGACCACTAGGCTTAATCTCAAATGCATGCTCTTGAAAGAGGAACAACTCTACTTAAACACATAAATGTAATACAGTCCCAAAAAAAATACAATATAACAATGAACCTCCTCTAGAACATAATCGATAACATCCTGTTCAACATATTCTGACTACTGCAACAAAGGAATGCAGAACAAACTTGTCAATGTTCGAATAGGGGAAGTTGAATTAAGCTTGTGGGTTAACTGGAGTACAATATACCGTACTTGTCAGATTCAAAGGATTATAGCCTGTGATAACCAATGGATTAATAAACCAGGACCAGCTATAAACATTCTCACATGCAAGGACATGAAGTGGAACACACTGAAGATTACAGGACCAAGTATTCATACACCCAACTATGCTTTAAGCAAACAGTTCTGTGGATAATCCCACCAGATTAAATAACCAGTGATCAAATTTACCCAGATGAACTTATTGACATTTCACCCAGAGAAATTACTAATGTTGATAATGAATTTGATACTAACTCTCAATATGGAGATAAGATTTTTCTAAACTGAACCACAAGAAGCCAGAAAGCTAGCAGATAAATCACTAAGACTTGTAAAAACACCATTTAGCAGACTTCAGAGAAGGGAAATACTAATGATTGAAAATATTTGAAGAATCAACCACCATCCCCCCCTCCCAAATAAATGAATATATAAACAAAATAAAAAAAAGGGGAAAAAAAAACTGAATAAAATTGAATATGCGTGAATATAGGCTAACCTGTCGATTCACGAGTACAATGTCTCCATCTTGTAAGTGGCGATGGACAACTTTTCCCTCAAAATCATGCTGGCTGGTCTTCCCAAATTGAGTTATCACTCCTCTCGAAGAAGGCAACTTTCTAGATATTGCTATACGGGCTTTCCTAGTTTGTTTAAGTTTTATGGTAGACACATTATCAGCATACGATACCGCTCCAGGATGAATATCAGGACCATTAACGATAGCATTCCTTAATTTGTCAACATTCCAAGGAGTAACTTTCTGCAGAAGCACACAGCATGACATTTAAATACAAAAAACTAAAATAAACTCAGATTTTTCTCTTTCTGCAAAAATCCAATATATAAACTTCTAAAAGAAACACGATTCACAATGAATCATAATATCGTAAAAAAATTGAAGAAAACTCATTCCTCTTCCAGATTTCCTTGTTTCTAAACCGTAGCTTACTATTCTGTGACAAAATTGTTGAATCGCGTCAATTACAAGCAAGCCCGTTATCCATCATGTTTCAAAATATATGAGAATTGGATACGCCCAAGACACATTCTCCCCTAATGTAACCTTCATTTATCTCCAGAACATAAATGAACACCAAAACTCACCCGTTAGTTCGTAAAAGCTCCTACATCACATATGAGGAAATGGGAAGAGCTTTTATTTTGGGTCAGTCTCAGCATTGTCTTTGAGGAAAGATAGAGATGCAGACGCGAGACATCTTCTCTTACTTAACCACAATTGACGCAAAAACATAATTGCTCAGATTTAAAATTTTCTCACTAAATCAGTTGATACCAATATATCTTCCACCCAGTAAACAAGCCACAGAGACTCCGAGTATTTGAATGCATTCATTCATCATAAAAGTAGACATTTGTTTATTTAAACTTCAATAAGAAAATGTGTATGAAAAGAGCAAGATGGCGACATAGGATCCATGTAGCTGACCCCCATATTGGGATAAAGGCTTAGTATGGATATATCCACCTTACCTCTGGATATGTTAGCTTCAAAGCAAAATATGGAGGAATCCCAATTTCATTGACACCCAAATAAGGATCTGGAGAAATAACAGACCGACAAGCAAAATTGACCCGCTTTCCCATCATTTTTTGGCGAAAAATACCCTCCTTCTTTTCCAAGAACTGGCATATTCCATCAGCTGATGTTTGACTTTGACCTGCCATTTTGGCAGGGGAAAGATTTTATCATGGATATATAGAAGAAAAAGTATTCAGTTCTAATTGTATGTCTTGTACATGGGATGAATTTCCATTTGTGAATAATAGTTTGATTTCAATCCCAAAAAACATAAATTGCTGTATTCCGAATGGGGCGAAACAAATTCTAAACCTATAAACAAACAAAAATCATGTACAAAACACAGATGTAGTCTATGGATCACCGAAATCCAACTCTGAGAATTGAAAAGAAATATATCTGAGAAATTCCAGGAGTTTTACTTCAGAAGAAATACACATAAAATGAGGCACCCAATAACATAAAGAAAAAAGCCAAATTCTCATTTATATAAATAAAAAATTTATAAAATTTCCATTTCAGGCTCAACATGATACACACAAAACATAGTTGTTATTGCTAGCTTATTTAAATAACACAAAGTTGCTTTTTACCAAAAACTAATTTGGAAGTAAATTAGCAAAAATAATAGTTTAGAGAACCTAGTAAAGCCCATGTATCATAGAAATTTACCAGGCAACAACAAGAACTAAATCCGGAGATATAACAATTTAGCACACTTGAACAAGTTTTTGTATACTGTTCACCATGCCAGGTACGTTAATATGCAGTTAAGCATAATCCAGCGAAATTTATATGGAATGGGCTAAGAGAACTCCAAATAATGCAATGTGGACCCCTCATTTATCAAAGTCCGACACGAGAACTTTAGTTTTTGTTACTACAACTAGGAAGAAACAAGTTATAGCCACTTCCACACTTTGAAGTGTTTAGAGAGGGGAAAAAGATAAAGGAAAAGAAAAAAAAAAAAAAAAAAAAAAAAAAAAGAAACTCATGCAAGTTCATTAATGACCAAAATTGACTTATTATACCCTCATGAATGACCAACACTGACTTAGACTATCATAGCTTGGTCCATAGCTCCAAAACAACCAAAAATATGCGCTACATGTAGGTTTCCATATGGATAGTTGTCCAATCATTTAAAGGACAAATAATTTACAGGAAATTTTCGCCAAGTGAGATAGTATTCAACCTAAAGTTTTTAGACACAATGTCGATACAGACGAGAATCAAAGCAATAACAAGGAAATCAATGACAAGCAAACTTACCAACAGCAGTTTTGCTATCGTACAAAACATTTATAGATTGTTGAAGATCCTTCCAACGGGCAACAATCTTATCAGGCTCAGCATCATTTATGTGGGCATTGCTTAAAGATATTTCAGACTGCAGCACCTTGCCTAACAGAACAGTATGAGGATGCTCCATCACCTGAACAGATGATTAGTATGAAATTTAAACCTCTATCCAACTTCAAGAAATAGCAAAAGATGCACAGTTCAACTTCAAATTACTCACTGAATCGCCCATTTTGGCTGGAGGGCGAAATTTGGTGGGTGGTATAAGAATGGACTGAAGGAAAAACATCATGTGACCTGTAACCTTGGAAGCTGTATTAAGCTGTTCACTCATAAGATCACAGATAAAGGAGCATAGGGGAGCCTCAGTTTCCCACAGATTCTTCAAAATATCTCGAACCTGCCAAGTCAACCAAAACACACAGAGAACACCTTTTGAAAATCACAACAAATAAAAAACGGAATAATGAAAAAGTGCTAACTGAGTAGAATAGGCCATTGTTGTATATGCACAAATAAAGAATTCTGGTGTACATTGTACAATAGCTCATTGAAAATTCAACAAATATCCAATCAAAAAATTCTAAAACCAACCATACCTCAGTTGGTAATAAAGGTCCAGAAACGGTCTTCTTATACTTATCATATTTTGACATGCTATCTTCAAATGAAGGCCCAGCCTTGGGCCTGGCCTTGGGACTTTTTATTCGATCGGAGACAGAGGTAGAAGAATCAGTTTTAGCTGTTTCAAAATCATCCTCCCAAGAAGAGTCATTAGCATTTAGAACCTCAGAGGAAGACCTTTCCTCAGAGCCCCCAGCGACCCCATCTAATCTGTGAATTTTAATTATGTTTCCACGGAGTTCAGCACCCGAAATACCCTAGAGAAATAAGTAAAATGTGACTGATAGTTCAAAAGAAGTTGGACATTGCTAATGAAAGAGTTTTCAATACTTTGTCCAAATGCACAATAGAGAATTACAAGAGAAACATTTCCATTTAATCCCTTGCACCTTTCGAAAAAAAGCAAAAAATCTTATTAGGACAACAAAAGAAATCATTAACTTCGCAATAACCACAAAAGTCCTTTAAAATTATTAAGCATTTAAAAAAAAAATTCACTAAACAAATGAGGCAGGACCAAAACTGCAAGTCTTTCAAAAGAATACATTTGGCTGAAGTTAAAATTATTACAAGGGAACAAGAATCTTCCTTTAAGATTAAGTACTTCATCTTCCTTTCTAAACCTTCTTTTAAGTTTTCAATTCTAGGGCAAACCTCAAATATGTCAATAAATGCATATTTGTTCATGCTATAACAGACCCCCCAAAAAAAAAAATTACTATTCACCATTTGTTCTTGTGTCACATGTCCTAGCATCATTTATACTGGAAACATTTTCCAATTTTACTTGAGCCAAAGAAAACCACCAATACATTACAAACATCAAGTTCTCTGGTAGTCAAAAGTTTGCTCTTAAAAGCTATAGCATCTTTGAAACCAATACTGGCGGACATCATACACCAGAATTAGGATATCAAAGCAGCAAAAAGCATTGATTGTCAAAGAAAAGTTTGGTTCACACAATATGATGAATATATCTTTCTTTCCAGAAGTACCAATAGATGATATTACACATACCGATTCAAACCATCCAAAAGTTGGTTTTGTAATCTTTGGGTTTTTAGCGCCACAGTTGGGACATTTGGCAGTCTTCGGCTTCAAAAATTTGTTTAAAACAGACATAGCTTCTGTGAACTGAAAAGAGTCCCACGCAGGCTGTTCAATATGCTCCAAGGGATTTTCAACACCACGATATCCATTACCAAAAGATACATGGCTCCCTTCACTATCCTCAGGGCCCTCCAAATCGGCTGGAGAAATAGAATCCAAATTTCTGGCCCCAATGACATCACCATTTGCAATGAGCTTCAGTCTAGATACACAGCTGGTCACCTAAGGCACACATTAAAAAACATGTCAAAAAAACTCAGTAGCAATGAATATGCTAAGAAATTAAACAATTGAAATCAAAATGCAGAATCAAAAAGGAAAGTAAATATGAAGAGCAGAATGGTATGATGTGATGCATGTATCAACTAACATACCTCTTCTCTTTTGGCTCGAAAATGAAAGCAATAGAAACAGGTTCTTTGTAATAGATTGTAGAGTCTATTAAATAGCAATGGATTATAAACTGGGGAAACAAGCTCAATATGACCACAATGGCCAGGGCAGTGATATGATCCTTGACCACATGATTTGCACCTGCATAGTCATGAGAGACTTCAAAATTTTAAATTCTAAGGACAATATCATTCTTATAAACAGTAACAAGCTGAAATTCTACTATGTAAAACCAAATTACAAGAATCTGAGCAAGAGATTTGCGTGCATGATATTAAGATATACAGGCACAGGTATATGCATCTTATTTACGTTCACCTGAATATTCCACTGGAATTTCTTCCCTTTAAAGGGCTAATTTTATATGTCAATAAATACTCCAAGCCTTTTTCCTTCAACCAGCATAATCAATTATACTTTGTTCCCTTCAAAGCATCCACTTGTTACTCATACACTTTTCTGAACATCTTTATCCATTTCTATTCAACAAACCTTGTTTATCATAATCAAGGGTTTCTAGCAGAAAAGAAAGTAAGGGGTGGGAAATAACTTAAGAATCGAATTAGAGCCCATAGTCATTGCAATGAATAAAGACAACAATTCTATGGATCACCAAGCTTAAGTTCTTAACTGTTTCCAATTTGTCCTGTGGTAAATCCCGCTACGAATTGAGAATCTTCTACCGCAAAAAACCATTGGTTGACATGCTGAGCATCTGAAAATATCTAATTCTATACCAACCCAGACATTAGATGCATATAAGCATAAGCCAAAAAGTCTTTAATGATAAGAGACCATGATGTGAATGGTACGGACATAGTAAAAGGAAATTCATTCAGGTTTCATCCAAAAAAATTCAATTGACCACTGAAAACTCCAAAGAATGGGCACGAGAAAATTTTTGTGTTGAATCTGTAAAAGAATAGAGATAGTGAACAAAAAATTAGGGAATGAACAGATAAGTTAAATTCATTCTCTAACAAGATACCGCCAAGAGCAGTAAGAGTTTGTATCTTCCTCAGAATTATCAATAGCATCTCAAGATTTAAAACCTGACTTCATTTAACACTAAGATGCAAACAATTATGGGGTATACCAGCTAGATCACACTTGGGCAAGAATCAATGCAGAAGAACTGATCACGAGTTAGAATTCAAACATCATAGGGGTAGAATACAACCATGGATAGAGGCCAGAATAAAACCATTATAAACAAATAAAGGCCATTCAATGTGTTAAGCAATAATAAACTCTGCCTAAATTTTGCGCCACTTTCTTTCTTGCTCACTCTCATCTATATCCAAATTACAGACAACCAAGACAAACAATGACCTCTCAACTTTTCTAGAAAGACCACATACTTGCTGACTAAATTTCTTATGCAATGAAAGTGGTATCCTTTCAAACTAAACTAGCTGAAGACCAAAAGAAACTAATATGAACGAAGTATTGATAATAACTTACGAAGAGATTTCATCATAAGGGCCCATAGCTGGGTCGTAGAGCCCAGCAGGTCGTGGCCGTCCCAATTCATCAAGTAATATTGGATTGGTAACCTTTACAGCACTATGCCTCTTGACCTCTTCATTGGTCATAAAACTGAAAAGAATTTTTCCCACTTCCTCGGTAGCACCACCCTAAGATAAAGGGAAGCCAACAAAACAATGGAGCATATTAGCTCGAAATTGATGACAGCAAACAGTCCTAATTTTAGATATCACTAAATTCAATCAGAAGCAAGTAACTTTCTCTCTTCGCTTACTATGCAGCTCAATCCATTATCAAGTTACAAAGAGAATGGACAAAAATATCATACAGCTTTCAAACACCATATTGCAAGGCTCACAAGAAGTTTAAGCAACACCTGTTCATCCAACCTAGCATGTTGTTGAGAACAACTATCGCCTAGAGACAGCAAAAGAACCGACAAAAAAAACACCCTTTCAACAGCAATAAATGGGGAACTTATTTAACTGCAAAAGCATCAGTCAAAGAAAACAGGGCTGTGACCCCATAAACACATTCATTCAAAAAAATAAACCCAAACACACTTGTGCCCAAAAACATCAAAAGAAAAAGAAACTGAATTGAACATAAAGATATCGCTTTTAAGTTACTATTCAAGAAAATTCTTGCTACTTACGAATACATTCAGCACCAAAACAGTTGAAACACAATTTTCAGTAAGCAAGAACAACCTCCAACCAAAAAAATTGAAAGAAACACGCTTTTTAAATAGTAATAATTAAAGAGAAAATCTCCAGTACCTCAACCGTTTGAGCCATCTTAGAAAGTCGAACCCAGGATACAGCAAATTGATAGAATAGAGGAATCGACAAATTAAATAAGAATTATTGAGAGATATAGGAAGGTGGTGTAGAGGAATTCTCAGAATTGATATTTATTTGTGTTAGTTAAGGAATAAGAGGGGTTGGAACGAGGGTTTATCGCTGTATGTCTGTATGGAGTCTTAAACCCTTAAAATTGGAGGAATTGGAGGGACTGCCAGGAGGAGGGCTAAAATTGTAAAGAAGAACAAGTTTTCCCTTTAAAACCCTAAGCTTCTTTAGTATATTACATTTTGTCTTCAAAGATATGTAAATTATAAAAAAGCCCTGAAGAATTTGTATTTACTCGGTTGTCCATGGAGATTTCCAATTTTGTTCATACCAACTCCATAATATATTTGTGCATTGTCAAGTTTGGAAGATACGGGTTAAATCTTGGTACCATTTGAAAATTTTCAAATCAAACCGATGAAAACATATTCAACATGTTTGGTTTAGTCAATTTGGATATAGTGATGCGCAAATTATATTATACACCTAGTGGGTATACATCCATGTACTAAAAATTAAAATTAATGAATGACGGTTAAATTTTTAGATACTTTTAGTCAATTTTCCTTCCACGCATGTGTAATACACTCTCCCCAATAACAAAAGAATCAAAAAAGAAACTATTCTTTTTTCCTCATAACATAAGTCTTTCTTCTTTCTTTTACCACCAAAAGCGGATAGAAGTACTCCAGCACTACCACAGCTTAGTGATACAACCACGGTGGATATTTACTCAACTACGGTTACACCAAGAACTCCTATTGCTTCAAGAGCTGATGAAATTGCTTGATTCACTGGGCTGGGCTAAACCTTCGACACTAGCACCTACTTTGCACAAAGAGAAAAATCGTCTAAAGCGCAAAGTCCAATCCTCCTCACAGTCGCCTATTCTGTAACAATCGATGCATTTTCCTTATTATAATAAAGAATTATGTAATTTCCTTGCAGAATGAGTCTATTGAAGGTTAAGTTAGCCCTCACACTCAGCCAGTGACACATCAGACCTCTATCTTTTTTAGAAAGGCCTTGATTGTTGCATCAAAACAAGAGTGACAGGGATATCAGTAAGTAACTATCTTTTTTTTACCTATTGTTGGCATCTATCTTATATCCCAATCAGGTTTTGATCACCAGGACAGAGCAGTCTCACATGCAGGCGTTAATAGCCAGCCAGTCAGCAGCAGGAGGTTCGGGCGATGAGGGATCAAATAGTCAGTTCATTCTCCTATTTACCGTAGATGACTTGTCCTCATTTGAGACTGAGTCACTGCCTCATTATGATGATCATGAGGCCACAGGCTCTGTGACCTGGGTTCCTGAGCAGCAAGATGGCCAAGAAAATGACCAGGGAGATGGGGTACCTACCTCCCTTCCAATGGTTTAAAGGTCAATGGAATATGCAACTACTCTTTCAGGTTAAAAAGCATAAACGAAAGGCCTCTCATACTTTTGCTACCTGCAGGAATGACGCGTCGCCCGATTATACCTTGCGCACCCTTAGTTAGTCTATTGTTACTACCCCTAGATCGTGATCTGAGTAGCCCACAGGTCGATAAAGAGGATTACTCCCCTTCCTCCACAGAAGACTAGCTAGAGGAGCTTGTGACACTTCTTTGTTGTATATGATATCAAGAATAGGGAAGGAGAAATTACCATCTTTCTCTTTCGATAACACGGATTCCTATTTTTTATCAATGATATTCGACGATCTAATCATCGCTACTCATAGTAGAGTGTAAGGTAGGTTTGGGTATAGCAGGACTTGAACCTGCGACCTTTAGGTTAAAAGCCCAATGCTCTACCAACTGAGCTATACACCCTCCCCCCCCCCAAAATAAAATTAGTAGTAAATAAGGATAGGTGCGGAAAAGAGGGTGGGCCCCCCTTCTTCTCATCATATTAAAGAAGCGCGGCTCTGTATAGGGCTTGTACTGCAAAGCAAGCGAAGAAAACGTAAGGACCTGCAAAAAATTACCTAGCGCCCTTATTTATTAAAAACTAAATAAAAGCTTTAATATCAGAAAGATGCGAAAACCACCCAACCGTGGGCTCGGGCGAGAAAGCCAATGTACGAATGACTTTCGAAAGCTGCTAAGAAGGTCAACGGGGGATACTAAAATGGCTCTCACTGACACCATTTACGAGAAGGTGAGGTCCTCTTTCTTTCCAGTAGCCATACGCTTCGGCTTAAAGACGGAGAAGGGCAGAAGCTCTTATCTATGTAATTGTGCTTTTTCTTGACCCTTCTTCACTAGTTCTTACTTCGACCAGCTTCCTTCCTTGGTCTCTCACTCTATTTTCTTTGTCCAATTCTGTCCCACACAGCTTATGTCTTTGCTTTTTATGCCCTTCTTCAACCTGAAATTCGCTTAGATTCTACTGACTTAGACGTTGGTAGTCTACATAGTCTATTTTGTGTCTAATATAATAGTTAATGCCAAAACTTCTTAGAATGTACCATGGCGAGTCTTTCTCTTTTCAGTTGAGGTCTAATTGTGCTCTGTTGGCGATAACCTCATACTCCACAGTGGGATGATCTCGCTCCTTTCGGGGTTCTCTGTTGTTGAATCAAAACTTTCATCGTCTTGGCCCATAACACAGAACCTCTAGGTGTAACCTTTCGCTGAATACTAGAATCGACAATTGAAACATAATATATGAGGTTACAGAGGATAGACGACAGAAGGAATTATATAATAGAGAACATTTTTTAATCCGTGTGTACTAAGAATGCCCGGATGTCTAGGTGGTCGAAAGAAGATGTTGTCCAATTAGACCACGAATTACAAATGTTTGGAAAAGTTCTATTGTTATTTCTCGAGGCAATCCACATCGATGTAATGAAAGTGAAGGTCCCACAACAATAACAGAACGTCCTGAATAATCAACTCATTTGCCAAGCAGAGTCTCTCAAAATCTTCCTTCTTTACCTTGAATTACATCGAAAAATTACTTATAAACTTTATTATGACCATCCTTTGTTGGTTGACCGCGTCGAATTCCATTATTAAGAAGCGTATCGATCGTTTTTTGTACTAATTTATCCTGATGTATATCTATTTGTTGTTAATAGATCGGTAAAAGTGTTGTTCCGATAGATAAGTCTTCTATAGAGTTCATTAATATCCGAACTCATTAGTTTACCCCCATTTATCAGAATGATTGGTCTCAATTTAGGAGGAAGAACTGGTAATAGACACAAAACCATCTATTCGGGTTCTATATTTGTTCGAATAAAATGCTTAGTGAGTTCTATATGTCGAACCAAAAAAATCCTTTCTTCTTCCAACTTTTCGATCTTCTCATTCATTCCCCGCTTTCTCTCTCGGCTACCTTAACTTAACTTGATTCAATCTCTTCTTCTTCTGTCTGAGAAAATGGTGAAGAATTGTCATTTTATGAGCTTGTAAGGCCCGTTAAAGTCCCCGAAGAAAAGGAAAATAGGGCTATAAGTAGGTCATTTTCTATTGCTACAAGAGTTGCTCGCCTTTATTTTATACAGTTTGGTTTCGCTATCGCACCTATGTAGTGGTCGAGCTAAAAAGTCGTATTCCTGCCATACCATAAGGTTTCGCTTCGTAGACAAGGCTCGTTCTGTACTTTACTTACGAGCTCGTGTAGTACTTGCCCTTATATCTAAAGGGGCTTATGCACTCCACTTACTGTCTACTAAAGGAGCATGAGAGCTCGAACCTTCAATTTAGTGGCTTTCCCTCACTCTACTCTTTCATTTTCGCTTAAGCTTCCCAGGTTTGTGGGATTAATTGATTTTCTACCCGAGAACCATAATCTTTCCTATCAACAGCTTCTTCGACTATAGGCATAAAGGCATGATTTGTTCCACAAATCTCACTGCACTGATCATAGTAAACTCCTTCTCGTTGTACCGAAATAGAGGTCTGATTTAAACGACCAGGTACAACATCACATTTAAAGAAAAATCAGTAACAACTCCAACATTTTCCTTATATGGGGAAATCTGATCTCACCTTTAGAACGAAGTGATGGGCGATCCGGGAACCACAAAAGGAGAGGGCTCGTAGCCCCCCTCTCCCTCTTCCCCATGCCTATTTGTTACCCCAGCCCTAGAGAGATGCACAACTCTTTTTTTAATGAATAGATAGAGCCATGATACATTCAAGAATATTGTAAATAAAGGTAAATATACTCTTTTAGTCCCATTTTCTATGTCTGCCTGAGGACCTATGTGAATGTTTTGGAATTGGGATGTTCACCTATTGTAACAAGTAGACCCACGATTCGGACTAATAGGTGTTCCTACTCTTACCCGTAAGTAAGATCCATTCATAGTGGGTCAGTCCCCCACAGCACAGCTTCTCGCCTTTCATGAATATGTCTCATCTCTGCTTATGTGAGTTTTACCCGTCTTTTACTCTGCTTGCTTCTGACTCCCTATGATGGACTTTATCGGGGGGTCGGCGGGACATGGGAGCCTCAGCTCATGCATTGATTTACCAAAATCATCTCAGCTCGGGAACTTCCTTCTATTCAAAGAAGGGGAGGCACAGACACAGACGGGAAGGGCCCTAACGAAATGGAGTACTTACGCCCACTCTCGACCTGCCAGCCTACTTTCTTAAACGAAGGAAGGATAGGGCAGACATACTCTTCGACAGACAGAAGGATTACCACTGACTTGCCTGGAAAGGCATACTCTTAGAAGGAAGGGACATAATTTTCATTATCCAGACGGCTGCTGCCTTTCTTACTTCCTTTTCTGCTTTACTAATGGAAGCACATGACCTACTTTTAGTAGAAAGCATGGCGCCTTTGTCCTCTAACAAACAAAAAGAGGAGAGATGAGGTACCCTTCTTGTAGACTCAAACCACTCGCTTAGACAGCTAAGTTTGTATTGCGAGGGCCTTGAATCACAATATGGATTGGTGTTCCGATTCGAATCTCACTGTTTAGGCCTCGGAGACGGGATTCTTGTGGTCAAAAAGATTGATAAAATCAGCCATGGATGCATGAGACTCAGCAAGTGAACTAGGTTTTGGCATTCCTTCCCGATCCTCTTCTACAAAAAGTTATACGGTAAGGGATGCCCCCCTTCCCCTTACCACACTTTATCCACCCCCATAATCCTGCTAGTCAACTTCTTCATGCTATTACTAAGTAATAGGACCATGGAGTTCATAAATGATAGGTGTCATACTCACTTTATGGGGAAAACATAAGGATACATGAGATTAGAAAGTGAAAGAGAGGGAACGAGATATACCATATCCTAAAAGGTGACGCAAGTGTGATGGGGGTTTACTTGCTTACTTTTTAGAGTATGGATCCTCATCAAGCTGCATGCATTCCTTCTTCTTCTCCGGGAACTCATACTCCTATAAGGTAAAACAAATAAGGAATGCAATAAAGCTAGCCAACAAGCAAGCAAAGGAGTCAAGCTAGTAGTATGCTTTCTAATAACCGTCCTTACCTCTCCCATTCCCCTTATCATGGAAGCAAGCCAAAGACTAACCATGATACAAGAGCTTGCCTGAAAACGGAAGTTATACTCTTTCACTGTCTTACTTTGGCCCTTCTCTAGCCAATGGGAACAACTCCGAGACACAAAACAAATTCCCTATAATTCACGCATACACCATGTCAGCCCGATATCCTTCCTTAAAATGGTGGTGTTCTCTGTGAGCAGTCGAGCACTCACCTATACTCTTTGTTTTTTGGGCCTACCGGGGATACTTCCCTTGGCCATAGTTTTTTTGCAAAGGGCCTAATGACTATATATCGAACCTATCCAATTTTTACTATACGACGGTTGGCTATTCATGGACTGGCTGTCCCTATCATCTCCTTTTTGCATCCATATTAGCAATGTAGATCATCCAACGATAAACCTATATCCGAATTTTATAACTATGACACAATCAAACAACAAACAAATTGTTGAATTGAACCGTACCAGTCTATACTAGGGGTTATTACTCATTTTTGTACTTGCGATTTTATTTTCCAATTATTTCTTCAATTGTGAAAATGAAAGAGAATCAATAAGAATTCTAGGTATTCTCTTAGCGCATTCAGAAGGATCTCATCTAATAATGAAATTATCCATGACTGTTTATGTCTCTAGCACGAACACTTGATGAAATACTGAGTGAAGTGGGGTAAATGGCTAATACTACTGGAAGAATTTCTCTATGGATAATAGGTACTGTAATTGGTATTCTTGTGGTCGGGTTAATAGGTGTTTTCTTTTATGGTTCATATTTCGGATTGGGTTCATCCCTATAGTAATTAGTAATGGAATGAATTGAGTTATACACATGAAAGCGTAAGAACTCGGCGGGATTCCCCTTATACTTTGTCTGATTTAAGGGGGACAACCCGTTGAGTTCTTAAGAATCATACTCTTTTTTTTTTTTCTATTTGTTTTCGTCTAACTGACAAAATCAATTTCCCTTTTGTCTATTTCAACCCATCTCACATCTGCTTATTTTATTTAGGAATGCAGAAAGGATTTAAACCTGTACTTGATGCCGACTTCCACTTGAAGAGATTGTCGTAAACAGGAACGCTTTACTTTGAAATGTTGTTATATACTATATATATGACATACTCTTATCCCGTACTCCACGCTACAATACTAAATGTTGGAACTAGCCTAGCTATTTCAAGGGGAAGCTCCTAATCTCACTGGTAGTTGAATCATGTAAATAGCATGATTCCTCAGTTGAAACGTTGTTTAAACACTGAAAGAGTGATATTAGAATATACCTAAGAAGGAAGAAAGTTGAATCAGCAAAATGGCATGATTCAACAACTAATGAATTGTTTGTTGATGGTGCGACCTTAACTCAGCTCGGAATGAAAGGATACCTCCCGTAGGTGGATCTTCTTAAGGCACGGCCAGAGTGAATCTGCCTAGGCACGAAGGAAAATAACTTTTGGTAGTATATAGAGTATGAAAAGTTACAGATTACTGCCTTGGATGTCGAATAATTGGCCATAAAACCCAGGAATGCCGTAAAGATGAAAAGCTGCACAAAAATCCTACAAAAACTCCTAACCAAGTTGTTGAGAAACCACAGCAATTCCATCAGGTTTGGAAGCCTACATCTAATTCGTCTGGGTTAACTCCTGTAGAGGAGGACGCCGATGTTGCAGCTAGTGTTCCCCTGGTGTCGCATGTTGTTGTTACTGATGATCCCCTATGGGGCAAGGTAGGATGTCATCAGTAAGCAAACAAATGATATCCTGACGAAAAAAATGAGGAAGAAAGTCAGAACCGTAGAGTCCTTCCTTACTTTTAGTCTCAACAGTTTAAAGTTCTTTAGTCTGAAAGTCGCTTGGAACGAACGAAACTATGCAAAATGAAGCTATTAGATAAGACTGGCCTCTATCAAATGTCGATGCTTACGCTATCTACTTCTACAAGGCAGACTTATGCTTACTTTGCAACTTTTGTACCTTCTCGCCTTACTTGATACCACGTTGGATTACGTGATCCTTACTTACGATAGAATATCCCTGCTCTTTCAGGAAGCGATCCCTCATTTTATCTTGCTTTCTTTCTCTGGAAAAGTAGAAGCTCCTGCTCGTCGAATGAGACACCACAATATAGGAAAAAGAATAAGCAACAGGAGAATGATGTGTCTCAGGTGAAGAGACCTATTTAGAAGGTGGGCCTACAGCCTAAGACCGGGCATAAATTTAGCTTTCCAGCAATGGATACGAGTACTCGAGCAGTAAGATCTTATAGTGAAATAGCTTATTTTGCATCAATGGCGGATTCAATACCAACTTCACTACGACCAGCGAAAAATATTACAGTAGCTGAAAGCAGAAGTTCTGAGTCGATTCACGAAAACCGACGGGACAGACTCCATTCCGAATGTGTATGGCATAATTTATCCTACATATTTCCTAGCGGCTAGAGACCACCGATTAGGAGATCAAGAAAGCATTTCACATTGTCTGCATCAATTATTGCGACTTTTCGAAGAATAGACTGAATGCTGAATGGACCGGTCCGCCAGCAACAAAAGAAAGCCTGGCACGATCGACAGATAAATTAGTGTTTGTTCTAGTCTGTTTGGTTCTTTAATTTGCAGACTATATTAAAGACTAAGTGGCTATGACGTTTTCATTATTCTTATAAGCAAGGGTCTACAAGACTTTCCAGGAGCACAAATCCTTACCATTAAAAACATGGATCAAAACGAAGGTCTTCGTCTTCAGAGATTTGGGCATACAGGTACATTTCTTGAAGTACTAAAATCGTATGGGATAATTATAATAGAATAGATCATTCCTGCATCCTCACCTGAAACAAGAACTCTAGCGCGGAATAAGTAAGTTTGAAAGATAGTGCTAATCTCCTCCCAGCGCGACTACCGAGTAGTGGAGCATCGCTTTCATTCCCCTGCCTTTATGTTAAGCTAAAGACCTATCCTTACTAGATAGGAAAGCAAGCTCGTGTCCTTTCTCTTCAACTATTGCTTTCTGCTTTCGCGGAAGGTATTCCACTCGGGAGGTGAGGGCGGGCTGATTGTTCGTTCGGGTAACGGTACATGTAAAAAGCTCTATTACGACAAGAAGGTGTAAGATAACATTGTCAGATCGTTATACGCGATATTTTAACAAACATGATAATATTTTCATTTTCTTTATAGCATAGCGGGCTAAACAGCTAGTTCCTTCTAGCCTAGTACCTAGGTTTAAAATAGCTTGGAGATCTAATAGTTCAGCTCCTCATTTCCGACATAGTGGAATCCTCTACTTACTGAAAAGGGAGCCCCTAAGGCCACATGCCTACCCGAGCCTCACATCTTTAGAAAATGAATAACAGGCAATTGGAGATCGCACCGGGTAAATATCGCATCATAACGGGTACTAAACCCTATCTAGTGACACAAGTCCCTTAACAAAGGGTGGCAAATCAGAAGCAGCAAAAGTAATATATGCCTATTGTAAACTAGCTAACTTGGCTAAGTAATCAGCTACAACATTAGATTCTCTGAAAATATGAGTAAGATGCAAACTAAGAGATCTGAGCAGTACTCTAGCACCATGAAGCTGAAGCAGATGATATCATGAACACTTTGCTTTCTTATCCGGAATAGAACCAGCTTTAGTTCCAAAGATGGAAGCCTTTTTTTCTGGTTGGCTAGTTGGTTCTTATTTTCATCCGCCAGATGAACACCAAAGAAGCGTATTCGCAGAGCTAGTTTCCTAGTCAAGACCCTGAAGGTTAACTGTTGCTGTAACCATAACCATCGGAATCGGGCTTGTGAAGGAGACTAAAACAAGTGTTGGATTCAAAGCTGGCGCTAAAGAGTACAAATTAACTTATTATACTCCTGAATAAGAAACCAAAAAGACTGATATCTTGACAGCGTTCTGAGTAATTCCTCAACCCGGGGTTTTCACTGGAAGAAGCAAGGGCCGCGGTAGCTGCCGAGTCTTCTACTAGTACATGGACAACTATATGGACGGATGGACTTACTAGTCTTGATCGTTACAAAGGGCGATGCTACCACATCGAGCCAGTCCCTGGAGAAGAAGATCAATATATTGCTTATGTAACTTACCCCTTAGATCTTTTTGAAGAAGGTTCTGTTACTAACATGTTTACTATGATAAGGATGTTACCTACTCCTATCCAGGAAGGATCAGATCAAAAATGCAGATAAGGACTAGAGCAATAGAGAGAAAGAAAGGACTTTGGGCCCCTCTTTTATTTTAGTTTAGTAAGAAAACTCCCCTTGATAGAATAACTTCTCGCTTTCAAAGCTTTCGATAGGGTTCAATGCAGCCCAATCTCTACTTTTGATCCTTATCAATGAGGCGAATTGAAAGCCTTTTTTCTTGTTTTATTGATATAGATGGGCTCAAAGACTGCTTTCAGAGCTTAGCTGAGCAACTTGCAATTGATAGGTTTAACCTTTTTTTCTGTATTGAATTGTATTTAAGGCAGAATAACTGGAATATAAATGCCTGGATCAATGGCTATAAACTCTCAATCTGGATGGCTGGAATTAGAACAGGCTGGCTCCCTTAGGAGATTACCTTAGGGGATCATCAGTAACAACACAAGAATTGTATGGGAGTCACATTCGAAGGGAATTCCCGAATGACCGGAGGAATTCTACCGTACTCCATGCAGCTATTGTTGTTGATCCTGCAGAGTCTACCCAAAGGTTCAGGCCGGATTGTAGGAAGTGGGCGATACGTTTTTATATTTTTATGAGAAGCTCTATGGCACCCGCGATTCCTAGTAGTAAGTCATCGGCATATCGTGCGTAACAAATCCTTAAGATTTAATTACCAATTCAACGAGATATGACGTGCCCACATTATGATTTAAAACTTGTCGTCTACTTTCATGAAATGTTTGGAATAGAGAACTTACAATAATACAATGCCGCATTCTCCGAAGATTGAGGAACAAGAAGAGATCTATTAAGAGAAAGATTTATTCGAGAGAAAATCTTAACAGTTACATCCAATCACAAGCTACACGTAAGTTGTCCCTTTTTCATAGAGATTTACCCATCACAGAGATGCACATAGGAACAGAATGAACTTCATGTATCCCTTTTCTACTCAATCCAGAAACAAGATCGGACGTTATTCCGGTTCGTCTTCATTTTCGTGAACCTATTCCTCAAGCAAAGCAGCCGATAAGTCATCGAAGGGTTTGTGTGAATAATGGAATTAAAACAGTCTGGCTCCCTAAGGAGATTACCTTAGGGGATCATTAGTAAGACCCCTTTCTTCTATATTTTTCTATCAATACTACTAGTTATTTTTTTATTATTTAGATTGTCTTTTAGTCAGTAATCAACTGATTATTAATGAGAACACTTAACGGATTGAAAAACTATGATGTACGGTTTGAGCCACACAGCATCCGAGGCTAGATCGTATAAACGAAACAAGATACCAAACTTGAATGTGGTCAGATCCACACCAAGCTGATACCATGTCCGAATATAGATCGGTGCCTCACCGAACAATTTTCATAACAATTTTTTTTTTGGTTCAATTTTGTTGTTCAATTTTTTTTAATTAATATACTATTTGTTTCATAATAAATTTTTTTATATTTTATATAACTTAAATAAATTTTAATTAAAATTTAAAATTATTTAGTTAATTTAAAATGTGACTAATAAAGGATTGAAATTATTAAAATTATATAAATGTAAGTAAAATTATTAAATTTACTTAAATTTTAATTATATACGTAATGGAATCTCACTTTAGAATATGATGTATTCTTATGTTATAAATGACGTATTTTTCAATTTTAAATGATGTATTCTTCTATTTTTGATGATTTTTAAAAATATTTTAGATAATTTTTAAAATATTTTTAGATGTTTTTACTTTTTACAAATGTAATTAAACTTTTTGTTATGTTTATAAAATTTTAAAAGCATTTTTTACTATTAAAAAAGAAAGTAACAAAATCTTCTTATTTTAGAAGGTGATGTATTCTTCTATTTTAAATTATGTATTTTTCTATTTTGAGTGACGTATTATATTATTTTAAATGAGGTATTCTTCTATTTTATGTGACTTTTTAAAATATTTTAGGTGATTTTTCAATATTTTTAGATGTTTATGCTTTTTAACCTGTTATTTTGGTCATATCAAAGTACATCACCCTCATGAAATTAGATCTAAATTGCCTCTCTTTTATTTATATAAGTCCATTATTTTTATTGAATAATGGACCCTATTTTATATGGACTTTTTGTTTTCAACTATACATTAATATTAATAATATATAAAAATTATAGGTCCCTAAAATTTTTTCCTCATGTACAGTCGCATTTAGTGCGCTTCCCTATGGGTCGGCCATAGAAGTTGTGCTTGAAGTCAATTCTTCATTGACGTAAAACGACAGATACCACATAAAAAGAAAAAACAAAATCACATAAATTGTGCAATATATTGATATCCTTCGTGTAACAATATGCAAATACATTATAAAATGTAAGGGTAATGCACATTTGTTTACCTTTTTATTGAGTATCAACTAACATTATTCTTCAAAATCTGATAATCTTTAAACAATTCCAGTACTTACTCTCAAAATAACATAGAATTTTATGAAACGTTAGGATATATTTTGAAATTTTAAAATTTAAAAGTGCTTGATAGTATAAAATTTAAGTGGAAACAGGTTCATGCTTCTTATAGTGATATTCTTTTCTCACCAAATTTCCTAAAACATTACCATCAAAATCTTCCCCATAAACATATGGGGTTAAAAATTATCATAATTTTTGTTAACGCTCGTTGGTGTTTGATCATTGGTTTTCTTAAAAATTAGTGGAGAAAACATGGAAAATCAAGGGACAGTTTGGTCGGATTTTTTATACTATGGATATGCACCCAAATGCAGCAACATACACTTGTACTTTTCACCCACAAAATGATAATGGTATTTAATGAATTAAATTATATATACTTTTTTAAATGGACAATCCCCAGACTCAAGAAGAAAAGTGAATCCGTGAAATTGGTTACTCTATTATTAATTTATTAAAAAGAATAAAATACAGAGGTACTGCCAAGACTTACTCCTACCACTAGACCCCAATTCCATTCGTAAACTATATATTCACAAACAAATTCATTTGAAGTCGAAGATTGTGCTTGAGTTGAGGAAAGCAATCGAAATAAATACTAGCACAAGTGAGAACCGGAGGCCTCACGAAAGCACCGACCTCCATCTTGCATTGATTTGTGATTGGATATTTTTGAAAGCTTTTAAATGGTGAGCTATTGTAATGCTGCATCATTAGGTTTTGCATGCATGTATTTGACTTGTGCTCTCATTTGAGAATAGGAAAAGGGTGTTGACGCACCGCAAATTATACCATGTACCTAGTGAGTACATGTGTATATTACTATATTTAGAAATAAAGTGATGATAATTCATCAATTTTTTAAATTTAAATTAATTTTACATTGAATTGTTATTATATTATTTCTAAATATAGTAATAAGTACATGTACCTATAGGTACATGGTATAATTTCTGGTTGACGTACATATGAAATCGTCATATTTGTGTCATATGATAATGACCAGAATTGGTTTTCTTACCCCCACGAGTGAAATGATGTGTTTGTTTTATTCTTCTTTCTCACAGGCACAATAATACGAAGTACACTGCAGACTTTCTACCAACAGAATTTGTGGCAGATTTGTTTTCTTTGCAAATTTGCCTTTCATTTTTGTACAAGACAAATTCATTGTTTATCAAGATTAACCAGAGGTTTTCATTTTAAATCCTTTATTTCCTCGTATGCATTGTGTATATCAATGTCATGCAAAGTTACTTTCTTATTAATTTGTTGTCAATGGTCTATGATGTTTCATCAAATATTCAAATCAAATATGTTTGTCGAGAAATGTAGCCATAATTACATATTACCTTTTAGGCACTCACCTATAACTCTATCTTCTGTAACTACTTAATTAATAGAATTAAAATTATAAATAATGACTTTCTGTTTATCTCGAAATTTAGGTATATATCGAAGTATGCTTAGAATTAAAATTTATTTACTGGATCTTTTTTCTTTTATGTTAATATTTGCCTTTGTATATGTTGACTCTAAACTTTTTATCATTTCCAAGACAATACTTATGGAGCTTTTGAGCGAGCTAGTGGTATTGTCTCATTTGATTCTGGTTTGGTAAGTGTAGTATTTTCAGAATCCCTATCCAAAAGGAGAGATGAAAACAGATGACCCATGCTCATGATCTGTTATATGCAGTTGCAAATTTGGGACTTCTCAGATGGACTAACCAAATCGTCATCAATGACAGGAGCGTAGTCACTGATTTAGATCAGCCATATGAAGAGATAACTTAAATGACATTTTCAAGTTACTCTTAGATATTCGATTATTCTCACTTTTGTGGGCTTGATTGATTTCGAGAATTCTATTGTTCCCCCTGTAAAATTGTAAAATTCATTACCACTCGAGCTAGAAGCTAACCACTCGAGCTAGAATTTTCTCGAAATCTTTTTGGTGTGCAGTAGTATTTGTTGAGGCATTACAATGGTATTCTTCATTGGATATGTAGAAATTCCACTTCTTGTAAATGCTTATTTTGTTAAGGTCATTATATTTTTATTTGTTTGAGTGTAATATTTGTAAAAAAAAAAATAATTACAATCATGTTCAGATAGTCTTTCCTTTCACTCTGTGCATAAATTTGTATCATTATGGCTTGATAAATTACATATTTGCAGCTTTGTTTGGAGTTGCAAATTTATGGACTTGTTGAGACTAGAGAAGATGATGATGGATCAATTTAAGACTGTAGCTCCCACATCTAGCAGTTCAATCATGATGAACGGTGTTGTGGAATCTTTAACGAAATTTAAACAGTTCCCTCAACTTGCTGCCAAGTATAATAGTGCTTGTGCTATGGGCTTGACTGGATTTAACAATCTGGGGAATACATGTTTTATGAATAGTGTCCTACAATGTCTGGCGCATGCTTCAGAGCTTGTCGACTATTTTCTTGGAGATATTCATAAAAATTTAAATTTTGATAATCCTTTAGGAAAGGAGGTAATTGTGGTTTATTTTCAGGATTCGGTTATTCTTGAAATCGCTTAATTTTTTTCTTTTCTTTAATTTTTTGAAGTGGGACACAAACTTAGGGTCCGTTTGATAAACTTAATTTGAGGTCTAAAGTCTGAAATTTGAATTTTGAAAACTAAATTCATTAAGTTAGCTCGTTTGATAAAATTAAAAAATATATCTGAATTTTGAAATCTAAAGTCTGAAGACTGAATTCTGAATCTGAATTTTGAACTCTAAATTATAAATTAAATATATTTAAATTTTAAGCTAAATTACCTTTTTTTTTAAAAAATTAGACACATATTTTTTATTTATATAATATAATTTTTAAAGTACATAATTATTTACTTAATAATGTGAAATTCTATTAATAAAAAATATTTTTAAACCTTTTAACAATAATTTAGACTGATATTATTATTTTAAAACTAAAATATTAATTAAAATAAATATCACAAATTAATCAAAATTTATTTTAAAAATAAAACGTCAAAAAATATATTTTTATTTATTTAAATGATAAAAATATTTTTACCATTGAAATAAAAATTATTTAATGGAAAAACTAAAAAGTGATAAATAATGCAGAAAATAGAAAAAAATTGCAAGTAATTCAGTTCAGCAATAAGTGGTTGATACATCACTTATTTTCAGGCTAACAATTGTACTTGCATTTTAGACCCACTTAATCTTTAAGATTTTGATTTATAGTTAATAAAAGCACTAAATTATTAAGTAATTAATTAAAAAAATTTAATTCATTGAGTTATCAAACATCCTAAATCAATTAAGTACTTAATCAATTAAGGTTAAGTGCTGAATTGGTTTAGTTGTATGGTTCTTGTTCTTTCTAGTTTATTATATATATATGATCTAAGGGTATGTTTGATAAACTAATTCAGTACTTATTCTAAATAGATTAAGTACTTAATTGATTAAGGGTGTTTGATAACTCAACTTGTTTCTGACTTAATTAATTAAGAACTTTTTTAATTAAGTACTTAATAATTAAGTGCGTTTGATAACTATAATTCAAAGTCTTAAGAGATTAAGTGGGTCTGAATTGCAAGTACAATTGTTAGCCTAAAAATAAGTGATTGGTGAATCACTTATTGCTGAACTGAATTGCTTGCAAATTTTTTCTTACTTTCAATATTTATTATTCTTTTTAGTTTTTTCTTTAAAATTTTTTTATTTTATTAAATATTTAAAATAAAATATTTTATCATTTAAATAAATAAAAAATATATTTATGACATGGATTTTTATTTTTTTATAATTTTAATTAATATGTGATATTTATTTAATTAATATTTTAGTTTAAAAATAATAATAACATTCTAATTTATTATTAAAAGTTTTAAAAATATTTTTATTAGTAAAATTTCACATTATTATGTGAAAAATTACACATCTTAAAAATTATGTTATATATTAAAAAAATATGTTTCTAATATTTTTTTAAAAAATAAGGTGATTTAATTTAAAATTTAAATATATTTAATTTTATAAACTTATTTTATAATTCAGACTTCATAATTCATTCTTCAGATTCAGACTTCAGATTTCAGACTTCAGATTCAGACATATTTTCTAATTTTATCAAACAGAGCTAACTTAATGGATTCAGACTTCAGAATTCAGACTTCAGACCTCAGATTAAGGGTCTGTTTGATAAACTAATTCAGTACTTATTCTAGATAGATTAAGTACTTAATTAATTAAGGGCGTTTGATAACTCAACTTGTTTCTGACTTAATTAATTAAGAACTTTTTTAATTAAGTACTTAATAATTAAGTGCGTTTGATAACTATAATTCAAAGTTTTAAGAGATTAAGTGGGTCTGAATTGCAAATATAATTGTTAGCTTAAAAATAAGTGATTGGTGAATCACTTATTGCTGAACTGAATTGCTTGCAAATTTTTTCTTATTTCCAATATTTATTATTCTTTTTATTTTTTCTTTAAATAATTTTTATTTTATTAAATATTTTTTAAAAAAATATTTTATCATTTAAATAAATAAAAAATATATTTATGACATGGATTTTTATTTTTTATAATTTTAATTAATATTTGATATTTATTTAATTAATATTTTAGTTTAAAAATAATAATAACATTCTAATTTATTATTAAAAGTTTTTAAAATATTTTTATTAGTAGAATTTCACATTATTATGTAAAAAATTACACATCTTAAAAATTATGTTATATATTAAAAAATATGTTTCTAACATTTTTTTTAAAAAAATAAGGTGATTTAATTTAAAATTTAAATATATTTAATTTTATAAACTTATTTTATAATTCAGACTTCATAATTCAGACTTCAGATTTCAGACTTCAGACTTCAGATTCATACATATTTTCTAATTTTATCAAACAGAGCTAACTTAATGGATTCAGACTTCAGAATTCAGACTTCAGACTTCAGACCTCAGATTAAGTTTTATCAAACGGAGCCTAAGTTTTATCAAACGGAGCCTAAATGTAGTTAATTTCAGCCATATACATAGAAAGCTTGCTCTAAACAATAAGAGGTTAAAAAAAAACCTATCTACGCGGAGCCCTTAAAGATGGAACCACTCTTGCATCCATTGTAACCAATCCATTCAAACGCAGTGGGAGATCATGAAAATCCATAATTCTGTAAGACAATCCCTTACAGCTAGAGCTGGCAATTCATGTCGTGTTCGTGTTATCGTGTTCGGGTTGGCATGTTGGCGTGTCGAGAAATCCCCAACCCTAACCCGACCCATTTAATTAATCGTGTCAAAAACTCCAACCCTAACCCGACCCATTTATAATCGTGTCGACCTGAACATAACCCGCGTAACCCGTTTAACTAAACAAGTCAAGTCAACCACCCGGCCACCCATAGATTTCAAGATCGAGATCCCATGCAGAATCGTTTTGTAATTAAATGTAAAAACACGCAACATATATTTCATACATATTATGAACGTTTTTGTTGTATGATATGATTTTTTTTTATTCTTGATCTGATATCTATAGTCTGTTGATCTGATGTCAAGTATTCTATGATCTGATGTCTATACAATCATGATGTGATCTCCCTTGTTAAGTATGTTTTAGTTATATTGTATGATTTCTTTTATATTCTTGATCTGATATCTATAGTCTGTTGATCTGATGTCTAGTATTCGCTGATCTGATGTCTATATAATCCTGATGTGATCTCCCTTGTTAAGTATGTTTTAGTTCTATTGTATGATTTCTTTTATATTCTTGATCTGATATCTATAGTCTGTTGATCTGATGTCTAGTATTCACTGATCTGATGTCTATATAATCCTGATGTGATCTTCATTGTTAAGTATGTTTTAGTTCTACTGTATGATTTCTTTTATATTCTTGATCTGATATCTATAGCCGGTTGATCTGATGTCTAGTATTCTCTGATCCGATGTCTATATAATCCTGATCTGATCTCCCTTGTTAAGTATGTTTTAATTATATTGTATGATTTCTTTTATATTCTTGATCTGATATCTATAGTCTGTTGATCTGATGTCTAGTATTCTCTGATCTGATGTCTATATAATCCTGATCTAATCTCCCTTGTTAAGTATGTTTTAATTCTATTGTATGATTTCTTTTATATTTTTGATCTGATATCTATAATCTGTTGATCTGATATCTACTGTATTATTATTTTTTAAAAAAAATTCGTTCATAATATGTATCATAATATCTAAAATTATTTAATTATAAAACAAATAAAATGATAATTTAATTATAAAACAAATAAAATGATAATTTAATTATAAAACAAATAATTTTTAGTCAGTTTTTTTTTTTTCGGGTTAACAGGTCAACCCGCCAACCCGGCGGGTTGACCTGAACCTAACCTGGAGATAAACGGGTCGACACGAATCCGACCCGTTTACTTAATCGTGTCAAAAAATTCAACCCTAACCCGCTTTTTTCGTGTCGTGTTCGTGTCGTATTGTCGTGTCGTGTCAGAAATTGCCAACCCTACTTACAGCCTTGCTTGGACAAGAAGTCAACCGTCCACTTACACTCCCTAAATGTATGATGCAAAGTATATAGAAAATTCCTCATTAATTTCCTTATCTCCATTATGATACCATAACGGCATCACAAAAACAACTCCCTCTTTCCCCCAATAAATTAACGTAATTACTAGTTACCGCTCAAATACTTTCTATTTATCATCCCAATTTGGATTTAATGTCCCCCTCAATATTTTCTCATTTTATGTAAAAGGACATTTTTGTCAAAATTTATAGACTACCGCCCCAAAAAGTGAGGCAGCAACTAGTAACTCCCATAAATTAACCACCAATAAACTATCTGTTTGGATCTGTACCTCGAACAACTCAATTTGCGCACATGTCCGAACTCCATATAGAATTCTGTGAATTTTCAAAAACTAAAACTCAGAAACCCTAAACCCTAATTTGATGTTTTGGCAGAGAAAAGAGGGAAAACGAAATGATTAGTTTTGTGGAAGGTTTTCTTCTGATTTTCATAAAGCAACCTGTAGTGTGTTTGTACATATAGATACACCTCAAAATTATTAACCGCTCACTTGCTTAAATTATAATCTAACTGACTATACAGCTCAGCAAAATGGGAAAGTCTACTACACTACACATGCATGCAACTTTTATCTTGTATCTCCAGTTGTCCTTGTTTCCATGTCATCGATCCTAGGCTGTTTCCACGGATTGATCTGAACCATTGGATCTTCAAACTGCATTGTACAGAGGGCAACATCAATTGGTCTTGCTACAATCAATCTGCTACAGCAACCAGCAGTGTTGCAGTTGAGCTCGAAGCTGGAGTAGCTGCTGGAGTGTGAGCTGAGAATTGAGCTTGGACTTTCTCCCTTATACGCCAACAAATTCCTAGAATCTCATCATCAACAGCTAGAGAATCCCCAGGAAATTTTGGGAGGTTTTTCGACCCCAAAACAGGATGTTTCTTTAGCTCACCATGTTATTTCTAAATCTACTTTCGGGCCTAATCTTGCTGGATTGGAAAACAACCAATTTAATGCTGAATTTAATGTTGTTCCTGATGGTTTGTTTAAGTCTATGAATGTGCAGGGAAGCCAGGGAGCTTCAGATTTTCTTAAAAGTTTTTTTTTTTTTTTTCGTTTTCCAGCTATGTATGAGTAGGAATCTCAGGGAGGAGAAGCCTTGAAGTTACTGCAGGATGCTTCAGATGGAGATTATACCGAGAATACTAAGCCAGTTTGTTATTCATTTCCTGAGCATGGGTTTATCTTGGTGCGGCACAAAAAAGGAAGATCAAAAAAAGGGTTTAGGTGTTCCGTCGTTGGTACCAACACGTCGATCGGTGCACAATCACCGTAGGCCACTTTGGTTTTTAAATTGTTGATGCATGTGTAGTTTGCTTGGGCTGGCTGTGTTCTTTATGGTTGTTCAGGTCTTCCTAGGGGCATTGCTTATTCAGGTATATTTAGATCAAGTTTCATTTTTGTATAGTGCAGTTTAGATATGTTATTGGGGGCTGGCTGTTTTGCCTTGTACCTTTCCTTTTTAATTTTTTATTAATAAACGGTAGTCATTCCCGCATGTCTGCCCTATTGGGGTACATGGCATTGTTTATTTAAAAAAAAAAAAAAAAAATTCCCCTAGGAAACCTGACTGGGCCAACAGACACTCCCCATTACCTCTTCTTAAAATGAAACCATACCCCCGCTGGCCCATCAGAAGAAGAACCATTTGTATTAAGAAGAAATGATGTAAAAGTACTCCGTGAGCGCAAATTATACCTTATACACAGAATATATACACAAAATATATGTAGTAATTGAATATATGTATATGTGTATACGGTATAATTTTTGCTCCATGACCATGAGAACCAATGAAAGATGGCCTCGGCGGAACAGCAACCCCCACAGAGAATGTAGAACCAATCCATTCCTTATCAACCAAAGAAATTGCGGCGGGTTTATGGATTCTGAAAGAGTCCCTAATAAACTGGAAAATAACCTCCTTCCAATCGCATTGTGCAAAAAGTCCCCCTTCAAAGAACAAAAAATTCCTTTGCTCCATAACTCCCATAATAAAATTCCTGCTCTGATGCGGGAGTATGCATTTTTGAACGTCCTGAACGTCCTCCTTAATTAATTTGTATCCATTTATTTACGTTATTTTATGTTTATTCTCATTCCAATATTTGATTTTCTACCTAAGATAGTAAGAATTAAGATTTTATCACTAATAAATGTAAATCAAAACTCGTTAATAATTTCCTAAACAAAAAATTTAACGCTGCTAATTACTTTTAAAATGAATTGATTGAACAATATTCAATCGTTTAATAGTTGTTAAAATCATTTAATCTTCTAATTAATCTCTATTCATAAAATCATTTAATCAGTGCGCATTCATCGCACGTCGTTCCGGTATCGATGAACTATGTAGTAGGTATGATAATCTGTTTTTTATTTTTTTTTTTTTTTTACGGTGCAATTTAGTTTCGAAATTGAGGGCTTAAAGAGTAGTTGGAGGCTTCGGCCCTTGTATCCTTTTCGATATTAAATTTTAATAATAAATAGATAGCCACTCCAATTTTTTTAAAAAAATTGTTAAATTTACTTTATTTCCTTTCTTTTTTTTTTTAATTCTTCAAAAACATGACAACAATTTTTAAAAATGGCGAAATTTTAGTGAATAGATTCTCATTATATTCAAAGATCACCAAACGTAAAATTTTAGTCAAAATAATCCAACCGAACACTTATATACAGAATCCACCATTACTTCTCCTTATGATTTTTGTTTTGCTTCGTAAATCATCGGTCCAACTTTTCACAAATCATCCTTTAGGTTAGTTTGTGAATGTATAGAGGACTAGTTTGGATATATTCGAGATGGTGACGGATTAATAAAGGACCCCATTACTAAATCACATTTTGTCGTATATTTATGTCAAAGAACGATATCGTATTCAACAATAATATATATAATAAGACCAGTCTAATTTTCATAATTTAAAATATATTAATCAAATAATCTATATATATAATTAAATTATTTGAGAATCGGGTAAACCCTTGCTAAAACTTTTACATAAGAAAGTCTTAAAAGTGAACCCATCCAATCTTTGTCTTCTCCACCCCATACTTGTCACTATCACCAGCTCCTGCTTCACCTCAATCCCTCACTTAATTGAAAGTATATATATATATATATATATAATGATTTATTGGATATTAAGTAATAAATCATTCTTCGAAATTTGGAATATTCTTAAAAAAGTTTTTAAAGTCTTTTTCAACAAAAGCAACAATTTCGTCTATATCTGGAATGGGTCCTGGAATCTTGAATTCTGAGAGTGGTTGAGAGTATGAGAATGGGATAACTAGAGCGTTTTCGTTCGGGAAACGCTCTTCTGTGCTGTCCTCCAAGCTTTCTAGAACATCAGCATGAAGATCATCAGCACAAACATGTAAAGAAGACAAACAAGCATACCTTTTGTTCACTTTTCTTGGTGTTTTAGTTCTTGGCTTCTTGAATATTCGTAGAGAAAAGAAATCATTAGCCTGAGATTGTGGAGCATTTTTGTTGGATTTTTTGGGGGAATCCTTTCTACCTTGATTGCTCTTCATTGCATCAATGGCGTAGGAAATTGTTGTGTCATGTACTATACTTATAATGTTGATTTGTTCTGGGATGGAGATACAAACAGAATCTCTGGGTGCATTCACTAATCAATTTTTGGAAACAATTTTTAATTTTAATGCTGACTTCATAAAGTGTAATAAATATCGTCAATGGGTTTGAAAATCTTTTGTTTTAAGATTTTTAATATCAATTTATACATTTGTTAACTATATTTAATGTTTGTTATACAAATTAAATGCAAAACAAAATTCATAAGATATTTTCTTAATAAAAGAAATTTGAAATCCGAGCTGCACTTAAAGTCACGCGTAAGTAAGGATTCAAATATTGATTTGTTCATTTTCCCTCGTAACAAAATACTGATTTCTTTTTCAAACATTAATTAGGCGTATAATTGTAATAATCATTTTCCACAACAAGAACAAGGTACATTAAAAGATTTTGCTGACATTAATTAAAATATTTTTGAATCCGCAAAAGGAAATTCACTAAGTGCTAATTTGCATTTTTATTTAATGGATCAAACCATTATTTTTCTAATTTTTTTCGTTATAAGAATCAGAGGTGACGTAATAAAAAGATTAAGCGGGACTATTTTAGTTGATTAAACTTTAAAAGGGACATGATGGGACAAAAAATCACTTAAACTGATTATAAATATATTTCCAAAATAGTCTCATATTTTCTCCTGGCTCTTATTTGTCGTTTTTGTAATAATAGCATGTGTGAAACTACTCAAAAATTATATCGTACACTAGGTGGGTATACATCATTGTACTACAACAGTTAATTAGCAAAAAGTTTTATTACTATTAAATTATGAGTTGTTATTTACTAATTATAATTTTTTTTTATACAATGGTGTATACCCAAATGTTTAAACTTCTGGATGAAAAATAATGACGCCAAATATAGATTCAGAAAGTAAGATATTATCAAAATTATGTATTAAGATTAAGAATTATTATAGATTTTGCTAAGTTCCTAAATTTTTCTTCTTTTAAAATATTAAATATTCATTGTATTCAGTTAAGCAAACAAGTATGATTTTGCATATTACATTTTGAATTCCTCCTTTAAAAATGGATCAACAATAAAATAAATCTAAATCAACAACAATGTCTATAAAATTTTTATAATCAATACTCTCCGGTTCCAAAACCAATTATTTATACTATTTTAGTTATTATAAATAAAGTTATTTTTTTATATTATAATATATTATTTGACAAATAACAGGATAAATAAACATTTAAAATCACTGTATTAAATAGATAAAATATTATTTATATTAAAATACATGGTATTCCTATGTAGGATATAATTTGGCCCTTTTTCAGGTTGCTATAGCATTATAGCATGCATTGCGCAAAACGTATGAGCAAATCAAACATTTTAGTTTGCTTTTATTTATTACTTTCAATTCTAAAATAATAATTTTATTTATTAAATTAAAAAATAAAAATAAGTTATTTTTCAAAAGAAAAGTAATAATAATATTTTTATTTTTATTTTAAATTCTTAGTTATGAAGGTTGACTGTTGTTTTAACTCTTCACCATACTCATTCATAAGTCAACTAAGATTTCAGACGTCTAGAATCTTTGCGTATGACGATAACAAAAAAATGAGCTGACATCGAGTATAGTTAGATATGTGGAGAGTTTCGTTAGCCCTAAAACGGTGTAGTATAGCATTTGGATTAGCCACCAAATACTATACTACACCGTTTTTTGGTCATTAAAATTGATGAATTGGCCCTTGTAAATTTTGATATGTATAAATTGATCATTTTAAACACTTGAATAATATTTTTATTTAATAATAAATTTAATATTATGTGTGATTTATTATAAACTAATTATGAGATAGAATATTTTTTTAAGAAAATATAATTTGAATTTAAATTTTATTATTTTTAATATAATAATTAGTTAATTATGAAAAAATAATAAAAATACAAATAAGTATATTAATATTAATAGCTTACAATATGTTGTGGATGAATACGCAAGAGTTTAAACAACATCGAGTTCTTTTATAAATTAAATAAATTAATAAAAAATATGACACAAAAAGGAATGTGAAAAAAAAAAAAAATTTGGAGTGAAAATGGGACTAAATTACTATAGCAACTCTCAAATTGGAGGAAAAAGGGTGGAGTGAGGTTGCCGTTATCATGGACCATCAAAATCAAATAAATTTTATTAGTTACCGCTTCAATTTTTTACCCTCTATAATTTCAATTTGAACTTAAAAAACCTCTTGTTTACCCTTTTTTCTTCCCCTTTAAAGTGAAAGGACAATTTATCAAAATTATGACGATAATACTTAAAATTGAGACAATAACTAGTAATATCAAAATCAAATATGTTTTATTTTCTTTCTCAATTACCTACATCTTGCTCATGCTTGCAAGGATTTCAACAATTTTAATTATAGGTTCAATTCACTCAAACGAGGATGAGTTTATGGCTAATTATATAGTAGATCTACGGGCACCTTGTAAAGTGTTCTAACACTTTTACTATCTTTACTTTAAAAAGAAAAAGAATCTTATATTTAAGTGGATTGAAAGATTGAAGATATTGAATTCCCTTTTATCAATTATTAAAACTTTTTAAAAAATTACAAAAATGGTGGATTAAGTTTGAGGAAACAATTTAATCGTCTCTTTTGTTATCATTTTATTCTTGTTATGTAATAAGTATGGATTATTTCCACAAGTTTTCTGAGTTGCGTCTATCAATAGATCATTGTTTCCTAACTATGATTTGCTTTTGATCAGATTATGGCATGCTAACAGTAGTTTATTGTTCACAGGTTCGTTTTAGTAGATTCATGCTCCATAATCCCAGAAAATTTAATCACTACAAATCTATTTAGGGCTTTCATAAGAAAGATTACTGATATATGAGATTAGACCCTGGTTTTTAATAAATTTTTACTAATTATTGTCTTAATTTTTACTTTCTACCGTTTTAATTTAAACTAAACACTCGTTTTTTACCCTACAAAATTTTCAAGACACATATATTTGCATATATGGAAGTGTCTATTATCAGCAATGGTGACTCTTGAGTCAAAGATTTAAAACTGTTTCATATACCATCTGTTTAAAGAATATTTTAATTAAAAAAAGATACCGTATTTAAAAATAACTACAGTAGATTTGGATTTGTTTTTATTTTCTTACTATTCTTCATTTAGCCATTTATCCATCTTACCCTCGATGGGTTTTAAACTGGGATTTTTTTTTTTTTTGGTCTCTTTCCATAGACATTTTTGCTTGATTTTTGGTCTCTTTTCATACATGCTTCTACTTCATAAGAGTCAATTCACATAGATCTGGAGTTGAACAAACATATCAAATAGTAGATTAGGTTAGAGGGTAAAACAACTCAGAAACCCATAGAAAGATTGTTTACAAGTTTATGAGAATCTTATGTGTGTTCTGTTTTAAAGTTTTTTCCTTTTAATTTTCAAAGACAAAAAAAAGAAAGACAACTTGAAATTTTTTATTTGCTTGTCGAAGATGTCACTGTAAACAAAAAATTAATTAATAAACATGATATTGGACCCCAAAAGATAAAAAAGCGTCAAAAAATTTATTACATAAATTGGACAACTTCATCATTTCTTATGAAAAGAAGTACATCCCATAAAAATTACTCGACGTCTTCAATATTTAAAATATTATCCATAAAATTATACAAATTACTTTCAAAGTAACATGCGATCTCTGCAAGATCAGGAATAGGCCCTGGAATTTTGAGTTCTGAAAGCGGCTGACTAAATGAAAACGTAATAACTTCATTGTTCTCGTTTGTGGAATGCTCCTCTCCCTCTTCCAAGTTTCCTACAAAAGAACCATCAAGTTCATCAGCACAAACATATAAACAAGAAAAAGGAGCATTCTTTTTTCTTTCTTTTGCTTTCACTCTTCTTGGTTTCTTGAATAGAATTGGCTTGGGAAAAGAAGTGATTAGCAAGAAGTTGAAGGACATTTTTGTTGAGGAATTTCTTCTACCTTGAAGCGGCCCAACCATGGCTGCTGCTCTGGTGGGATGTGTACTGTTATCAATACATTCCTGTTATATATATACATATATGTATGTTGCTGATTCTGAATGAGTATTATTAATTATGGTCTTAATTTTGATAAAATTGTATTTTTACTTTTAAAAAAAGGAAGAGAGTGGAGTAATAAGGGGGAGGGGGTTTTTGTCCAAATTAAAATGGTAACTAGTAGAATTTGTTTTGAATTAATTATACATTGACGAAATATCCCGATGCATTCACGAAACAATTTTCGGACACAAAAATACGAAAATTGTGTTCAAAGTGTAATTAATACTTTGAATAGGCATGAAAATATTTTGTCTCAAGATTTCTATTTTTGTTTCCGTTTAATTTAATATATTTTATGATTTTTTTTTTCTCAATCACGAGTTTCTGGCTAAGACTATAGTCTCGCTAATTAAATGCACATCATTAATATTTTCTCAAGGGGCAGGTAGAACAACTTTCAATTTTAGTATGGTATAAATGGTAATAAATGTCAGTAATTTTCTTTTATGAAGTGTAATTATATAATATTTTAGACTTAATTTTTTAAAATTTTTTAAATTGTATCTTATGATAGTATTTACATGAAATCTTCTTCGTACTTCGTACCATTATCATTATTTTTCATAGATATCATATATTCAATGTTTTACAAACATTAAATTAAAAATATTTTTAATCTAGAAGAGGAAATTCAGTAATAGTTCGAGATTTTCTTTTCCATTTATCTTAATTGTCTCTTTCTTTAACATTCATTCATTTTCTAAGAACTAAAATAATTCATCGTATACACTTATGTATTTATATTATGTGTCTTTTTATACCAGTAATAGTTTTTACTCTACTTATTAAGATTTATAAATACATTTATTTGCCTATCGTAGAATATTATTTACACATTTCTTATTATACAATTTGAACATAATCGCTCATACTTCTCCAAGTGTGAGTTTACGTTTATCTTCTAAATCAATATAAAATGTATTTTTCACAAATTATATTATGATATTTTTAATGAGATATTTAAGGTTATTTGTAAAAGTAAAATAAATTCTTGTTTAAATTGAAAGACAATCTTTATTTTTATTTTATTATCTGTATTCTATCTAAATATTGACCATTTAGAACTAAAAAAATTTCAAAATTAGATGAAAATCGAAAAAAAAAAAAATTCTTCTACCTTTCAAAATATTTTACATTAAAAAAATCAGATAGAATAATTTTTTTACATTTTTAATATAAAAAACAACATTCCAAATGTTATTGGCGTCCCAAGTAGACCCTAGCTATAGGTGGACTAACTAACTATTATTCCCATATTTGCACTGCGTACAAAATATACACCACCCTCCGGCCGCCGCGGCCATGGAATCATCAAAAACATCTCTGAACAAATTTGCATCCCATGTCATTAAATCCAAACTCGGTTTAGTGTCCTCAAGCCCCGGAACTTCGAGCTCCGGCATCGGAAATTCTGATAATGGGAGGAAGCACGTACAATGTGATGGTCTGGCATTGTTAACATTTGCATATGCATATTTATCAGAATTTTTTACCCTTATACCTGAGCGTGAAGCTACGGCATGAGGTTTTCTCTTGGTCCTTGGTTTCTTGCATACTTTTAGCGGCGGGAGAAAATTAATCAGATCAGGTGTCACCGGAGTCAGAGTCGGAGTCTTGGGTTCTTGCACGGCACTTTTTCCCGGCGTTTTTCCTTGTGTACTTCGAACAAAAGTTGCCTCCACTTGTCCAGGTCGTGATCTTGTTACGAGGGATTCGATTAATCTATCATACATCAAATTACAATGTAATTAGACAAAAAAAAAAAAAAAAACTCTATTATGAGACAGAATATGATTATATGTTAATTTTTACTAAATATTTTCGTTTATGCTTTAGTTTTGTATCAGGTGAAATTTTTAATTAATGGGAGAGTTTAATTCAATGAATAAAATTATTATTTCTTAAAACCGAGAGAGAATAACATAGAATTTTTTTTCAAAAATCCATAAAAAGGGTTTTAAGAAATTACTCCAAATTCTACCGTTACTAAATAATAATTCAATTTATTAAACTAAAACCATACAATAAATATTCTAACATTTTTAACCAGCAATAGCATAGGTCCAAATCTTTTAAAAAAAAAATTTCTTTTTCTCCAAAAAAAGTCCCACAAAGTGGGCGGGTTTGAGAGCTTTCTATTAGTGTATTAAGGATATTAACAAAAGAATTCTCCACTTCTGTACCATCTTCTAAACAAAAGATCCTAACCTTCTAACTATACAAGTATCAATACTTCTCATTTTCTATACAACTACTAGTAAATGTAAAGTATTAGGACCGAATCTTTATTCAAAAGTCCTTATGCGAAGGTCAAAATCTTAAATTTTGGGAAGATACAAATCTTAAATTTTGAAAGGGGTTGACAATATATAAAAGAACAAATTAATTAATAGAGTGTTCATTTAATTTTCTCATTCAACCCTTCAAAAACAATCAAGACCATCGCCATAAACATATAAAGAAGAGGAAGGAACATACTCTTGGTTCAATCTTCTTGGGGTTTTACTTCTTGGTTTCCTGGATATTGGTTGAGAGAATAGTTGATTGGCCAGAGGGACATTTTGGCTGGGAGTTTTTGGGCAAATTCTCCTACCTTGAAAGTGATCCATGGCATGGATGGGTGGTAGCCAAATCCCTACAATAGATTCATTTTATACTCCGTTTAAATATATTTAATATATTATTTTAATTTAATATACAAAATATCATTATGAAACGAAAATACTATTAGATAATAGGAATTACTAGTTATCGTTTCAGTGCTTTCTCTTTACCGTTTTAATTTGGACGAAAATGTCCCCTTACAATACCCTTTCTCTTCCCAATTTTATGTAAAAGGACATTTTTATCAAAATTTATAAATTACCGTCCTAAAAAGTGAGACGGTAACTAGTAAACAATATATGAAAAACGTTGATTCTGGAATAGAGTTAGCGAAATGTCTCCATGCATTCACTAAAGAATTTTTGGAAATAAATTTAAATTTTTTTACTCATTTCTAAAATTGTAATTAAAATTTTGAACAGGCATGAAATCTTTCTTGTTTAAAGTTTTATATTTATTTCCATTTATTTACTCTATTTTATCTTACTTTCTTGCATCATGATAGTTATCTTGAGTATGTACGTGGTAAGATTACTATACTCGGAGATGAAATGCAAATCGATACTTTACTCAATAATGAACTTGATATCATAGCTGCACTTAAATTCATTTTGAGATAGTATATGGTTAAATATATAGCTATTTTTTCTATTTGTAATATATATAGATACATTAAAAAAAAATCACATATATTATATTATTTTTATTTAATAAATTAACAAACTAATTATTATCGTGTGAACAATAATAATTATATATTTTCCAAAAAATGACTATAAATACATTGAATGATTTTACTAACACTGAATTCAATGTTTTTGAATCTACCAAAGGAAATTCAAAAGTAGCTAGAGATTTTGCTTCTACTTTATGCATTTCTTTGGCATACATTGCATTTAATATATTATAATATTTGAGTAACATCAATTTAACATTTCCTAATTTTAAAAATCACACCCTTCACATATCATCACTCTTCACAAAATTACAAAATACTGAATTGTTTCACTTTATTTCTAAATATAGTATTATATATCTAGGTGGTATAGTACTATATAGTATAATTTATCATTTTCCCCATTAACTAATGTTCCCCTTCCATTTGTCAAAAATGTACATTGTATTGTAGTATTTGTTGCACTATATATTATTTGGGATTGTAGTCTTAGAATAGTTCCATTCTACCTAGAACCATTATATTTTCGCATGGGCCAATATATTTTTAACGAAATTGACTTATTTGAAATTTTTAGAGTTCTATTCGGTATTTATGATGTATCGATTATAATCGTATTTCGGTTGATTATTTCATTTATTGGTTAAATGAGTTCGATAAGCCGATTAAGTCCAAATATAATAACGTGGGTTAAAATGAGTCGATTTGAATTAAAATAATATAAATATGCAAAAAATAATACTTTTAAATGAAAAGAAACAAAAACTAAATTGTTTAAAAAAAGTCAAACCAAGTCGACCTAAGCCAAACTTGGCCGCCCCAGGTATATTTTACATGAGCCAATGTATTTTTAACTAAATTAACCTATTTAAATTTTTTTAAAAGTTATATTTGGTATTTATAATGTAACGATTGTAGTGGTATTTTGATTGGTTATCAGTTCAGTTATTAATTAAATTGATATCACAACCGATTTGGTCTTATTAAAACAAATCACTTTGAATTAAAATGTTGTAAATGTAAAAATAAAATTAGATTTACATCAAAATGGATGAAAATTCAAATAAAAAAATTAATCCGGGTAAAATCAATGAAACCCGAACCGAACAGACGAACTGTAATACCAAATTGATCTGAACCTCTAAGCGTGATTAACGTCACCCTTTTTTTCGGAACCAAAATCACACCAAATCGCGCGTGAATGGTAAGAATGTGAATGGTATATGGGTTTGGGAAGAAAAAAAATCCAATCGCGCGACATGACTAATTTAAATCTTTTTTTTTTGTCTTGTTCCATTAAAATATGGCAAAAATTATATTATAATTAGAGAATTAACTAAATTTAGATATAAATAAAATGGAGTTAGAAACAATCATATAGAAAATGCAATAGAATACATTTAATGAATAAAATTAGGTTTATTGAAATTAGTAAAACAAAAAAAAAATTCAAAAAACAAGTTCTTAAATTAGAAGGATCTAAGAAACAGTTTTAAAAAAGATAATAACCTATTGTAAAACCTTCTATTTCCCCTCTTTCTCCTCCTCTCCCACCCACCTTCCTTCTCTCTCTCTCTCTCTCTCTCTCTCTCTCTCTCTCTCTCTCTCTCTCTCTCTCTCACACACACTCTCTCTCTCTCTCACTCACTCATTCATTACTACTTTGTGCTACTAGTTACTTGGCAATAAAATTTGATTATTATATGTACCCAGGAATAATGCATACTAACTCCATTTCAATATATAAATTATTTTGACCAAAACATAAATATTAAAACTGTAATTAATTTTTAAAAATTTTTATAATTTTTAATGATTAAACCTGTTATACTCTTATCCAATGCATCCAATGAATTGTTTTCTAAAAATAGACAAGTGACTTATATTTTAACCAGTTTCTTAATGAGTGAAAACGAATTATATTTTGAAATAAAGGGGTAATGCATTGATGATTCATAAATTAGTCGTATTATGTTTTTTTACACTTTAATCATAAAATTGAGATTTTATAACTAAAATTCTAATTTCGTCACTAATAGCTAGAGCGAGATTTAGATTCTAATTTCAATTTATCCAAGGAAAATTAATCAAATTGAATAGGGTTAATAGTCACGTATTTAATTTATCCTTCTTACATCCTTTTCGAGAGGTGGGTTTCCCACGGATAAAAGAAATGAACTAATTGAATGAATAAATTATGCTTAGGTAATGAAAAATACATGAAAAATTGTTCCTACTATACATGCAAACCGTACAACAATAACCTAGGCAGCAAACTAACTCCTATTCCTATACACATTTGGTCTGCCTACAAAAAATACACCACCCTCCATCTCCCATGGAATCATCATACAGGATATCATCGAACTGCTCTTTGCAAAGGCTTTCATCACATGAAGATGAATCCCAACTCGGGATAGACAGTTCTGATAATGGAATAAAGCATATACAATGTTGTAGTTTGGAATTGACCTTCAAATTTGCATCGACTTCTGCAACTGATGAGTATGAAGTTATACCGGCGCGTTTTCTTTCAGTCCTTGGTTTCTTGCATGATAAGGGAGGGAGCAAATGTATGAGATTCAGAGGTGTGGCCGCCGCCGCCGCCTTGATTTCTTGCAGCGCACGTTGTTTTGGTGGTCTTCCCCGACCCCTCCGAACAACAGTATGCTCGGCTTGTCTCCTTGTCTTTTTAAGAGAGGTTTTAATCAATCCAGCAACATAGATCCATCCAGTTACAACGTTGTGAAAATTAAGAATGTTTTATCACTATTCATGTGCACTAAAAATTGATTTCTTAACACTAAGTTTATTCGCACAAATCAGTGGTTGATTGATCCTTGATCCTTGTCTAATTGAATAATTTAAAATTAAAAACTAAAAAATTATGTTTAAAATCTAAAATATTTTATAAAAAAATTTAATTTTCAAAACTATTTTATATAAAAGTCCAAAAAATAAACACATGATTGGTACTCTCCAAATATGAAAGTACATTATATAAAAATACCTCCAATTCAAGACCCCTATGTTCCATTGAAAATATTAACCATTGAACAATTAGATTCTCATCGTATAATATAAAAATATTAATAAAATATATTTATAGTGTGCCTAATATAATTTCCCCAAGTTACCCTACAAGCACTTACCCCAGATTTTTTACGCCGGTGAGAGGTGACAATGGCCATGATCGGAGGTTTAGGAAATTTTATCCCGAAATCTATTTTGTTTTCCGCCGCCGCTGCTTTGACCTATGACCACACATGTTGGAGTTTATATAAAAGCGTCGGAAATATTAAATCCTGCTTAGATTAGGAAATTATATTTGCGCTATGAATTAATTATTGGTTTTTTTTTAGTTATTTTTAATTTAAGAAAGTTACATCCAAATAGAATAAGGAGACTGAATCTTAGTTGATTTAGGAAATTATATTTGCGCTATGAATTAGTTATTGGTTTTTAGTTATTTTTAATTTAGGAAGTAACATCCAAATAGAACTTGGATACGGAATCTTAGTTGATTTAGGATTAATCCAACAAATATATACTCCATTTAGTTTGAGTTTTAACGTTTTTGCAACATAAAACTATGTGGGGTGGAAATCCACAACATTTATGGGGGAACGCTGGAGCTGAAGTTAATGCAGGGAATGTGGATCCTCCGCCTCCCCCGTTGATGCCGCCCGGGACTACTGGAGCTGCGGGACCTAGTGGTCCCCCACCTCTTCCACCACCACCGCCTTTTTGCCGACTGAAGCGCAGCTAGAGGAGAAGGCAAGACAATGGATGCAACTTAAATCCAAGCGGTATAGTGACAAGAAGAAGTTTGGGTTTGTTGAAACCCAAAAGGAAGATATGCCTCCGGAGCATGTGAGGAAGATTATTAGAGATCACGGGGATATGTCCTCGAAGAAATATCGTCATGATAAACGTGTATATCTGGGAGCTCTGAAGTTTGTCCCACATGCTGTTTACAAACTGCTTGAGAATATGCCAATGCCATGGGAACAGGTCCGGGATGTGAAGGTCCTGTACCATATTACTGGTGCTATCACATTTGTGAATGAAATACCATGGGTTGTTGAGCCAATTTATTTAGCACAGTGGGGGACAATGTGGATTATGATGAGAAGGGAGAAGAGAGATCGGCGTCATTTCAAGAGAATGCGGTTTCCACCTTTTGATGATGAGGAACCTCCACTGGATTATGCTGATAATATTTTAGATGTGGATCCTTTGGAACCAATTCAGTTAGAGTTGGATGAGGAAGAAGATTCTGCTGTGTAGAATTGGTTTTATGATCATAATCCCCTAGTCAAAACTAAGCTGATTAATGTCCGGAAATGGCATTTATCCCTCCCAATTATGGCAACTCTTCATCGCCTTGCTGGACAGCTTCTGTCCGATTTAATTGATCGGAATTACTTCTACTTATTTGATATGGAGTCATTTTTTACTGCCAAAGCACTCAACGTATGTATACCCGGTGGCCCTAAGTTTGAGCCATTGTATCGGGACATGGAAAGAGGAGATGAAGACTGGAATGAGTTTAATGACATCAACAAGCTTATAATCAGGTCCCCTCTAAGGACAGAGTACAGAATTGCTTTCCCTCATCTCTATAACAATCGACCGCGAAAGGTGAAGCTTGGAGTTTATCATACACCAATGGTAATGTACATAAAGACCGAGGATCCTGATCTACCTGTTTTTTATTATGACCCTCTAATTCACCCCATAAGCAGCGCAAATAAGAAACATCTTGAACAGGATGAAGATGATGATGACTTCTCTTTACCACAAGGGTATGAACCGCTGCTCAAGAATACTCCTATCTACACTGATACCACTTCTGCTGGTGTTTCACTGCTGTTTGCTTCACGGCCTTTTAACATGAGATCTGGTCGGATGCGACGTGCTGAAGATATACCGCTTGTATCTGAGTGGTACAAGGAACACTGTCATCCATCTTACCCTGTCAAAGTGCGGGTGAGTCATCAGAAATTGTTGAAATGTTTTGTATTAAATGAGCTGCATCACAGGCCACCCAAGGCCCAGAAAAAGAAACACCTGTTCCGCTCTCTTGCGGCCACAAAGTTTTTCCAGACTACTCAACTTGATTGGGTGGAAGCTGGTCTCCAAGTTTGCAAGCAGGGGTATAATATGCTGAATCTGTTGATTCACAGGAAGAACTTGAATTATTTGCATCTTGACTATAACTTCAACTTGAAGCCTGTGAAGACACTCACCACCAAGGAGCGAAAGAAGTCTCGCTTTGGTAATGCCTTTCATCTGTGCCGTGAAATTCTTCGGTTGACGAAGCTTGTAGTTGATGCCAACATCCAGTTCCTTTGGGGAAATGTTGATGCATTTCAGTTGGCTGACGGTTTGCAATATATATTCTCACATGTGGGGCAGTTGACTGGACTGTATAGATATAAGTATAGGCTTATGCGGCAGATAAGAATGTGCAAGGATCTGAAACCACTTGATTTATTATCGATTTAATACTGGTCCTGTTGGGAAAGGACCTAGATGTGGTTTCTGGGCTCCCATGTGGAGGGTATGGTTGTTCTTCCTTCCTTCGTGGGATTGTTCCTCTTCTTGAAAGATGGTTGGGTAATTTATTGGCGAGACAGTTTGAAGGAAGGCATTCTAAAGGGGTTGCTAGAACTGTTACAATGCAGCGTGTTGAGAGCCACTTTGATTTGGAGCTTCGTGCTGCTGTAATGCATGATGTTCTCGATGCAATGCCAGAAGGTATTAAGCAAACAAGGCAAGAGCAATCTTGCAACATTTAAGTGAAGCATGGCGATGTTGGAAAGCAAACATTCCCTGGAAGGTCCCTGGTTTGGTTGTTCCAATTGAAAACATTATTCTTCGCTATGTCAAGTCAAAAGCTGATTGGTGGACAGATGTGGCTCATTATAATCGCGAACGTCTAAGGAGAGGTGCAACTGTGGACAAAACAGTTTGTCGGAAGAACCTTGGACGATTGACTCGTCTTTGGCTGAAAGCAGAGCAAGAACGCCAACACAATTATCTGAAAGGTGGTCCATATGTGACCCCTGAAGAAGCAGCGGCCATTTACACTACCACTGTGCACTGGTTGGAATCAAGAAAGTTCACACCTATTCCATTTCCCCGTCATACAAGCACGATACAAAACTTCTCATCCTTGCCCTCGAAAGGTCGAAGGAGTCTTATAGTGTGGCTGTGAGGTTAAATCAACTACAAAGAGAAGAGTTGGGTCTTATCGAACAAGCTTATGATAGTCCACACGAGGCCCTGTCCCGTATTAAGCGTCATCTTCTTGGCCAACGTCAGTTCAAAGAAGTTGGCATTGAGTTCATGGATCTGTACAGCTATTTGATACCTGTTTATGAGATTGAACCCCTCGAGAAGATTACCGATGCATATCTAGATCAGTATCTGTGGTATGAAGGTGACAAACGACATCTCTTTCCTAACTGGATAAAGCCAGCCGATTCAGAGCCACCTCCTCTGCTTGTGTATAAGTGGTGTCAAGGCATAAACAACTTACAAGGTATATGGGACACAAGTGAAGGACAGTGTGTTGTGATGCTTCAAACAAAATTTGAGAAATTTTTTGAAAAGATTGATTTAACCATGCTAAACAGTCTTCTTCGCTTGGTCGTTGATCATAATATAGCGGATTATGTCACAGCGAAGAACAATGTTTTGGTGTCTTACAAGGATATGAGTCATACCAATTCTTATGGTCTTATTCGTGGACTGCAGTTTGCTTCTTTTGTGGTGCAGTATTAAGGTCTACTGTTGGATCTTTTGCTTCTTGGTTTGACTCGGGCCAGTGAGATTGCTGGTCCACCGCAGATGCCAAATGAGTTCATAACATACTGGGACAGTAAAGTGGAAAGAAGACACCCTATAAGATTGTACTCACGGTACATTGATAAGGTGCACATATTGTTTCGCTTCACCCATGAAGAGGCACGGGACCTTATTCAGCGGTATCTCACTGAGCATTCTGATCCTAACAATGAAAATATGGTTGGTTATAACAACAAGAAGTGCTGGCCCAGAGATTCTCGAATGAGGCTCATGAAACATGATGTCAACCTTGGAGAAGTGTGTTCTGGGACATGAAGAATCGTCTTCCTAGAAGTCTTACCACATTGGAATGGGAGAACAGCTTTGTTTCTGTTTACAGTAAGGACAATCCTAACTTGCTTTTCAGCATGTGCGGGTTTGAGGTTCGGATCCTGCCCAAGATAAGAATGACTCAGGATGCATTTAGCAATACAAGAGATGGAGTTTGGAACTTGCAGAATGAACAGACCAAAGAGCGTACTGCAGTTGCGTTTTTACGTGTTGATGATGAACATATGAAAGTGTGTGAGAATCGTGTGAGGCAGATTCTTATGTCATCAGGTTCCACCACGTTCACTAACATTGTCAACAAGTGGAATACAGCTTTAATAGGCTTGATGACATATTTCCGTGAAGCAACAGTTCACACACAAGAACTGTTACATTTACTGGTGAAATGCGAAAATAAAATCCAAACACGTATTAAGATTGGATTGAATTCAAAAATGCCTAGCAGGTTTCCTCCTGTGATATTTTACACACCCAAGGAAATTGGAGGATTGGGAATGTTATCAATGGGTCACATTTTGATCCCCCAGAGTGATCTCCGCTACTGTCAGCAGACAGATGTTGGTGTGACACATTTCAGGAGTGGTATGAATCATGAGGAGGAAGACCAATTGATTCCAAATCTTTATCGCTATATACAGCCTTGGGAGAGTGAGTTCATTGATTCTCAACGTGTTTGGGCTGAATATGCATTGAAAAGACAGGAAACTCAGGCAGAAAATAGGCGCTTGACTCTTGAAGATCTGGAGGATTCTTGGGATCGTGGGATTCCTAGGATCAACACTTTATTTCAGGACATTCACACCTTTGCATATGACAAGGGATGGAGAGTGAGAACAGATTTCAAGCAGTATCAAGTTTTGAAACAGAATCCTTTTTGGTGGACACACCAGAGGCATGATGGAAAGCTTTGGTAACTTAAATAATTATCGAACTGATGTTATTCAAGCACTGGGAGTTCAAGGAATTTTGAAGCATACCATGTTTAAGGGAGCATACTTCCCTACTTGGGAGGGTCTTTTCTGGGAGAAGGCATCTGGATTTGAAAAATCCATGAAATATAAGATGCTCACTAATGCACAGAGATCTGGGCTCAACCAAATTCCTAATGGGAGATTTACACTTTGGTGGTCTGCTAGGGCAAACGTCTATGTTGGTTTTCGAGTGCAGTTGGATTTGACAGGAATATTTATGCATGGAAAGATACCAACTCTCAAGATATCTTTGATAAAGATATTCCGAGCCCACTTGTGGCAGAAGATTCATGAGAGTGTTGTCATGGATCTTTGCCAGGTCTTAGATCAAGAACTTGATGCTCTAGAAATTGAGACTGTGCAGAAGGAAACTATCCATCCCAGGAAAAGTTACAAGATGAACAGTTCGTGTGCTGATATACTCCTCTTTGCAGCCCACAGATGGACCATGTCAAAGCCTAGTCTTGTAGCCGAGTCAAAGGATATGTTTGATCAGAAAGCTAGCAACAACTACTGGATAGATGTACAGCTTCGTTGGGGTGATTACGATTCTCATGACATTGAACGTTTTACAAGGGCGAAATTTATGGATTACACCACAGACAATATGTCTATATACACATCTCCAACTGGAGTGATGATTGGAATTGATCTTGCTTACAACTTGCATTCTGCATTTGGCAATTGGTTTCCGGGCTCAAAACCTTTGCTTGCACAAGCCATGAACAAAATAATGAAGTCGAATCCTGCTTTGTCTGTGCTCAGGGATAGAATAAGAAAAGGGTTGCAACTTTACTCATCAGAGCCGCCTGAGCCTTATCTTTCCTCCCAGAATTATGGGTTGATCTTCAGGAATCAAATCATTTGGTTTGTTGATGACACTAATGTTTACCGGGTCACCATTCACAAGACTTTCGAGGGAAATCTCACCACAAAGACCATTAATGGAGCAATTTTCATCTTCAACCCAAGAACTGGGCAGTTATTTTTGAAGGTGATTCACACTACTGTATGGACTGGACAAAAGCGACTTGGCCAGTTGGCGAAGTGGAAAACAGCTGAAGAAGTAGCTGCTTTGGCACGCTCATTACCAGTTGAAGAGCAGCCAAAGCAGATTATCGTCACTCGAAAGGGGATGATGGATCCATTGGGAGTGCATTTGCTGGATTTCCCAAATATTGTTATCAAGGGAAGTGAGCTTCAGTTGCCTTTCCAGGCATGTTTGAAGATTGACAAGTTTGGGGATCTGATATTGAAGGCCACTGAACCCCAGATGGTGTCTTTCAACATATATGATGATTGGCTGAAAAGTATTTCATCATACACAGCTTTCTCTAGACTAATCCTTATCCTGCGTGCACTTCATGTTAACAATGAGAAGACAAAAATGTTATTGAAGCCTGATAAGACAATCATCACTGAACCACATCATATCTGGCCATCTCTCACAGATGATAAATGGATGAAGGTTGAGGTTGCTTTGAGAGATGTAATATTGTCTGATTACGCGAAGAAGAACAATGTGAGCACTTCGGCACTGACACAGTCCGAGATACGCGATATTATCCTCGGAGCTGAAATTACTCCACCTTCACAGCAGCAACAGCAAATTGCAGAGATAGAGAAACAGGCTGCTAAGGAAGTTGCTGCTGTCACAAGGACAACTAATGTACATGGAGATGAACTCATTGTGACAACTACTAGCCCATATGAGCAGGCTGCCTTTGGGTCTAAAACTGACTGGCGTGTGAGAGCTATTTCTGCCACGAACCTTTATCTTCGAGTGAAGCATATATATGTGAATTCTTCTGAGGATATTAAGGAGACTGAGACTGGTGGTGGGTTCACATACATTATGCCTAAGAATATACTGAACAAGTTCATATGCATCGCTGATTTGCGAACTCAAATTGCAGGATACTTGTATGGTGTGAGCCCTCCTGATAATCCTCAATTAAAAGAGTTGTATTGCAATGCCACCACAGTGGGGAACTCATCAGCAAGTGCATTTACCGTCTGCTCTTCCGGCCGAGCATGATATTCTAAATGATTTGGAGCCTTTGGGATGGATCCATACCCAGCCAAATGAACTTCCTCAGCTGTCTCCTCAGGATCTAACTAATTTTGGAAAACAAGAAGCAATGGGAGAGGGACAAGCGCATCATTTTAACTTGCAGTTTTACGCCAGGTAGAGCTCATTAACTGCATATAGACTGACAACGTCTGGTTATGAGTGGGGACGTGCCAACAAGGAGAACACCGGAAGCAGCAATCCTCTTCATGGTTACTTGCCAACACATTACGAAAAGGTTGAGATGCTTTTGAGTGATCGATTCCTTGGTTTTTACATGATCCCAGATAACGGTCCGTGGAATTACAACTTCATGGGAGTGAAGCATACTGTAAGCATGAAATTTGGAGTGAAGCTCGGAACTCCAAGGGAATACTATAATGAAGAACATCGGCCAACACATTTCTTGGAGTTCAGCAACTTGGAAGAGGGTGAGACTGCCGAAGCTGATCGGAAGGACACATTCTCTTAGATCAAATATGGTAATTATTTATTTCTTAAATTGTTGATGATAAAGTTTCGCACTCTACTTAGAATCATGAAGACCTGAGTTCGAGTCACATAAACACCCTTGGATTCTAAAACCCATGTGTTTCTATGGAGTCAGCACAGAATAAGCCAAGATATACATGAAACATGAAGCAAGGATGGAGCAAGAAAGATGCAAAACTGAAACGATCATCATCATCATTACCCATCAGAAGAAGCCATCAAACCCTGAGTTTTACTCTATTTCATATACAGAGTACAACCACCATCACTAACAGAATTCAAATCTCTATTTTTCGTACAAAAAAATGATGTCAATCAGGGTTTACACTATGTGGAGTGGGGGAAAACAAATTTTAAACGCATAGCCATGCTGCTGCTGCTGCTTCATACAAAAAAAGTCCACACAAGTCACAGTGCATCCATCTCTATTGGCCTGGCTAAAAATCTGCGCCTCATTTCTGCTTTTGTACACTTTCTGAAGAGTTTCCCTCAGTCTTGGGCTTTCCTGGGGCAACCTTAGCAGGTGTTGAGTGTTCTGACTGGGAAAACCTAATCAGTATCTGCATCAAAAGAGTAACAACCACCAAGGTAACTGCTGAAACCACCAGTCCTTTCCACGACGAAAGTAGGGATGACCACTGGAAAAACTTTAAGGCCCCCAAACAGAGCAGGCAAGCCCATGAAACCACCACCTGTTATTATTACACGCAGTTATCAGTTAGAGTTTGACCTACAGCCATTTCTAAATAGAAAACTGATATGCGGCAGCATAGATGAGCTTGCTGGAGGGGTAGTACTAACCACAAGGGATTTCACTGGCCGCTTAATGTCTCTCAGTAGTTGATCACCAAAAGTGCCTTGCTCCGTATGCTGGTCCAATAGTTTATCCTGGTTGCCATTATCATGGAGGGCAGACGGAAAAGCACAATCAGATAAAGATTCATAAAGATTGTAACTACCAACCCCAACAGAGTGATTGAGAATTGACATAAAGAGAGACTGTTTCAAAAATCAAAATCAGCACCTTTTCCACAAAGACATCTTTACACCATTGAGCAACAGAATCATCTGTCTCCGGTAAATCCTTCATCAAGTGCCGCTTAAGATGCACATGAACCTGCACAATTTATAACTATTATATCAAATAGTGAATGAAAACAACTTGTGATGCATATGAATCTTGTAAAGTAAATGTTGAATTATTCACAAATTAGAATAAAATATTTCAATAAACAGAAATCCACAAACAAATGATCGTGTTATTAGGGATCGATTAATATGAAACCAAAGTTCAGGATAGATAAATCATATAAGTTTACCACAGAAGATTGCCCCTTGAAGAGTCTAAGCATTGTTGGTGCAGGTGAACTTTTGGGGATGGCAACTGTTACATCATAAATGGCTGGAACAAAAGCACGCATGTGACTTACAGCTGTCACAAATCCCTATAAACAATTTTTTAAAAAAAGGTGTAAATTCTTTAGAATATTAGCATGTCAGTATAGTGCAGAATTGCACTATAACGTGATATAAATAAAGGCAAAAGCTACATGATATGGCACAGTATATAGGACAAGCTCTGAAAGGAAATGCCGAGGATAATCTACACTGGTTTACACTCAGTTGCTGAAGATAATCCCATGTGTCCTAAAAAATTACCATCTTGCTTTCACTATATAAATGGGTGTGTGTGTGTGTGTGTTTGTAGCTCAACCTTTGTTCACGGAATCAAAACATTCCTTCAAGAACTCTAAGGGAAAAACAAGCCATTCAGAATTGAAGCTCAAAATTGCCATCTTGCTTTCACTCTATAAATGGGTGAGTGTATGTGTATAGCTCAACCTTAGTTCGTGGAATCAAAACATTCCTTGGGACAGGCAACCCAGCTGATGCTGCATATTCTTGAGCAGCCAAAAGCTTCGCCTGGGTAAAGCGAGTTCCCTCAACAAAAAGTGCCAACCAGAATGGCTGAGGATAATCCCTCAGTCGCTGAAGGCCTGACTGCAAATAGAAGAGCACAGAGTTCAGCCAAAATCAATTAGTAGAAATAACCACACCCATGGAATACAAAAACCAGATCTAGGACTGATAAACATATGCAGTACTAAAACCAATCCGGAACCATACCTTCAGAGTACTTTCATCTTTGGCCCAGCTCCTTTCAAGAAATAGATACTCGGAAAACCACATGGACCACCCTATGACCTGCACACAAGGGATTACATAAGTATTCTTATGCATGAATATATAATTGACCCAGGGGCTGAGTCATGTCAAATCAAGATGACTATGAAAAGGAGAAGCAAGTGAAAAATATTGCAATTAACCAAGTTGAAGATAATTTTGAAGTACAGCCATAACCTGCAAGAGCTAGAGTCAGATGAGACAAATTGCAATGGTCAAACCAAACACCGCATATACACAAGTACGGTGTTCCACAAGACAGGTGCATTTGGACTGAATATATACATAGTGTTATGAAATTTAGCTAATTTTAGAGATAAGCAGTGTCACGGAGAAATTTTTTTCTTTCATTGTACATAAACATGGTGTACCTCTAGGAGCCACCAACAAATAAGATGGTATGGGATAATTACTACAGTATGAGCTACTTATTTATGCTGAGGTCAAGCAAACAATTCTTACAGGAAGAAGCTTTGATGATTTCTTCATGACTGCCAATGTGCTACCCAAGCAACCCGATCGCTGTCATTCCAAATTCCAAGATTAAAGCCTTGTAACAGTAAAAGGTTATGATGAAAACACAAAACCAGAGTTGGAACATCTTTCAGATATGTGTCCAACGTCCATATACTTTTGCTTGCTCAAAGATGGTACATTCCTCTACTAATGATTTACGACTTACTGAAAGAAATTCTTTCTACCCCAAAAATGCATTAAAGTCAAACGTTCTCTGGAGCCATAAAGGAGTAGAACACACAAATATAACTTGGGGCAAAAGTATGAAAGCATAAATGGCCAAAGAGAACAGATACATGTAACAGACCTGAGCCAAAACCCAGCCAACAAGCCAATCGATATCACTTCGGTGATTAGATATAACAAGAGCATGCTCTTTACCTGAAAATGTTAAATAGCAGCATAGCTACATGAGTTACCTACAAACTTTGTTGGATAACAACATAAGAAGAAAACTATTCATAGAAGCAGTAATATGAAAAAAGAAAAACCACAAAACCAATTCTCACTCACCCATCATTTGAAATGTTTCAAAATCTGTGTAGAGTTGAATCTGCAAGAATAAAACTCAAAAAGTAAACTGATAAAGACAAAGGCATATAGGTACAAATTTAAGAAAAGCAAAACCACACTTTCTGAACTATTCATGAAGCATGTGACACTGTGCACTCATCAAAAGTGCGCTTCAATTGATACTAGCAGAAAAAGACAGTTGTGGTATTTTATGGACTTTTCTTCCCACTACTTTTTTCATTCAATAATGTTCATCAAGGGTTTTGCCCCATTGGATTCCATTCAAAGATCATAAATATTAAGCCCGGGACAACATGTTGCATAGTTTATGCACAATTAATTAAAGCTCTTTCAGTTTCCAAGTACCCAAATCGATAAACATGTCAACAGGAACTAAAGGTTATCGTGCATACAATCATTAGGCAGTCAAAACTAATTAGAGAGAACCTTTAGATTATTTAGCAGCTTAGTTACACTGTTAGATATAAGTGCGTATTTACGACAGAAGCGGAAGCCTTTCATGCAAACAAATATGCTCGTGCTTCAACATGAAGATAAAGAACTCTCGTAGAGCCAAATTCAAGCTTCACATTATTAGCCAACTTATTTCACATTTATATCAGGCGATCATGGCATGTGCTGAATAAACATGTGAGGAAAGCTGTAACTCAACTTCAAGAGAAAGAAAGATCTAATCATAGGAACAGATTCACTTTAAAGTACCAGAACCTATTACTCATTGCTGACAGTTGCTGCTAATAAGCATTCACTCGGGACCACTAATACCTTAGCTCGAAACAGATCTTTTGAAAACCATGGGTCAGGAAATACATTAACCCAACCAATCTTACATCAAAATGCTACAAAAGGAAACAACACCTTCAAAAGTTTCAAAAAGCACATCACTCCAACCAATCGTGCACCAAAAATGCAACAATAGGTACAGCAACTTGAAGACCTTGAAAGAGTTAAGACAGCAAAGGCGCGCATAGGAACCAATCAAGCCCTATTACCTTAACTCCTGCCCACCAATCAACTACCCAGACAAGCTCCAGCCACAGTAGTTCTGCTAACACCCTATTGATCCTCCTGTAGGTGCTCTTTGATATCGGCCTTAGTAGCACAAAAAATATCGCCTGACAAGCAAAACCATTAGAAAAACATCACCTTTGGCTCATTAAGTCGCAATTACAGGTGAAACACCACCTAAAACACACACAGAGGCTGTTCAAAGACCAACGCAACCTGCTCATACTTCCAGTTGACAGTTAAATTCCCCTGTAACTACATAGGAAAATCCTAAAGCAACCAAGAAGCTAAAGATCGATAATCACAAGGAAGAAGAAAAAAGGGCCAACTTGCCGGGCCTAAAGCAAACGTATTCGAATAGGAAAAAAAAAACCCTAATCGTACAACATGAACATGAGCTAAATCAAATCAAACCCAGAATTTCGGAAGCCCTAGTTTCCACATAAACCATTCAATCATCCATGAATATCACCAACTAACTTAAAACCAAACTAACAGGGAGTACCTGAAAAAGATTGATGACGAGGCCAGAAATGAAGAAGAGAAAGCCCAAGGGCACTATAACAGCTGCCGCTGATTTCGCCATATCCTGAACTCAAACTAAGGACCCGAAAGTGCTGCTCACCTTTTTGCCCCTTTCCCAATGATATTAAATAAGAAAACGGATCGCGACTGGATTCCGGAGCTGGAAATTACAGAGGAGAAATCTAGGCCGCAAAGGATAAATCATAATAATAAGAGCAAATTAAATGAGGAGCAATAAAAGACCAACTAATCATTTCTTAAAGATCATTTAATGAGGGAAGCGAAGAACAAATGGAAATACGAACAATAATGGTGGGAGAATGGGGCTGGAAATTGAATTCAGAGGGGTATGGAAGAGTGTCGTCAGGCTGAGGCGCTGGTGCAGGCTTCTCAGGTGCTGGGGAGATGAAGACGACGGGGGCAGAGAGCAGTTTTTACCGCTATCAAAATGACAATAATAAAAGCTGTGCCTCAGTCACCACTTTCAAGGTTGTAGTAGTATTCCGTGTTATGTACGTTGGAATTTGTTTTGTCACTCTGGATTGGACTCATTTTCTACCTTTTCTCAAATTTATTATGCCATTTTGATTTAATCCTTGTTGCACTAAAGTTTAAATGAAAGTTCATTTGCATACCCTCTTGTTTATAATATAAAATATTTTTTTTAATGAAAGAAATTTTTTATAAATATTTTAAATTTTTAATATAATTGTTAGTTTTAATCTTAAATTGACCATATTCAATCGTGAAGGGTTAGTGGTAAAAAAGATATATATTTTGTTAGAGAAGGGATGTAACTGAAACAAGTTAAAAGAAAAAAATATATTTAATTTTTTGTGTACATTCAACGGTGTATAATAATTATCATCTAAACAACTACTTCTAAATAGTAGCGGTGAGCCGTCTTTGTAACTACGTCACCAATGATTAAGTCGTCAATGACGTAACTAAACAATTGAGTCGAGTCTACGGGCAATACAAGTGTTGGGTATTTGTTTGTTTATGCTCTGATTAAAGTGATTGTACCATTTCCACCCCCAAAAATACCAATTTTTAAAAACTTTTTAAACAAAATCAAAAGATAACTCTAATGCGGAATCGTTAGAGTTGAAGACAAACTACCAAGGATTGTTTCTAGGAAGTTCATGTTTAGGCTTACGGTAGATCTCAAATGACATTAACATAAATCGTAAATAATCAAATCATGATTTAAGTTACAGTAATCCAAACCTTTAAATTCATTAATACAGTATTCAATCCGGATAACTTCAAGGTAGTTTCACAATCAGGTACAGGGACAATAGGTCATAAGTAACCGCCATAAGACAGTAACACGGAACAACCGCTCAAGACTCTCGTTCAGCTCTATCACAAATCCTGGAGTAGGCCATCATTTGATTCCTGTGTCTTCAGAATGATATGGGTGATGTTGGGAATTTTTATTGCCCACACTTCAAATGGCTAGGTGTTTATGCTCAACACAATCAACAAAATAAACAACTAAGCAAAACATACAGATTTACGTGGTTCGATCGTCAATAAATCTACTCAACGGCAGCAATACAAAACTTCACTAATATAGTAATAAAAAAAGTTACAAAAGTGTGTTCTTTCTCTCTCAACACACTATGTCTGTCAAACTCTCAATTTTATGTCTATGCTAATGAATTATCTTCACTGTTGCTTGCAAATTTTAGTACAAAAGCATATATTTATACTAAAGTGCTACAAACCCTAGTAGGCTCAATCCTAACACACTTTAAAACATACTTGGGTTTGAGGAGTTAACCCAACATATCCCCCATTGACTCAAAGTCCCAAGTATCTCAACCTTGTTCGAAAAAGAAACTTGATTCTTCCTTGACTTAAACTTCTCTTTGTGAATTCCAAACGAACCAAAACTTATTTTTCGAATCACCAACTGAAAAATGTGATGATCACTTTTCACACATTGCAATACCAACTCATCCCCCTTGAATACTTTGCAAAGATTACATTCACCAATGAACTTATACTCACGAAAACACATTTCTCCCAAGAAAATTATGTTATCACTACAGGCAAAGACAAATTTCACATTAGCCAATTTCTTGACTGTGTCATTGTGTGTCTTGAGGCGTGCAACACCAACACCCTCAATCTTCATCTTCTCACCATTACCCACAATGACATGTCCAAAATCTCCATCAACTTGTAAGGTATGAAAGAAAGATTTCTCTCTACAAATGTGCACTGATGATGCACAATCCAAATCCAATTGTGAGGTATACACAGGAGTGCTTTTCATTGCCAAAAGCTCACTTTCATGCCCTTCATACGCAACATTTACATCTGAATCATTCGGATAAACTTTCTCTCTGCCCATTGACTTCTTCAAACTCTTCAAGTCCTTTTTTATGACAGGGCATTTGTTTTGGATGTGACCTTTTCTACCACAGTAATAGCACTTATAATTATTGTAGTCGTTTTGTCGAGATCTCCCACATGAATCACATCCGCCACTAGAACGACCCCTTCCATAATTTGAACCCTCTGCGACAGCTAAAATTTCTCCTTCTTCAGGCACAATTTTCTTTCTCATCATTTTCTCAATCTCTCTCAATTGAGTTAACACTTCATCATAACCCAATGTAGCCTTCCCAACAAGCATGGTTTGAACCAATGACTTATAGGATAATGGCAAAGAAGACAACAACAACAACAATGTCCGCTCTTCACTATCAACTTCCTCACCGGTATTTTGAAACCGATACACTAGCTGTTCAAAAAAAAAAAAAAAAAAACTAACTCCATATTGAAAAGAATACAAAATGGGGCAAAAAAGGACCTGAAAATGATATTAACTAAGACAATATAATGAAAATATCGTTTTTCGCAAGAAAAATAAAGCAAAAACACAGTTTACATCAACTGAAATACCATATTTCATTAGCAACAAAAGACGTACAGAAGCATTATAACAATATATAAGCATTACATAATAATAACATAACTAATTGAAAATTAAAACGTGTGTTAATTGCAGCAGATAAAGCAATTAATGATTGTAAACAAAAAGCGCACGCCCAGATGGAGAAAAACGAAAGAGCAATGCATGGGAGAGGGAGAGGAAGACAGAGAGATAAAACTTATGGAAAATCAGTATTAAATGCCAAAAACATATACAAAATTTACCGGGGACACTTTGCTCTATATTCTCTAGAATTACAATATAATTTGCGAAAATTGACCCAGATTGTCAGACGAATTAACCCGTATACATTAAAATAGGTATTGACCAATGATTAAAATTGAAAAACTTTTAAAATTCCAAATTTAACCATTACAGGGAATAAATATGAAACATTTTTACAATAAAAAATATCATTTTCGTGGATAAAGATTAAAAAATACTATTTATGACACAAAATCTTTATAAAAAACCAAAAATACATTTTTTTCCCCAAAAAATAACTAAACCCTAAATGGAAGTGTGTTTACGCCACTCGAAATTTGTATTTTAGTAATTTTTTACATGGCGTTATTTTTCCAACATATATTAGAAAGGCCGACTAGAGACTAATTTGCTTTATTTATTTTAACTCATTTAATTTATTAGTTATTTTCCCACTCTTTTATCCAAACTTTTTTTTTTCACTTTATATGTATTTTAAAGGAAAAAAAATGTAATTTTGGTCCATTACGTTTGGCAAATTTACTATTTTAGTACAGTATATTTAGGTGCACCAAAAAATATCTGTCACGTTTAAAATTTTACACATTTTTTATCTAATATGTTTGTTTTTAATGGACTAAAAGTGTAAAATTTTAACGTAATAGGTATTTTTGAGAAGTTTAAAATGATGGATTAAAAGATCAAATTCTCCATACCAAAATTACATTTTTTTTTCCGTATTTTAAACACCATTCTTCAAAATGTTTTCTCCATTTAAGATTTATAGGATCATGAACTCGAAAAGAATTCATAAATTATAATATTAAATCAAATAATAATTAGATATGTCTCATAATTTGAATTCTAATGCTTAATTCATCTCATAATTTAAATTATATTTATGAAAGTACTTTTAAATATCATAATTAGAATTTAAATTATATTCTCTCTCTTGTTCTTTATATAAGATATTTAAAAATCAATAATTTTAAAACTCTTATTAAAAAACCCTATGGAAGTATAAAGAAAATAGTTATCAATTTTATTTTTTTGTTATTTCCCATGTTTTGCTTCGGCTATGGTATCGGATGCCGGGGATTTATAATATGTTCCAAATTTTGTCGCGGATGCTCGTGGAATTTTATTAGTTAGGTTTTTTTGAAGATGTCCAAGATTATTTAGATAAATTAACTATAGTTTAATTTTAAATATTCACTACTTTCAATTTTCATTTATTACAATTTCTTTTTTAAAAAAAATACTTATTCTTGTATATTATCAAAATTTTATCATTAAAATATAAATAATTAAATATTAAAATTTTAAAATGTGTTATTAAAAAAAAAATCATGCATAATCATCCATCGTTTCCTTGAATAGGACTCGTAGGTCTTGTTCATCTTATATAAATAAATAAAATATGTCAAAATTTTTAATTAATTAAGTTTGTCGTATCACAAATTCCAATCTTAAACAAACATGCTTCTGCCCCTTAGGTACCTTCCTAAATGATAAACAACCAATGGGCTACACCCACATATGTACAAGGATAAATAAAGTAACTATCTCTTATGAGCGTTAGGGTTTTGTATTTGTCATTAAATATGTATTTTAAAAGAAAACACGGATCATACGTAAAACTTTTAATTTAATTAATATAAGATACTAAATTTGTTGATCGAAACTGAAAATGATTATAGGTAGTAAGATATTGGCAAAAATTAAATAATTGTACAATTAATATACATATATATATATTAATCATTATATAATATATAATAGTGTTAGAGTTATATTGTAATGTAATATTTAATAAATGATAAGACAATATTGATTAAAAGAGAAATAATAAACATTTAGAATAATTACCGTATCAAATGATAAAAGAAATTTTTATTAAAATAATAAGGTTTGGTATTCTAGGTTGGGAAGGATTAGGAAACAGATTCACCTAATGACCAAAATCCAGCCAATTAGGAAGTTGTTGGGAAATATGAGCAAGGGTAGCTGTGATCATCATGTCTGTTTCTCCTCCATATTTTCTTTTCCGACCAACCCAAAATTTTATTTACTGTAGCGTCTTTCCTTGTTATTTGTACTCATTCATTGTTTTTGTTAATGTTGATGTGACCATAATAAATACTTTTTTCTTCCTAAAATAATAGTTGAATTTAAAAATTATTTTTTTCAATAAATCTAATTTAATATTTCTTACATTAAATACGTTATTTTATAGGAATTACTAGTTATCGCCCCAATACTTTTCTTTTATTGTCCCAATTTGGACTAAAATATTCTCTATAATACCCTATCTTTTCTCTCTTTTATGTAAAATGACACTTTTGTCAAAACCTATGGACTACCGCCCCAAAAAAGTGAGGCTGTAACTAGTAACTAACTCCCTTATTTTATATTTGAAATTTAAATGATATTATTATACATAATTTTCAAATTAAAATATAAAATTATAAGGCAAAAAATAAAATATTTATCCCAAAAGTCACTTTTACATCGATAAGAGTTGTGATTCAATGATTGACACTTTCCACTTAAAATAAAAAATCTTGAATTCGAATCACTTAAGTTTCGGCATCATTCTTAATAAAAAAAAATAATAGTAAAATGTCACTTTAACCCCATTATTTTTTCATCCAACTACAAGGTTGCGAAAACCCTCAAATTTTCTTCTAGGGTTCCCTGCAATTGCCCACTTTTAGAAGTTATTTCCCAGTTGGATTGGTGATGGGGTAGGATTTATTTCTTCAACAACAGAGAGATTGTGGGGGTTTATCCATGCCCCTGTTAGTAACCTCAATGCTGCTCTGGAGCTGATCTTTCTGCAGAACCTATGGAATAAGAAGCTGCAGCGGCATCACATGGTGTAACAGTGAGGGACCTTTGGCTGCGGTTTAATTTTCTCTTGAATGAGATGGGCCATTTTCATTTTCTTGAACCAAGTTCACTTTCTTCTCCAATAATTGAATCTTTGCGTCCTTTGATCTCAATGCATCACTGAAAAACGCTAGCTCGCTTTTCCATTTCCACTTCATTGAGTTTCTTGCTTTTCTTCCTAACAATCCAGGCATACAATGGAAATCGAGGGGTCAAGTTAAGGGCGAGATTGTAGTTGAGTTAAATATGAGTAGATTGACGGATCAAAATTGGTTAACACATCAATTAATCATATTAAAAAGACGTGAAGTATTTAGAGAGATTATCTTAATTGAAATAAATTTAAATGGGACTAAAAGTAAGATAACGTATTTTATAAAAGAATAAAAAAATATTTTTATCAAATCTAATGTATCAAAGATCTAAAATATATTTAAGAAAAGATTTCTCTCACTTTTTAAAGTTTTTAAAGCATATTATATATATATATATATAAAAGTATTGTTTACCTCTCTATTTTCTTATTCTACGCTCATTTCCAAAATTATCCCTAATTTCTACTCAAATTATTTCTTCCACTCCATTCACTCTAACCCCTTTGCCATCATCCGCCTCCACCGCCACCTCTCGATCGCCGTTGCCATAGTCACTGATCCCTCTATTGGTCATTTTGTAGATCATCACCGCTGATCTCCCTCCTCCCAGCCTTCTTCCTCCCAATCTCCCTCTCTCACTCCTCCCAATCGTCCTCTCGAATTGCCTTCATTTCGTCCACCGGAAGAAAATCGATCTCGCCTCTCCCGATCGATTCACGAGCGGAGGCTCCTGTCCCTCCCGTCGTTTCGCGAGCAGCGGGAGGCGATGATGGTGGAGGGTCCCGATCAATTTGTGAGCGGAGGCCATTTCTTCTTCTTTGCGTGGATCGTGCCCAGAAATATGTATAAATATGTATTTTAAAATACATATTTATTATAAAATGGATGAAATATAATAAATAGAAAAAATTTTATAAAATGGGCAAGTAGCATACATTTTCAAGCAGACAAGTTGCACGACTGTAAAGCAAGCAGATTGGATGGCAGACGACTCAAAGCACGCCAAGGAAGAAGTTGAACTTGTGTCCACATTTGCACCTTCAGATATGCCACAAATTCCTAACATATTACCACTTAATTAGCCTTTCTCAATCCTCCCTATCAGTATCTAAGCCATCATCATTCATCATATTCCCCCTGAAGATGAAGGATCGATCATCCATTCGCTTCGACATTTAAGTGCACTTATCAATTTCAAAAATTTTTAATTTTTGATCGTGTTATGGGTATAACACATAACATAATTGATCTATGCATTTGTATAATGGCCAACTTGCTAGCACAATTTGGTATACCTTGAAGATGAAAAAAATTGATTTGTTTGATTGGTCTTACATCAAAGGCCTTTCAAAAGACTGAAAACTAATATGTTTTTGTGAGACTAGTTATAATTTCGTTTTAATTTAAAATATAATAAATGAGGTCAATTAAAATAAATTAAATTCTGTATCTTTTAAACCTCCAATCCAAAATAATAAAAATAATAATAATAATTAAGTCAAACCTCCAAGCTTTAATTAAGAGACTAGATCCCTTGTAGGTTTGGTAAAACCTTGACTGTACGTATGAACCCATCAGCTACTTCCATTTTCTTCCTTCACCATCTAAACCACCCCATTCTGCCAACCTTTTCGGCTGCGATTTATGTAGGTTTGGTAGGATCACTGTCCTTATGAAATTCAATTTTTTTATTTTCAGTTACTAATTTCATTATGACCAAGTAAACACCATCCTACATCATTTTGGTAACCATGCAAATAACTCGTAGTATTCATACAATCGTATAGTATGATGAGAGAAGACGTTCATCCTCCATGGCATTGTAATTTCGTCCCCCAAAAATTTAAAATTTGTGTCTGTCCTGATCATATTCACCACCTTCCAAGTATTTGTGGATACTTATAAAATGGAAATAATAGCTAACTAAATACAAATAAATTTCTTGCCATCTAAAATTTCAGTCTTAATGCATCATTAAAAAAATGAAAGTAATTAGTGATCAATATTAGCGGCCACATGATGATGACATGATGATTCATCACCGCTCTTCATTTAGCAGTTCTAGTTCGAAGCATCCATTTTAAACTTACAATATTGATGGGTTGGGAGCAAATTAATAAGTCAACGAACATTAAAATATATATATATCAAATAATAATCAATTATTCTATTATCAAGGCAACTTGTTAGTGAATCCTTTTAATCCCATTTATTTTATTAAAAAAAATTATGTTTTATTATACAAAATTTTAAGTGTAAATGTCTTATAAATTATATGTAATTATATTAATTATGATATCAAATATAAAATTATAGGTATTAAGGGTGAAAACATAGAAATTGGATTTCTCAGGGGGCAAGGTGCTCCAGCTTTTTAGAAAGTAGTCAAATTAGGGACGATTTAACGATTTGAGATGTGCACGCTTAAATATTGACTTATTTTTTAAATTTATTGTCTGTATTATTATATTGTCTATTTTTTTACTAAAATAATTTTATTATTTAATAAGAATACTTTAGTAAAAAATAGGTGATAAATAAGAAAAAGATATTAGCATAATGCTCCAACTCTCACATTTGATCTTAAAAAAGGTTTTTTTTTTTTTTAAATTTTTATTTGTTACAATCTTACCATTAAAATGCTAGATTACACATAAACTATTTAAAAATATAAATCTAATTTTTTTTTCATTACAAGAACTATTTAAAAATATAATTTTTTAGGACGAAGGATCAAAATTACGTTTTTAATTAAAAATAATAGTGAATAAAACGTAACATTTTCCATTTTCTTTAGAAAAAAAACACATTCAATTCAACGTACTACATTATTTTCATAAAAATTTCTTTTTCTGTTGAACATATTACATAATTATTTTTATCAAATAAAAGAAATATATTTAAAAATTTTTTTTGGTCCATTGACATTAAAGAAAAGCATATAAGTTGTACCAAAAAAAAAAAAAAAAAAAAACATATAAGTCACCTATTGTGATGTGATCATTTATTTTGTCCAAAGACTTATTCTAAGTACATTATTATTATCGGCTCTTATTGCCAATTCCACCTAAAAAAGTCAACTTTATTATTCCGATAATAATGTAGTCTATAAACCAGCAGTAGTTAACTAACTCCCTTATTTTATTTTTTTCCCCACAAAATAAAAAATTTGTTCTTGTTTCTTACTTCCTCCCTCTCCATTTTTGGTTTAATATTATGTATATGCTGAATAATTTTATTTATTAAATTAAAATAGTATAATATTGTTATTATAATTGCACTGTTTTAATTTAATAAATAAAATTATTATACTTTTTTTTAAATAAATAAAATTATTATTCTGATTGGATATATTATTTTTATGTATTTATTTTACATAAAAATGTCGGGTTAGTATTAGTTGAGAAAGATCCAAAAGCACAGTTTTAAGATTCCATTTTGAAATTCCCAGTTGATCCATCAGCCATTAGAAGAATACAGCTAGACCAGAGGGAGTCCTAAGTAATTTCACAGATCAAATTCTGCATTCATTGATTAGTTGTGTTCAAACATTTCCAGCCAAAGCCTTTTGCTTGGCGGCTTCGTTAATATTTTAGCACCTATTTTTAGTTTTTCTTTACAGAAAAATATGCATAGGACAAATGCAGACAACGTATATATCAACATCAACCGCTTCCTTTGTCCTCGTTCTTCATTCTCGTGTGAAGGCTTATTATACATAAGCTGCAGGGATTTCAGCGTTCAAAATTTTCGGTGAATTCTCATCTGGGCTAGCTCTTTCTGGGTAGCAGAGCAAAGATATTCCTCCTTTTTCAACAATTGGTAATCCCCTCAGATTTTCGGTTGCATGTTCACTGTCATAATCAAAATTCAGCTGAAAAGTGATAATTGGTAAAATGTGGTGTCTTAGTGGAGTTCAATGTTATCTTTTTTTGACCATATTTGTGTTCTTGATTGTATGAATTATAAGGCATTCGTTAGAATTGTAAAAGAGGTTATTGAGAATTGTTGTTCCTTTTCTTCTCGGTTGCACAACGTCAGTGATTTTCTTAGAATCATGTGTTTTTTGGGATTCATCATAAACCACTGTTGAGTTGGAATTTACTACTTTCTAAAGTTGGCAACTTTCTGGTTGTTGGCATGAATTTGAGATGACTTATGATTTAATTGATTAGCTGCTATGAGATTATTAAACAACTTCCATTTTGCAAAGCTGAAGTTGAAACAATGCAGAAGGGTTCTCTGAGAAACATCTTTTGGTGATTTTTGTACGAGGTATATTGTTTTTAGATGAATATTAGTAAACTGTAATTTGGAGGGTATTAGTTGTTTACTATGCATCTCCTATCTTGAGTAAATTTGTGACTTTTTATGATCTTCTTTTTTGCCAATTTGGACTTGTGTAGGACAATGATTTGAATTGCCAGTTGATAAAACTACCCCTCAAGTTTCAGTGGTGAAGTAGAAATTTGGTTTGGGAATAACGTTAATAATTGGATTTTTCGGCCAGTTCGAGGGGGAAGGATATCTAGGGTTCATGTTCTCTTTGCAGAAATGGAGCTCATGGTCCCTGGTACTAGTCATTGCTTCTGTTGTGGTCTTGGTTTCTGTTGTTCATTTCTTTCTTTCCCCTGGGGGAGCATTTGTAGATAATTTTGGGGCAGAGATGGTTGAAAGCTTGCCTTCTCGATTAAATGGAACAAAAGGCGAAGGCAATAACATTGTCCCTAAAAATGGATCGAATGGCAGTAATAGGCTGGTTAATGGTACAATCTATGGGAGCAAGCAAGCAAGTGAGTCTGCTGAAAAAGAGAAGGATAATGAGTACCTATTGCAGCAGACAATGGTTAACCTAAGCGTCCAATATCCTGCGGATTCAAGAAATGCTGTTGTCTACCGTGGTGCCCCTTGGAAGGCAGAAATTGGGAGGTGGTTGTCTGGTTGTGATGCAAATGAAGCCGCAGAAAAAATTATTGAGGTATTGAAAGTTTGTGGTGATCAGTGATGTTGTACACTGTTTTTTTTTTCTTTTTCTGGACATTGAAATCCTACTTCATTTTTAAGTAAACATATGCTTCTTTCTATATCAATCTGGGGTTGGAGAAGGGTGGGGGGTGTGGTGTTAGTTACCACCCTTCAACAGCTATTTGAAAGGGTTATGTGCTGCATTGTTTGTCAAAACTTTGAACCTTTGAAATGTTTGTATTGCTTTTGCACTTTTAAGATAATAACACTCGAGGTCTGCTCAAATGTTTATCTTGCTCACGTGACATAAATCTTTGACATCAGAAAATTGGTGGGACGGGCTGCAAAAATGACTGTAGTGGTCAAGGCATTTGTAATTATGAATATGGTCACTGCAGCTGCTTCCATGGCTTTCATGGTCAGTATTCCAATCCATTGTTCTTGTTTCTTGATACCAGTTTTCAGATCTTGAAGAGGAGCTTGCAGGTAGAATCACTTATGTGTTTGGTTCTTTATTGCATCATGCAATATACTTACAAGAAGTTTCTTTAGGAATAAACATCTTCCAATATGATTAAAGCAAATAGATTCTACAAGAAAGGAAACTTGAGAAGAGTTGTGCTGATATGTTGGACACAGGTGGGCTATGAAAGTATTGGGATTTTTTGTCCTACGAGGGTTATGGTAACCATTTACTAATATCCTCAAAAGGGAAAAGATCAACAGTATAACCATGGTTCTTTTCATTAACATAGCATTTATAACTAGTAACAACCTTCATCCATGTAAACATTTAAAGTTAAATCTTAGTTAAGAGGCACTCCTCTAAAGGCTTGAATCAACAACAACGATTATCTAAACCTTTATCCCACTACATGGGATCAGCTCCTCTAAAGGCTTGATTGCTGGTTGTAAATTAGCTTTCCTCATTTGCATGGAATAATGTATAACTAAAATCTTGATGAATTTAAAGGATATTAATACATGTAGGCCACTATCTTGGCTGGTTTCATATCTCCTGTTTCATGAATTAGACCCGCAGTTTGACCTGTCATTGAGTTTTATGGTAAGTGACGGCTATGGATTGCAGGGGAAGACTGCTCACAAAGACTGCACCTAAGTTGCAATTATGATGGATCAAAAGAGAATCCATATGGTCACTGGGTTGTCTCAATTTGCTCAGCTCATTGTGACACAACGAGAGCTATGTGCTTTTGTGGAGAAGGCACGAAATACCCAAATCGTCCTGTGGCAGAGGCATGTGGGTTTCAAATAAAGTAAGCATGAACATATTGTTAGATTGATTATGCTATACTTAGTCTTCTTTGTGATGGTCTCTGACTCTTTTATATAATGTAGTCCACCATCTGAACCTGGGGGTCCGAAGATAGCTGATTGGACAAAAGCTGATGTAGATCTTTTCACAACAAACACTAGTAAACGAGGTTGGTGTAATGTGGACCCAAAGGACGCATATGACGGAAAAGTTCTTTTCAAGGAGGAATGTGATTGCAAGTATGATGGTCTTTGGGGCAGGTTCTGTGAGGTGCCTGTGCAAAGTGTGTGTATTAATCAATGTGCAGGTCATGGGTATTGCCGTGGTGGATTTTGTAAGGTAGAATCAATAATGACCTTTTCAGGATATGAAACTGTTTGTTCTAGTATATGGTATAATTATCTGCTGCAAACATATCCTTTGCATTAGTTGATGGCTGATAGAACTGAACTGTTCAGACTGATAGTTCTATCTTTCAAGTTTCTATAATTGAAGCAGTAGCCATATTATATCTTGCATGTGTTCTTAAGGTGTTTTTGATCTATCCGAAATTCAGGTAACATGATAAGTTTTACTAGGAAGTGACCATATCAGCCATCTTGTATGATTCGTAAAGTTACTAGCCTTGTGCTTCTTCTCTGAACTCATGTCACCCACATGGTATGAAAACTTGGAACCAAGTAAATGTTTGGCACAAATATTAATATGCTTATAATCTTTGACCAAACCACACTCTTGTTTCTTCTGTTTTCTCAGTGTGACAAAGGCTGGTATGGGGTGGATTGCAGTATTCCTTCTGTTTTATCCCCCGTTACTGAGTGGCCAAAATGGCTTCGACCAGCGCAGATCGAGGTTCCTGATAATGCAAATCAAAGTGGAAAAATTAGCAATCTAAATGCTGCAGTGGATAAGAAAAGGCCTCTAATTTATGTTTATGATTTGCCACCAGACTTTAACAGTCTTCTTTTGGAGGTCAGGATACGAGCCCCTAACTATTTTAATTTTAGATCAGGAGAGCAACAATATAGGCTTCTCTTCACTCAGTTTTGCATTACAGGGCCGGCATTTCAAGCTGGAGTGTGTAAACAGAATATATGATCATAGAAATGCTACAATCTGGACTGATCTGCTTTATGGTGCACAGGTGTTTCTGAGAGTCTATGTGAACATTTAAAAGAGATGTCATGTGTTCCATTTAATGAAATTATCCTTTCACTTACTCTTGTAGATGGCAATCTTTGAGAGTATATTGGCAAGTCCTCACAGAACATTGAATGGTGAAGAAGCAGATTACTTTTTTGTTCCAGTCCTTGATTCATGTATAATAAATCGTGCTGATGATGCCCCCCATATAAACATGCAGGTAGTGCAGTGATGATTTCTTCCTCCTCAGAATTTAATTTTGGGTTTGCTGTAGTTTTCACAGTTCTTTATGCCCAATATTCTTTTTGAGAAATGGGTGGGTGATATACTCATTGGCCATCAATTCTAGGATCATGCTGGCTTGAGGAGTTCTCTGACACTGGAATATTATAAGAAAGCATATGAGCATATTAGCACACAGTATCCATACTGGAACCAGTCATCTGGAAGAGATCACATATGGGTACTGTTAACATTAAATCCTATTATTACATTTTTATTTTGTGTTCTTTTTGGAGAAACATTGAGCTCACACACACACACATGCACACTCACCTTTTTGTAGAATTCTTGCTAACGATGGTGTCTCTTTTCTCGAAACAGTCCTTTATGTGGGATGAAGGTGCTTGCTATGCCCCAAAGGAAATATGGAACAGCATGATGTTGGTTCACTGGGGGAATACAAACTCAAAGCATAATCATTCAACAACTGCATACTGGGGTGACAACTGGGATACCATTTCTTCTGAGAGAAGAGGAAATCATCCATGCTTTGACCCAAATAAAGATCTTGTGCTTCCGGCATGGAAACATCCAGATGAACATTCTCTGAGATCAAAATTCTGGGCCTGGTAATTACTTCAGTCATACCATGAACTATCTTGTTTGGGATGTATATAGCCTTAATGCTTTGATGGATCCATTTTTTGAGTATAGTGCATGTTGATCAATTTAATGCAGGCCTCTTGAGAAGCGGAAAACACTCTTTTATTTTAATGGAAACCTAGGACCAGCTTATGAAAATGGAAGACCAGAAGATACGTAAGTGATCTGATAGCTCTAGAGATGGACACTTTCAAAATTCTGCAAACTTGGTATATCTTACATCCATCTATGATACAGAAATCGTGTTTATAGTCGATAAACATGTCCTTTATGTATATGTCATTTTTGATTCAGTCATTTCAGATACTATTTTTTCCAGAAGTTTTAATCGGTCAGAAATCTCAAATTTCAGTTACAGCATGGGCATAAGACAGAAAGTTGCCGAAGAGTTCGGATCAAGCCCAAACAAGAAAGGGAAACTTGGGAAACAGCATGCAACAGATGTAGTGGTTACTCCTAAGCGTACTGACCATTATCATGAGGAATTGGCAAGTTCTATTTTCTGTGGGGTTATGCCTGGAGATGGGTGGAGTGGTCGGATGGAAGATAGTATTTATCAAGGGTGTATCCCTGTGGTTATTCAGGTTCTTATCTATTCATTAGTTTCTCGTTTCTTTGATGACAAGTACACAAAGGAAACGTGCAAAGCTTGTCCTGAGCCATTATATTATTATGTTTTAGGGAGTCCAAGAGAACTTTAGTCACGTGATTATTTAACTTAGATACTTGCATGTCAAAATATGCAACAAAGATGCTACGAGTTGCAGACTAATTTTCAGTAACTCTTGAAATTTGTTCTCTTTCCATGTTCTCAGGATGGGATTTACCTGCCCTACGAGAATGTGCTAAACTACGAGAGTTTTGCTGTTCGGATAAAAGAAGATGAAATCCCGAACTTGATAAAGGTTCTCCGGGTAATATTTCTTTCCTCTAGTTGATTGTTGGAAGAATCCACAAATTCTCAATCAAAATGGTGGCTGATTTTTATCTGGTTGGTGCTTTGGTTTCCTGTAGGGATTTACTAATGCAGAAATAGAATTCAAACTGGAAAACGTTAGGAAATTATGGCAAAGATTCGTATATCGTGATTCTGTTCTGCTGGAAGCTGAGAGACAAAAAAAGGCCCTGGGCCTTGAGGAGGACTGGGCTAGGGAGTTTTCTCAGTTACTTGAAGATGATGCTTTTGCAACATTCATGCAGGTGTGTCACTTGAACTGGAGTTTCTTTAAGTTTTTTGGTGTTATTTCTACGTCTAGCTTCCGACCTCTATATTTGTGATTTGTACACAATATCCTGCATGCCTTGAGGGTTTGATATTCACTTTCATCAGCAACATCATTTGTGTTTCCTCCAAAGTGGTCAAGATTGTGTAGGCTGTAGATTTTCTTTGCATTGTACAATATTAGTGAGGATGAGAATGAACACACATTTGAGGCTCATTCTTTTTTGCCAATCTTAATTCTGTTTCTTTATAGCTTCTGCCCTTCCAAAACTCTTAACCATATAGAACTGATTATTCTCTTCACAAGGTGTTGCACTACAAGTTACACAATGACCCTTGGAGGCGAGAACTGAAGCAACCGAAAAAAGTGTATCGATTACCTAGAGAATGCCGGATGAGATGATAGAGGGAGAGATGTAAATTAACTGCAAAGAATGAGATCTGCTTCATTTCCAGATATTGTAAGTTTCTTAAGCAAATTTTGGTCAATTAAGCAGAAATTTTTCTTCTTCTGGTTTTATTCTATTGTCACTTTTATTCAGAGAGGTAACTCTATCTACCTTCCGGGGGGATGTACATCAAGAATGAGATTTAGACAGTATATAGATTCATTTGTCATTAGTCATAGTCTTTGTACAGAACAAGAGCAGCAATAATATCTCTTTGAAGTTGAGATTCCAGGATAGTGATATTCTATTGCTATCAGTATTGGATTTCTTGGTTGCTGTTCTTGTCAACTTCTTGAATATTGGATAAAAACTTTAAAACATGCTAGTCATATATGATTTATGCATGATTTATATGTCAAATTATATTATACTTATAGATACACATTGCAAGGTAAATGTATTTGAAGGACAAATAAAAGGTCATTATAGAAAGATACATGTACCATTTTGGGATGAGGAGGATCTAAAGGGAGTATAAAATTTTTTAATAACTTTCGTGACTTCTTATTTGTCGTCTCTTATTTTTTTTTTTATTGGACTAATTTGTCTATAGCAATATAAGAAATAGCTATATTAACATTTAAATATAAAATATGATAATTACATAAATTACCTAATTACCCTTATGAAATTTACCAAAAATACTATAAAAAAATAAAAAGAATGGATGAATTATATTTTATTCCCTAAACTTTCGTAAAAATATGAAAGCCCCTTAAAATTTTAAAAATTACAAAATATAATTTTAGTCCAACAAATTTGGCAAATTCACTTCTTGGTCTAACATTTTTTAGCTTTCCAAAAATACCCATTATGTTTTATATTAGAGTTTTTTAATATTTTTTTGTAAATTACAAAATAGACCCAAAATTACTTTATTTTTTTAGAAATGACCCAAAATTATGGTTTATACTTATTCTCGGATGATGGACAAAAATCATTTAAAAATTAAAATGTAATTGGTATTTTTGAAAAGGAATAAACATATTGAATCAAAAGAAAAATTCGCCAATCGTGTTGGACCTCCCTTTTTTTTAATGTTTTGGTGGTGTAAAAGAATTTTTTTAATTTTAAAAATTTTAGGGAGATTTTTATACTTAGACTAAAGTTTAGAGAATATTATAAAGTTATATTAGTAAGAGACGGTATATAAGATTTTAGGGGATGAGAGTTAAGAAAAATAAGGGTTATATTATAATAACAGGAGGGACGAAAGATAAATATTAAGGGGACGAAAGATAAAGGATTTTTTTTAAAAAAAGAGGGAACGATGAATAAAAATATGAATTATATCGTACACTAACAAAACACTTTACAAGATATTGTAACATTTTAATAAATTTTTTTTATCATTTAATAGACTGAAAAGTTTCATAATCCACTTTTATAAATATCTCAAGCGAAACCCTTTCCAAACCTTGTCGACTTTCTCCAGTTCATCATTCCCCGTCCAAAAGCATTAAGCTCGCGTTTCCTCACTCCCCCCACCACTATAACCACGTTACCCTCGCCGCCATCATGAACCTCTCGTCCTCCGCTTCTATAAGACTTGAATCCAACCCCATCTCCGCCAGGCCGGCGGCCCTATCACTACCTGTTCCTTTTGGTACCCAGAAAAGGGCCATTAGTTTCAATGGGTCGAACGGGTCCCCTCTGAAGATGACCTTGAAGGTTCCGGTTGCTACTACTATAACTTGCTCTGCCGCTGCAAAGCCCGTGGGTGCTGTGGCTGATAAAGAACAGCAGGAAAAGGTGATTGGTGAGTCGGGGGCCAGCCGAATTGAGTCGCTGAGTCAAGTTTCGGGAGTTCTGGGTTGCCAGTGGGGTGATGAAGGAAAAGGGAAGCTCGTTGATATCCTGGCCAAGCATTTCGACGTTGTTGCTCGTTGTCAGGTATAAAATTAGATGAACGTAATTTTGAAGATATGTAAACTTCAATCGATGATAACTTAATCAGATTTTGTATCCCAGCTATGCTTAAAGTTTCGATTTTGGCATCCCATTTTTTCACTCAACTGCAATGGGAGGGGTACTTGGTTTTTATTCATATTATTTTCCCTAACAGAATAAAGTTTTCCTTTTTATTCTCCGTTACTTTTGAATAAAGCGTCAAAATTGGGTTCTTGTAAATTTTTATTCCCTGGAGATTTATGCTGTACATACATATAACGAGTAAAGTAAATAAGCACTTTAATCTATCTTTTCTTTCGTTGCAAAATAAATAATTTTTTATTCTTTTTCCAATGCAAGATTAACTTATATAGACATTTTGGGTGGGGCTGAACTCCTGATTGAACTAAAAACGGTTGAACAGCTAATTTGAATGACTGAACTTCTGGTTGAACTGCTAACTTCAAGTCTGAGATAAGATCTTAAACTGTCAACCCAAGCAACTTAAGTTGTTCTTGTTCTCAGTCTGATAAAGAAAAAGGGTATGAAACCATAACAGGTACGGGTACGGGTGGGCGTCAGGTGATTGATATTATCCTAGGACCAGAACTCTTTTTCAGAGGGCCAATCCATCAAATTTGATCAATGAGTAATCCTAATGTGGGTGGATTTGGTCAAGGGGATGCAGAAATAATACTTCAAATTGCGTGTTCAAGGCCTTTTGTTCTTCTTGGCATCTGTTATTTTGGCACAAATCTTTTTGGTCCTTAAAAAGAAATATTTCTGAGAAGGTTCATTTGGCTGAAATGAATTTCTAGACTTGCGGTTTATTTCTCTTCCTACATTTGCATTACTTCAGCCTTGGGCCTAATAAGCATCTTGATGCAGCATAGATGATCTAGTTCATAGTTCAAATCTTGCAATATATCTCTTTCTATTTATTATATAAATACCTAGTTATTTAGCAATCCTGTATTTTTGCTGGTCTTCCTGCTTCTATCTGATGTTGTCTAACTGCAGGGTGGAGCTAATGCTGGACACACTATTTATAATTCTGAAGGAAAAAAGTTTGCTCTTCACCTTGTTCCTTCAGGAATTCTTAATGAAAAAACTCTGTGTGTTATTGGTAATGGAGTTGTGGTGCACTTGCCGGGATTCTTTAAAGAAATAGATGGTCTTGAATCTAATGGAGTCTCTTGCGAAGGACGGATCTTGGTCTCTGATCGTGCTCATTTGCTATTTGATTTTCATCAAATTGTTGATGGACTTAGAGAAGCAGAGCTTGCCAAATCCTTTATTGGAACTACCCGAAGGGGCATTGGGCCTGCCTACTCAAGCAAAGTCATCCGTAATGGTATTAGAGTAAGTGACTTAAGGCATATGGATACTTTTCCACAGAAGCTTGATCTTTTATTAGCAGATGCAGCTTCAAGGTTCCAAGGTTTTAACTATGGCCCTGAAATCCTCAGGGAGGAAGTTGAACGGTACAAGAGATTTGCTGAGAGGTTGGAGCCCTATATTACTGATACTGTGCATTTCATGAATGATGCTATCTCTCAACAAAAGAAGGTTTTGGTGGAAGGTGGTCAGGCAACGATGTTGGATATTGACTTTGGAACTTATCCTTTTGTAACTTCTTCCAGTCCTTCAGCTGGTGGGATCTGTACAGGTCTTGGTATTGCACCTAGAGCAGTTGGTGATCTTATTGGAGTGGTAAGTAGATTCTAATGTCTTTCCTCACAAATGATATCATGATAATTTCCTACTTAAATCTTTCAAAAGGTGGATAGCAAGTTTAGGGGTGAGATTTTGATAGTTGGCATGTCTACGTGTGGAGATAAATTTTGGATCTTTTAAGATTCTTGGTTTATCCTTTAAGGCCTCCTAACTTTGCCTCCCTTTGGAAATCAAACCTAGGTTGCCAGGACAGGTTAGAGGAGAAATATAATATTGCTTGCCATTTGCTTGGATTGCTCTTATTGTCCACCCTTTTTATGTCATCTTAAGATTTTTTCAATTTTTAAAGTCTATGACATAGCTGGAATACTGAGGGGATTGAACATATTGGATTCTTTTATTTAAGTATTTAGTTCAAAATTTGATTCGTCTTATACTTACAAGATGCATTTTAATCCCTTGATTCCTTTTTCTTTCCCCATTAAGTTTTCCAAATTTATAATTTGCATTTGAATGTTATAATGTAGGTTAAAGCCTACACGACAAGAGTTGGTTCGGGCCCATTTCCAACTGAAATCATGGGGAAAGGCGGTGATCTTCTTAGGTTTGCTGGTCAAGAGTTTGGTACAACAACTGGCCGCCCTCGTCGATGTGGCTGGCTTGATATTGTTGCACTGAAATACAGCTGCCAAATCAACGGTTTTTCGTCTCTGAACCTCACGAAACTTGACGTATTGTCAGATCTACCTGAGATTCAATTAGGTGTTGCCTACAATTCAGTTGATGGTACACCAATTAAATCGTTTCCTGCTGATCTTCGTCTCCTGGAGCAAATCAAGGTAAGCTTTATCTTTATACTTCACATCAATGAGGTTTTATCTTATGTATGGTAGAAACTAGAAAGAGTTTCTTGCTTTGGGGCATTCATGTGTAGGGTAGAAACCAGAAAGTTTTTCCGCTTAGGGAAACTTCTTGTGCATGGTCGAAAGAGCTTTATTGCTTCAACTTGAATGTCTAAGTTGTGTGTTTGTCTTATGGAATTAGGTGGAGTATGAAGTTTTGCCTGGGTGGCAGAGTGATATTTCTTCCATAAGAAACTACTCTGATCTACCTATTGCTGCCCAACAATATGTTGAAAGGATAGAAGAACTTGTTGGTGTACCTATTCATTACATTGGAATTGGTCCAGGACGTGATGCCCTCATTTACAAATGATTCTTTAGACTTGTGACATGGCAGGGTTAACTTCCTTTGCTGGGGTAACCAAGTTTTATGAGTATGAAATTTATGTAAAGGTTTTGTAATCTTCATTCTTCATTGTGTTGGGACCTCGAGGAATGTTATTTAGGTTGGTGAACTCTTTCAAAGCAGTGGCACAGTGGAAGGCTGCAGATGGCTGGTGGGGAAAGCTTGTTTTGGCTCTCATTTAGTCCAGTTGGAATATGTATTCTACTTTTTTTAACTGATATTTAGCGCTAACTAGCCCTTTGGTTGATCTTGAGAGTAGAAGACTGGCAGCCCTAAATAAAACAATTTTCTTTTAGAGTCTCTTGTTTGAAGAGGATTCAATGTGATGCTTCTTAACGAGAATTTGTAATCTGAAAATGTTGTCTGGTTGAATGTTTTATGTGCTCTCTTTGCAGCAAGGGAAGTTCATTTTTGCAACATTTTTAACTAATCGAGTCAGCTAGAGGTTCAATAAACTGATACGGAAGAGTGAATAAGTAAACAATTAACCCTGGTCCGTGGAAATAAGTAACCAAACAACACGTATCCAAAATGGACACAAAAAAAAATATTGCATTTTTGTTAAAAATGAGATAAGAAAAAAGATACGGCATTTAATATAATTATTGGGCAAATTACAATTATCTTTCTACAATTTGATCAAATTATTAATTGCCCTTAAATGTTTTTAATAATTATATTTACTAGCCCAATTATTTTTATGAGGAGGAAGAATACATCAATACTTATATGGTATAATTATAACTATGCAAATTATAAAGAGGCAAATTTAGACGTGCCAATGCATTAAATGACGGAATACATAATTGAAGACGAATTAGAGAAAAAGTCCTAGGTGAACTACAAGCGAAGGGGAAGCAAAACCTTCTAAAACCCCAAGCTTTAGAGTTTTTAACAGACACAGCGGAACAAGCGAGATTAGGATGGAGAAATCCAAGAATAATAGTAAGAAAAAGAAGAACGAGCCTATAACAATGGAACAATTCGTCTCCATCATGACGCCTTTAATCGACATGGAAAAGGTTTGCTCAGAATGTTTGTCTCTGCTCTTCCTGAAAGGAGATTTCCTCCGACTCAGGCTTTCATTTCCCATACTTTACCTTTTTATTGGTTTGTTAGTCTATGGTGTCCACCAAAGATTGACTTTTTTTTTTTTTGCTTGCTAGAATGGGCATTTACTTATAGTATAGTATGCTCAAGAATCAGCTGTTCTTTGAACCAATAATTAAGGTATATTTGATAATGTAGAGAAGAAATGAAGACTGCCCTTTTGATCTTAAGATGGAGACCTGCAGTACATGTTCATATGCTATTTTTTCTGTTGTACCACTTTATCCATACTTTGAGTCACAAAAGCATAATTAGGACATGCGGGATTAAGACAATGATTCAAGAATTTCACTTTGATTAACCAGAAAACTATTCTGGGGTCAATACCTTTCCCTGCTGTCCAGTAGAAGCAAGTTCTGATTGTGTATATGTGTTTCTTAGCTGTAACTTTGTTGTATGAGATCCCTTTGTTGAGATGTTTCCCACAGCTTACAAGTTAATATATACCCAAATACAGATACTTAAGAAAATCTTTGTTTATTTGCTCTCTTGAGGGTATGACTGTGACCTGTTGGACTGTAAAATTGCCTTGAAATGATGAGCTCTTTAGCGTAGTTACATGTTCATCTTACAATGAGTTTTATGTGCATTTATAAGGAAGCTGAGATTTCGGCTTCAATGAGCTCTGGTGCAACGAGGAGCTTGGAAATGGCTCAGAAGAAGGGATCAACCATTCTGAACTTGAAGTGTGTAGATGTTCAGGTAGTAACTTGGTCCTACTTCGTTTTCTGGCCAAATCCTTGATAAGAAAATAAACTTTTCTTCTATTGACCATTGTATGAATGTTGGATCTATATGCATACAGGGCTTTTATTGTTCCTTCTTCTTGTTATCTGGAATGTTGTATGACTTTTGCATTTTCTATGTAGACAGGGCTAATGGGCAAGACTCTTCTGGACTTGCAATCCAATAAAGGAGATGTTCTTCCTCCTCACAAAGTATGTGATTCTCTCTAAAATCCTTATTATAAATATGTGTTATCATTCATTACAAATTGTATATTGTTCAAAAAAAAAAAAGAGATTATAAGTTTTTCATTGGCCAAATAAATCTCTTCTTCTCTGTTCTGTTTTGAGATATTTTGGTTTGATTTCTGTTTTCTTCTATATATAGCATAACAAATGTGCCTTTTCATATTATGCACCTGATGTTACTGTTTCCTGCTCAGAGTTTTTTGTTTCTGGTTATCTTGCTTTTATTAACCTATTCTTCTTTCTATTGTACCTTTGGCAGTTTGGTCCCCATGATGTTGTAATCCTGAAACCAAACAAGGCTGATGTCGGCTCTCCTTCTCTTGGGCAGGGTGTAGTTTACCGCCTTAAGGTACTCATGCTTGCTATTCAATTCAGTATCTCTCAAACTTGGACCTTGGATATGGCTACTTTAATGGAATCAAATTTCACAATGGTTCTGATATTGGCCAGGATTCATCTATTACTGTGGCTTTTGACGACATACCAGAAGATGGTTTAAATAGTCCTCTGCGCCTAGAGAAAGTAGCAAATGAGGTGCTTTTTTAAGATAACAATGTTTCTTCTTTTGTTTCGCTCCCTGTTTGGCTATAAGCATTGATCAAGTTGGGTTATACTTTTACCTCTTCTCAGTTCAGTGGAGGATTTCAATATATTTTTCTCAGTTCAATTTGAGATTTCAATTCTCTTAGTTTTTAGGCTTTATATTAAACTTGGAAACTGTGGATGCCATTTTTGTATGATTGTAGCCTTGTAAAGGTTGTGATTTTTAATATACACTGTTGTTCTAAGAACTTGCTTTTATCTGATTGACTGTGATCATGAATTTGTACATTATTAGGTGTGATAACAAGGAGGGTAAATGTTTTGTTTCCGAGGAAGAGCTCTTTACAATTGCCTACCTTTGTAGGTTACTTATCGGCGAATGAAAGACACCTTGATAGAATTGAGCAAGGGAGTACAAAAGGGCCCTGCTTCAGACTTGGTTCCTGTATTATTTGGAGAGAGATCACCATCGCAGTCCAAGAAAGACGTCAAATTTACCCTATTTAATTCTAATCTTGATCATTCTCAGGTCTTTTAGAGATCAACCTTATTACTTGGGACTTTTGTCCTCTTATCTCCTGTTAGTTTTAAAAGTTATGTAATGTGTTTTTTCTGCAGAACATTTTTGTTAAATTTTGTCCTTCAAAGTTTTGGTTTGAAGAAAGTTGTTTTCAGCGTGCATTTGGTGCTTTCTTTTGCCTCCAACAACATTTTTGTAACCTCTATTCTGGAGGTTTTTATACTGTTTACTGTGGAACTAATTAGTTTCTGCTTAGTTACTCTCTGCTGCCTGGTGTGTGTTCTCAAAATAATCATTTTTCAGTATTTGTATCCCTTCTTAATTTTCTACTGGGAGCATGCTTGGACAACTTGTCTTATTTGGAGATGCACTGTTTCTTTAATTTTTATTCACTTCTAATTTGATGATATATGGAATTTAAATGTCAAAGACAGTCTTTTTTTTTTTTTTTTGTGTTAGTTAATATGTCGGGAACTAGAAATAGAATTTATTTGTTGGTTTAGATCTACAGAAATCATCTCAAATTCCAACTGAAGCATGTCTATCTTTTTCTTCCGCTTTGAAGAAAGAAGCTATTTCAAAGGCTCTTTCCTCCAAGGATCTATTTTTGTTGCATGGACCTCCTGGAACGGGGAAAACTACTACCGTTGTGGAGATTATCTTACAGGAAGTGAAGCGTGGATCAAAGGTTCTCGCTTGTGCTGCTTCAAATATTGCAGTGGATAACATAGTTGAACGACTTGCTCACCATAGGTACGTTGTCTTGCTCACCATAGGTACGTTGTCTTGCTCACCATAGGTACGTTGTCTGTCCTAACTTGCTCAATTTAAAGGTGTTCATCTTACTCACACGATTACCTTCTCTAGTTTTCTGAACTGAACAAACTTTTCTTTTTGTTTGTTTCTCAAGCTCAAGTAAATGAGTACAAAGTTCCATAAATTGCTACCTATCTGAAGTAATCTTGTTCATTTCGTGATAATTCCTAGCATAACTGTACGTAATACAATATCTTAAACACCATTCCTGGTTACGGGTATCAACAGAAATGGGCTAGGGGGAGTGGACAACTTCATTTGGAAGTTGAGTTGTTATAAAGTGGGGAATTTTTTGGCTAATTAAATTGATTGTTTTTTTGTTTACAGTCAGCCATCATCTACATGGCTCTTTTATTTAAAGGAGTAGACTACATTCTAAATTTTCTGGCCATTTGCATTTCTTATCACTATATGACTAATGCATGGAAATAATTTAAACTTAATGAATTTTCTTTTAGAACTTTCATAGTTGTTTGTAAATGATTTCAAACCACTAATTTACTTCCGTGTTCATATATTCACCAGGGTAAAGTTGGTTAGACTGGGGCACCCTGCACGTTTACTCCCGCAAGTACTAGAGAGTGCTCTAGATGCCCAGGTACCTTTTATCTTTGTTTTCCAAGTGAACTGTGTTCCATGAAATGGGAATCCCCTAACACTATACCACAAGAATATAACATGTTTGAATGTGCAAGCATTTTGCTATTCCCTCCCATTTTTCCATTCTGAAAATCCTACCCCACTCCCTGATTGACATATTTCCTGCAGGTTCTTCGAGGGGATAATAGTTCTCTTGCCAATGACATACGCAAGGAGATGAAGGTGTATGCTTTTATATGGTTTTCACCTTACCAAATTACATCACAATCACTAAGATATTCTGGTTTTGATGAATTCCTAAGATGTTGCATAGAACAATGGGCGGACTTTTTAAAGTCTTAAACCAATATGCAGTATGTATAGATATCAACTTGGCCGATTGATGGGAATCTAGCTATTGATATGATTTTCACCTTATAAAATTACATCACGATCACCATCTCTCTTCATAGATATGCTGGTTATCGCAAATTCCTATGGTGCTACATAGGTCAATAGGCTGCCTTTTTTAAGTCTCAAACTAGAATTCAGTATGAATAAAATATAAACTTGGTTGATCTAGCTAATGGAATGGATATGCTAACTATAATGAATGAGTATTTAAGTCAAGTTTCCTCGCTAAAATTATTTTTCTATCTGCAGTACACTATTGAGTCTGTTACAATTTCTACATTGGACTCCAAAAGTAAATAGTAAATTGAGCTTAAAAAATTAGATTTTAAGAGTCTAGAGTATGAAATAATCAGCTTTAGTGGTGAAACTCATTTTAAATGCACTTGAGATCCTTTCTTTTCTATGTGGTTACTGGTCTTCTTCTATGCTGTTAAAACTGGATTGCTGGCAGGCACTGAATGGGAAGCTCTTAAAAACCAAAGATAGGAACACAAAAAGGGATATCAGGAGGGAGCTTAAGGCTCTATCCAAAGAAGAAAGGAAAAGGCAGCAGTTAGCAGTCGCAGATGTAATCAAAAGTGCCGATGTGGTCTTGACAACTTTAACAGGTGCATTGTCTAAAAAGTTGGACGGAACTTCATTTGATTTGGTTATCATTGATGAAGCTGCTCAGGCACTTGAAATTGCATGCTGGATTGCTTTGCTGAAGGTAATTTGGAAACACTCGAACATTAAATATGTATAGGCATAACCTTGCTTGTTATAATGCTTTTCGTTAACAAATCGTCCAATTTAATACTTCCTCTGTTCCATAGTAGAAGATGTTTTAGAATATGTTATAAACTTTCGAGAAACCTTTTGACTATTTCTTTTCATTCTTATCCATCTGACTGTATTTTTCAAGAGAGAGTGCTGTGAGAAAAGTAGAATTTAAGATGGGTGAGGGTTTAGTTATGATTAGAGTCAGTTAAGTAACTTCAAAGGCTTAATTAAGAGTTCCTCAATCTGCAGAAATTTTTTAAAGCATATTTTATTACGGAACAGAGGTAGCATTACTTTTACATTTCTTGAAGTATCATTTCTTAAGCTATTATAGCCCGCACAATGGACATTTTTCTTGCTTGACAGAGAAAATCAGATTATGAGCATATCCTGGTGGCGCCCGTGTCAGGCAAATATTTGCTGAGAAAATGATGTAGGGGAAAATCATACTGTTGATAGACCTTTTTTTTTTTCTTTTCCCCCCCTCGCATTGGAGTTGGAGTTCTGTTCGTTTTTGCAAGGAATCTGGCCCTACTTTTCAGAAAAGGAAAACCTACTTTTAGCAATTAAGGTCTGGTGCAATGAGAGATGGCTACATGGAACAAATCACGTTGCTCTATCAAGACGTTGAGCTGGTAGGTCAAGACTTGTTAGAAAAAAGTGCTTTTCTCAGGTTGGAAGCAAAATCTTGTATTCACTTTGAGTACAAAACTCAGCTGGGCGTTGAACATTAGACCTAGGATAGATGTTGCTTTTGCAAACAACTTCAATGATGATATTTAGAACTTACCTTGTTTTTAACTCCAAATTGGTTGCACTTTGCCAAATTTGGAGGAAAGAGCCATTTCAGAGTCTGTAAGGAATTCATTGTTTTAAGTTTGTCATTTTTACACTGCTGTAGTCCTGTTTGCTTAACTTGGAGATTTATTTGGTTTGGTATTGTTGTAGGGCAGGAGTGCAGTTGTTTTTATGTCCTAATAAGATTACAATAAACTTGTGTTGTTGAGAAACAATGAAAAATAAAATGAACTCTGGAGCTGCTACACTGCTACTGAAGAAACTAGTTTTGGTGCTTCAGGGATCGAGGTGTATTCTTGCTGGTGATCACCTTCAACTTCCTCCTACCATTCAAAGTGTTGATGCTGAGAAGAAAGGATTGGGCAGAACACTTTTTGAAAGACTTGCAGAATTATATGGAGATAAAGTGACGTCCATGCTCACTGTCCAATACCGTATGCATGAACGTATAATGAATTGGTCATCAACAGAGCTCTATGACAGTAAGGTGCTCAAATACGTTGTTTCTGGTTCTGTTGAATAACTGTTTTAAAATAAGTAACAGGAAAAGCCAAGAAAGGTTGGATTTAGCTGATGTCCTCTTTTTGGTTACAGATAAAAGCCCATCCAAGTGTTTCTACTCATATGCTTTATGATCTTGATGATGTGATTAAGTCATCTTCAACAGAGCCAACTCTTCTTCTTGTAGACACAACTGGGTATGATGCTCATTGCTGCTATGTGACACATTGCATGCTTGGATGAATTTCTTAGAACTGGCCAAAAAAGAATTTCAAAACAAAATTAAAATGAACTGCTGTTTCCATTGTAGATAGAAGTAAAACTGGAAAGCACAGGAATAATCAACTATGATTCTTTCTGCTGTATGAGACATTATTTGGCCTTGATTATACATAAACATGAAGAGCAAAACCCAATTACTAAGAGCAGTGCATGAAAATCTTGCTTTCAAATTCTAGTGAAGTTTTTCGGTTGAAATTATCCTTTCATCTACAGAAATACTTGCAAGGTTATCCTATAACATCTCGTAGTGCTTTATCTAATATTTTTAATGCTCTATAATTATGATGCTAGCTCTCTTCTGTATGGTGCAGTTGTGATATGGAAGAAAAGAAAGATGAGGAAGACAGCACATTGAATGAGGGTGAAGCTGAGGTTGCCATAGCCCATGCTAAGAGACTTGTTCAAAGTGGAGTTCGAGCTTCAGATATTGGAATAATCACACCATATGCTGCTCAGGTGTTTGTTTGTCATATAGTGTTCAGTTTCAAGGATGAAAGGACTCCAATTCATACTGTTCTAAGATTCTTTGTCATTGTAGGTCGTTTCCTTGAAGATGTTGAGAGGTAATGATGAAAAACTAAAAGACATGGAGATCTCTACGGTGGATGGCTTCCAGGGTCGAGAAAAAGAAGCCATAATAATTTCAATGGTTCGGTCAAACTCAAAGAAAGAGGTATCCTGTTTCTTCTGGGGCGGCCCTCTTGTTTGCCTTTTTTATTTAGATGTCACCTCTTCTATCTAGACAGAGATTATAAAGCTGAATATTATTGGCTAGGTGGGATTTTTGAGCGACCACAGGAGAATGAATGTTGCTGTGACACGAGCAAGGAGGCAGTGTTGTCTTGTCTGTGACACTGAGACTGTGAGCAGCGATAAATTTTTGAAACGCTTGATAAATTACTTTGAAGAACATGCTGAATATTTAAGTGCTTCGGAGTATTTAAATGAATGAGTGGAAAAGATCCATGAAAATGTCCTCTCTCTTCCTCCTTTAGAATGCTTAGAAATCCATGTTTTATGCATCAGAAAGGCAGAATACTTTGAAAGACATGGTTTCTTGTTGATACCATCAAATACTTGTGGCAAATTCAACCACGTGCTGAAAGAAACCTTACTAGATGAATCATAGATTGACTATTTACAGCTATCATACCGGAGTGTTCTTTTCTGATTGCAGTTGAACCTCTTATGATTTTTGTCTTTCTATTCTTACCATCATCACAGAAGACCGTCGTACTGAGAAAGTAATAACTCAGTTTTAATGACAATGTGAGTTTTCTTGGTGAATGGTCTCTGTGTGAAGTCACTGAATTGCATGATAATATCCGGTAGTGTGATGTTTGCATCTCAAAGTTATGAATCAATCCTGCTGGTAGATTACATGTTCTTGCTCTTTATCTGGAAGTGTGTTGTAGTTTTATGTTAGTGCACAGCTCATTCGGTGAAGCTTCGCTGCTGCCTCTTCGCCTCTCTATAGATGATTGCCATTAAAACAATTTATGTGATCAGCTATTAAAAGCATGTAAATTTATCTTAACTCAATTAGCAATATTTAGTGGCAAGACACATGCATTACCATGCTTTACTATATCTTCTTCCTCTTCTACTTCTGCATTTACATTAACTTCATCTTTACGCTAGTCAAAACAAAAAAACTTGTCACACTAATATAGTCCCATAACTGGTGCTTTTGTACTCAAAAGTTCCATATGGACGTGGAAAAACTCAGCTCCTCAGTATTCTCAGTTAGAAAGCTGCTGCCCTCCAGTACCTGATGGTCCTCAAACTCTGATATTTCATTTGGTGCTTCCCAGTTGAAAATTTGTTCAGGAAAGGCAGGTAGTCCATCATCATCATATGAGAAATTTTTCTCCTTGGAATTTGAGTGTGTTTCCGGTGCATCAGAATTATCATCGTTTTTAAGTACTCCTAGTTGTTGAAGGAACTCATTTAGATCAATCTGAGGCTTCTCTTCTTGGTTTAATGGTTTGCCTTTTCTAGAGTGCTCCGCTTCATCATGCTTTATGACCAGAGTTTCGGCGTGGTATTGATTGTTGGCGAATTCAATATCGTTTGTGGGATTGCTTGATGATGAGCTTGCTGAAGATGTTTGACACAATAATCCTGTCTTCTTGAGTTCTTCAAGCCTCTGGTGAATGACATGTACACTCGGCTGGGCATTCAAGTTGAGCAAACCAGTACTAGGAAACATAGAAATGAGGCTATTCGAAGGGAACCATTTGAACTTCTGTGATCTGTTCAAAGGGTTAAAGCTTGATCTCAAATGTGGAAGATTAAGGTAAGCATCTGGGCCATATAACCTTCTAGCAGCTTCATCGTACGCCATCGCAGCCTCTTCAGCTGTCGCAAAAGACCCCAGCCAGAGTCTTGTCCTCTTCTTCGGCTCTCTGATTTCCGCGACCCATTTCCCCCAAGTCCTCTGTCTAACTCCTCGATACTCGCATGTGGCATTCTGAGGCCCTCCTTTACCTCTGGCAGGGCCTTTCTTCCATGGCTTTATCATAGCTTTTCGATAACTATCCATGGTAGGATCCGAAAGCTAGTGAAGCTAGACAGCTGCAATAAGTGTGTTTTGTAGTAAGAATATTGGAAGGTGCATGGGATGGGGAGTGTGGTGTGGAGCGCGGGATATATGTAGAGCGTTTGTGAGTGAGTGAGTGAGTGCAGTTTGGTTTTAAATGGTGTCACGTTTGGAAGAAGTTTTGAAGCCTCCATGTGACCGTTAGTGTTGCAGTAGCTACAAGACTCTGAAGAAGAGTGGAGAGGGGGAAAATAACATAAATCTGCAGCTGAATTTTCCCAGGTTTAATTATGGATGAGTTTGAGTTCCAAATATGTTTGTATTCTTTGGATTCTTGAAAATGATAAGGAAAAGTTCAAACGTTGAAATTGAAGTAGAGTACATGGTGTTGCATGCATGATAAGTATGAAGAATACTTGCATGTGAAAGTCTCCTCGGCTCGTGTATTTCTTTATGGGAAAATATGGTGCCAAGAATCCAAGGTTTTCTCCGCACCCATTCCTCATTGACGTTTGTCTTTTTCCTATTTTGCATACTTAAAACTAATAGATTTTGTATTCGATTCATTTAAATTTTAATATTTTTTTTATTTTAAAAAAATTCAATCTAATGTTTCAATTTTGTTAGGATAATCTTTGCTTCAATTCGGCATTTAGATTTCGGCTCTTTATGAGAAAAAAATTTTAACTAATGTTTTAATTTTGTTGCGATGATCTTTTCTCTGATTCGGCTTAAAGTCACCATGGAAGGCTACAGTATATTTTGATTTTCTCATAACCCAAATTCTAAAAATCTATGAATTTGAAATTTAATTTAAAATCTAACTTTTTTATAGTAATAAATACGTACGTGACTTGTGACTTCTGTGTTTCAGGGTTTATATATACTTTTAACAGAAATTCGAATTTAGAAAAATACAAAACATTTCAAAATTCAATTTTAAACTTGTAAATTCTTAATATTGGTTTCAATTTAACTAGAATTTCTAATGTTTTTTTACTGATTCCATCTGGATTCTACAAATTATTACTAAATTGAATCCATAATCAATATTCCTGAATTGCAAAGAAATTCTGGAATGGATTTGGAGAAAATCACATTACGAATAATATAGGAATTCACGAGAGAGCTCCAAAGAAAAATCACATGTTTTTCTGACATTCACAGCTTGAAACCCTTGATCGCCTTTATCATATACATACTTCTACAACTACTACTACTACTGCTGCTGCAATATTATACCGGCGGGATAAAATCGAATATGGTAGAGGAATACTATCAAATCTTGCATTGCATCATGGATGGCGCCATTTTCTTCCTCTCATGGACACTCGAGAATCACGCTTTCATAATATATGTAGTAATTCAGTCAGTAGTCAAGACCCCAAAATAAAAAGACGCAAGAAAAGAGTACCCTATCATTTATATGCAATTTACAACATTTGGTAGAACTAGAGAGTTTGCAGACCTTCGCATCGTCCCGGACCTGGGGACCTGGGGCAGGAGCATTACTACACGGAGGCGAGAGAGGACGCTCGCCCGGAAAATGATCGAAATTTTTCTTAATAGGGTTATTCCGACCGAGTTTCGGCCGATTTCCACCTGCAATTCTGCCCCCTAAAAATTTATTGCGTCCGCACCTGCCCTTGGGAGCCAAGTAGAAATCTGAGACATCACCTTTGATCATTGATACATTCTGAATGAACTACTAACACATACCAATACTAGGCTGTGAAGCTATAGTTTTAGAGGTTCAATTAAGGCACCAAAAGGCAAGCAACAGCAGGATACACAGGTTCAGTTTCAAAAGAGTTAACTCTACTGTACAGAAACAGATATATTAGGCAACAAAAGTTCGATCATTCACCTATGACCTTCCTCTGCATATATTTCTCCATTTATCCTTCAGGTCCACCGCAGTACGACCTTTCTGAAAAACACCACCTCCATATTCCATTATCTTCGACCAGGGAATTGTTTGATCATCGGTGCTGGATAATCTTTGCACTCCCTCCTGTAACCGCAATGTTAATACTGAATATATCCGTAAGAAATGTCCTAAATCAAGGTGAGGAAAAAAGCATTGGCAAGGGTACAATGTTGTGTTTACCACTTACAGGCAAGTAAGGGGATTATCCTCTCTTAAAACAAAAAAGAGTGAAAGAGAAAGAAAAAAAAAAAAACAAGAAGCTGCTACCTTTAGTTTTTCTTCCTCTGCTTTTGACCATGGCAAGACTTTCCGCCTCAATTGGGGAATCGGTGGTCGGTGCTGTCAAATAAACAAGTATTACTTTAGACCATTGATAATCACTGAATATGCACTGTATGAAATATACAAGTTGGGGAACAAATGAGACTGATTTCTGCAAATATTTTTCTTTTAAAAGCAAAACTAGATCGCAGAGAATGCTACTTGAAAAAACAAAAAAACACAAGACAGTGTACTTAGTACTTACTGCTGCACCACTGGGTTTCTCAATCTCAACGAATATCTTGAAGTTACGAATCTCATTATCTTCTTCAGAGCTTTCAGCTTTTGAACCACACGGAGGTTCAAGAGATACAGTTGACTTTCTTATATCTTGAATATTCTTCCCATTCACTTTCCTGTTTTTCTCATTTCTGTCCATTGAGTTGGATTTTCTGCAAACATTGTCAAATTTTTTAATCAACTCTGAAGCCCTTGGCCGTTTAAGATTTCCTCCAGGAGGTTGGAGCTGCTGTCCCGTGTCTGCCCTTTCTGGGTTACTCTTTGCTGACACATCGGCTGATCCATCATTTAATAGGATTTTTTTCCCACAAAGAGGATTCTCACCACAATGTGATTTTGAAGGCTCTGCTTGATGCCTATTTCCCATGTTATCCTGAGAATGTAACTTTGAGACCTCGTTCATCAATTCTTCATCAACATTTTGATCATTGTAAATACCAAACTCACCATTTCTGTTTACCTTACCTTGCTTTGCTCCTACTGATCTCAGCGTAGATTTCTTAGCGCCAGAATCAGTTCTCACTCCAATAAATGCTGCCAAATCTTTCTTCGCCAAAGAGGCCTTTCTCTTAACTTGCAAATACTCTGAAATTGAACGAGAGTAAGCACAAAAAGGACAGTAAAATTTTCCATTTTCATAAAATGTGCCAGCAGAAGGCAAGCAGCTCTTATGAACCATCAATTGGCAGGTATTAGAACTACACACCAACAAGTGACCATCTCCATTACACTTGATACAAGAATTTGACTGTGTCGTGTAAGAATCTTGACTATATGTGCACTGAGAACTCAAAAAAAGATCCTTATTTAAAGCAGCATCTAGTCTGTCATCACTATATTCATCACTATCACTAGTCATTTCTGGGTCAGGACTGTTCACTAAATCGTCCTTGGGTTCACCACAATTTGATGCATTTCTCGGAAGATTTCCCTCAAACTCATGCGTGGTCCTTTCAGGACAAACCTCTTTCTCCTGCCCAACTTTCGATGTATTATTTAATTTTCCTGGTTCAAGAAATTCAGAATGTCCACTCCCTTCACCCACAACATTTAGTTGGCCATTCAACACAGCAGAAAATTCAGCCATTTTGTTATCAATTATCTTATCCTCAGCTAGGCAAGGCAAATGACCACTGGCATCACAACCCTGACATTCACTGTCATGAGGAGGCTCATTGCATTCTTTGGCTCTCAGTGGGGGTTCGTTTTCAAAGTTGCATTTTCCGGGATCAATATCTTCAATGATCATGTCAGATGAAACTCCCATTATTCCATTTATGGGTGAAGAAATTGGATTATCAACTAAGTTGTTTTCAGTATTATTCATGTCCTGCTTAAACTTCTTAGCAGCTTCAGCATGAGAATCAAAATCATCACCTGAATTTTCAGCAGTAACAATGACCCGACTCCTCTTAAATGGTAAGGAATTCCTATTTGGTACAAGTCTTTGCAACTTGCCATCTCTGTTTTGAGGGGCGGAAGATCCAACTTTGCCTTCTGGTTGCAAGTTGTAGACCCTGCTTTCATTATACAGAATAATTTCTTTAGAGGCACTTGTTGACTGTCCATATAAGGATGAAATTATCTGATCATTGACTCTCTTTTGTCTAGTAGAAACAGCACCCAGCTTAAGTTTCTTGGGAGCCTCTGTATGGAAATCATAACCATCATCCAACATGTCTTGCCCTCCATTACTCTCTCTTTCTGAATTGTCAGCAGTAGAATCAGTCCTGTTTTTCTTAGCTGGTACCAAGTTTACATTCTCAAAATTTTCTTCTAACCAGTTATCTCTATTTTGAGGAGCAACAGATCCAATTTCGACTTTATTTTCCAAATGAAACCTGTCTCTTTCTATATGTTGAACAATCCCTGCAGATGCATTTGTTAATTGGGAATGTATGTGTGAAGCAATAGACTTTTCAACTACAGCACCTTCAGTAACATTTGGATTCTGCTTCATCTTCTCAATAGAACCATCGTCTGATTTGATTTTATCTTCATTGCTCAGTGTTTCACAATTTTCACCAGAGGTAGCAGCCACAGTGGTCTTAGCTGGTACTAAATTTCCATCAAGAAAATCATCTTCTGATTCTTCATTCTCATTTCCAGAGATTTCTTGATTACTTTCTCCATTTTTCTGATCTAGGTAATTGGAACTACCAAGATTGACTAAGGCACTATTATCAGATTGACTTGTAACTGCTAATCCACTTCTTTCCTTCAAAGATACCAGAACAGAATGTCCACCTTCAAGAAATGCCTCCTTGAGCTGTTAATGAAGAACAAAGGAACCAGAATCAGGAGGCGTAAGAGACAACATCATTTTGTCTCACTGAGTAAGCGCAGCATATATCTTCTACCTTTTGTAAAGCACGCATGGGAAAGGAGGTTCTTTTGTTTTCAATAAAGGATTGGACATCGCAATTCAGCCCCTCTGGTCCAACTATTTTGGAATCTGTTGAGGACATCTTTTACATGTATAAATTTGATGACCATGTGTCAGCTTTTGGAACATACCTCAAATGTAAAGAAAAAAATCATTTCTTCATGAAAATCAAATCAAACGAAATTTGAAGGTATCGTACCTCCTCCAATATGCATCGAAGAACATCTTGGGTTGATGCATCAAGTTCCGTCTTTTGACCTTGAGCAGGGGTATCATCGTTCTTGTTTTGATTTTCCTCAAGACTCAAACCCTCTAAAATTCTCAAGGTAATAACTTCTCTCACATTTTCCTCCAAATCATCAGAGATTTCAGGAGCACTTTTAAGTAAATCTGAAACATCATAAATACCAAATATTAAAGAACCAACCTTACAATTTACAACAACTAAACCTCAAACCTACAAACAAACAGTCTTTGTCGCAAAATTAATGCATACCAATTAAGAGAGACGTGTCAACGTTATTGTAGCATGAAAGAGCTTCAATTGCCCAAGTCCATGGGAGATTTGACGTAGAAGGAACCTTCGAAGCCATAAATGATCGTCACGAAGCATTAAGAACCATACGAAATTCCTCGGCACTTCTCCCTGTTATTTTTATCACTAAGCATACTTTAGTGCGAGTTTTGGCTAACTGCAAATGCAGATAAACTGAATTATAGAAAATTTCTCCATATCTAACTTACTTGTTGAAGTAATACATAAATAAATATGTCGATGTTATCTTATAGAACATTAAAAGACATATTTCTATTGATTTAGATGAATAGAAAAAGACTGCAAAATTAGGAACATAAGACCATACAATCATATCTCCAGAAAAATTACGTCGATTATCTCTTTTATCATTTGGCTTCATGCTATACTTCAGCATGAATTTCGATTACGTCCATGCTTTTTCTTAGAGTAGCAATTTAAAGTGCTTGAAATTCACATTACATTCCCGTATCCAACTACATTCAGCAATCTAATCAGTGAATGAAAGTCAATAAACGGAATCACAAAACTAAAACCCAGAAATTGGTTCACCGTAACCCTTAAGCAAACAAATCACATCCAGGCCTACATACAATCACATAAAATTCAATTCTTGCGCGTGGGCTTGACCTAATCATCATTTGAGAAAAGATATTCGGAAAGAGAAAGAACCAATTACCCTAAAATTCTTCAATCAGAGAGTTGCCTTGAGCGAGACTGGGGGGAAACTGTCCTAAACGATCCTTTCATCGAACAGTGTTTGGATTTGAAAGTCTGTGGCGTCACCGCTACAAAACAGTGTAAATTTCGTAACGCTTTCGTTTTGACAAATTACATTTTACCCCCTAACTTTAGTTAAAATACAAAAACACTCTAAAATTTTGACAGTGGGACTATTGACAGTTGTACGGTTGGTTGCTCGAGGTTTTTCTCAAAGTTATTGATTGGATTATGAAGAGGTGTTTAGTTCGATCGTAAAAATGGTAACATTGATAACCGTTTTTTCTCTTATCTTTTTTAAATTCAAAAATTATGACAGTTTGATGTAAAAAATGAATTTCTTTACTGAGAATTGGATTGTGATGTATTCATGGAGCAATCAAAAGGATATGTTTTGAAACAACATCCTCACCATATCGGTCGCCTAAAGAAGGCTTTGTATGGCCTCAAACAAGCATCACGTGTCGGTATGGTAAAGTTGCTCAATAATTTATATTTTTTGAGTTTCAAATATCTGATGTTGATTCTAGTTTGTTCATTGAAGTAGAAGCAGACAAGTATTTGTTGTTTTGTTATATGTTGATGATATGATAATCACCGGTAATAATAAATCTGAAATTTCTTTGCTGAAAAATAAGCCGTTAATTCACTTGGAGATGAAAAACTTAGGACACGCTGGTTGCTTATTTGATTTGGAAATTGAAAAATGAAATCAAGGTTATTTTATTTCTTAAAAAGGATATGCAAGAGACTCTTGTAGCGTTTTGGCACGGGGAAGCCAAAGGAAAAATTAACTCCAATGGAGCCATTTCTTAAGTTAATGAGAGATGAAGGAGAATACTTCAATTCAAGGATGCAAAAAGATTTATACAACTTGTTGGTAGTCTAATTTATTTATCTATCATAAGCCTGAAATCTTATATTCAGTTAGCATTATTTTTCAACATATGCAAAATCAAAAATTTCTCGCCTAAAATCTGGAAAGAGAATTTTAAGATATATCAGTGAGATCGATGAGTATGGTTTCTTGTACAATAGAGGTGATGACGTGTTGGATGAAGAATTGATTTGCAAGGAATATGTTCAAGTGACTAAGTGGCTGATATATTCCGAGGAAACCTAAATTTGAATAATTTAGTTCAACTATTAGAGTTTTCAGTGGTAAGCATGCACTAAGTTCCGTTTGTTTTAAAACAAATTTCAATTTTCTTTCTTTTATTTGTTATAAAGGTAACTCCCCCAAGATAAAAGAAAATGCAGTTTTATTACTTCACATTCTAGCCTTAGATGCTAGATCTAAAACTATAATCCATAAACATGCTAAGAAAACAGATTTGTTTCGTTAAATGAAGTCAATTCTTGCCCCTCCTTCTTTCTCAACCCTCTCATAGTTGACCTCCACCTAAAAAATGTCCCAAACAACTCCTCCATTTCCTCAAGGCTACGGCCCTGCGTCTCCGGCAGCAAGGTATAGAAGAAAATCCAAGCAATAATTGCAATTCCAGTGTATAGAAAGAACGACCCACCAATGGTAATGGCCTTGTACAATGATATAAACGTTATTAACACAGTCCCACTGGCTAATCGATTCACCGCAACGCCGATGCTACAGCCCTGAGCTCTCAGCCTCAGAGGAAAGATCTCCGAGCTGTAGACCCACGCAATCGGACCCATTCCGATCGAGAAAAATGCAACACTTGATAATGTAGAAATGATGCAAAGGGCTATCGCCCATGTCAGCTTCTCATGATGTTGATTTGATGAGCGGTCGATTATTGTCAATCCGGTTGCGAGTCCCAACAGAGAGAGTATCATCCCTCCGGCACTGGTCAGAAGCAACACCCGCCGTCCGATCTTGTCAAGCAGAAAAGTCGCCACCAGAATGAAGCTCGTCTTTGAGAATCCGACGGCTATGGTAGCCAGGAGCTTTTGGTTATCCTTTTTCAGACCGGCTTTCTCGAAAATTGTCGGGCTGTATAAAACCACGGCGTCTATCCCGCTCGCCTGCTGGAACAGATGTATGCCGACGGCTGCGATCAAAATGTGACGCACCCTTGGCGTTGGCCGGAGGAACAACTCTCTCCACACACCGGCACCGCGGCTGTCGCGTTTCGGGATGGTGACTACGAATTCGTCGTTGCAATCGGGAGGAATGCCGGCGACTTGTTTGATGTCAGCTAATCTTTGTTGGGATTCTTGCAAGGAGTCGGAAGTTTTGTCTAGAACTCGCTTGGCTTCACCGAGTCGACCTTGCATTACCAGCCAACGGGGTGATTCCGGCATGGCTAAGACGCCTAAGCCTAACAGTAGTGACGGAATTGCGCCTACCCCAAGCATGAATCGCCACCCCAATATGACAGGAAGCTTGGAAAATGCATAGTTAGAGACGTAGCCGAGCAGAACACCTACCAAAATTCAAAAGATCTATTGAACAGTAAAGGATAAAGAAAGGAAAAAAATACAAAGAAACTTACCAAAGTTAATGAAGACTTCTGGAAAAGAAGTGAGAAAGCCACGAGATAAAGCCGGAGAGAGCTCTGCAGTGTACACCGGGGCGATCATAAGTGCATAACCAACTCCGATTCCGGCCACAAAACGGCCAACCATGAGAAAAGCATAGTTAGTTGCAAATCCCATCAAGAAGGCACCAACAAAGAATATGGCAGCAGCGAAAACAATAGTGTATCGGCGACCAAGCCAGTCGGATGTCCTGCCGGCAGCGGCTGCACCCACAAGAGAGTAGATGTTGATGGTACCCACTAAGATTTCTTTCTGAACATCCGAAATTTGAAGCTCAGGTTGAATATAGATTATAGCTCCACTCATCACCCCTGTATCTGCATGAACAAAGACCAAAACGTATATCCATCTTCAAATTAATCAAATCAAAACATTTGATTCTTGCTCTGTCCCATAAAACAGAGGAAATATGAATTAGTACCGTAGCCAAGCAAGATTGAGGTCATGGAAGCTAAAAGGGCACAAGCTAATGCATACTTGTTTCTTGTTGGTTTTTCAGGAGGACCAACATCTTGAATGCTAGTAGTATGAATTTGGGAATCAAGTTCCTCATGAACAGGTTTCTTTTGCTGGTCGTACATGGAAAATGTTGAGAAAGATAAGGAGAAGAAAATTATTGATTTCCTGGCTGCTGAACTGAAGTGTTATCACTTAGCTATTATTAGAGACAGAAAAACACAGGACATTAGAAGCCAAAGTGGAGTGATGCAAATTCAAGTCAAAGAAAGGATTGAGATGTTTGTTATACTTCATTTGAGATGATTAATTTATATACATAAATTAAAAATTATTATTTAATTTAATAAATAATATTATTGTTGATTTTATTTTCTTTATTATAACTCTTCTTTTAAAAAATTTAAATTTTTTATCTTATTAAAACTAACGTATAAAACATGTTGCAAAAAAAATCTTAGTTTTCAAAATACCTTGCAAAAAAAAAAAAAAAAAAAAATCAAATATACTCACAATATTAAAGAATTTTTGGATAAAAATGTTGTGACCAAATAATTGAGCATTTAAAACAATAGGTGTATAAATTTGATTCATCCAACCTAAAGTAAAAATAGGTGTATAAATTTGATTCATCCAGCCTAAAGTAAAAATAGGTGTATAAGTTTGATTCATCCAAACTAAAGTAAAGAATTAAACCCATACTTTAGTATGTCCAAACAAAAAGTAGGAGTTTAAGAGACCGAGTCATTTCTAACACAAACCTCCAAACAAGTCTCCCATAAATTGAAGCACAGAAAAGCAGGATAAAATAAGAGTGGATGAAAATTGAAGGAGCCCCGGCATGGCCCCCTAGTACCCGCACCCTAAACCTTGTTTGTTTTGAAAAAAAATAAAAATTTAATCCACCAATGGCTCGAGTCATTAGATGCTATACTTAGGGAGTGCAAGTCGACCGATTTGATCGGTTTAATGGTAAAAGTACAATCCAAATTAATTTACGATTTGAAAATTTTTCAAATTAAGTCGGCCAAATGAATGTGTCAAACAAAGTCGGCCAAACCACATTTAAACGGTTTGATTCGGTTGATTTTTATGTGACACGTATGACCAGAATTTCAACGGTGTCAAAGAGAATGTCAACGTTTGATTTCCAAGCCGTTAGGATTGTGTCATCAAGATCTAAGAGCATGCAGACCTCCAGCAAAACATGGGTTGAAAATTTGATATGCTTGTATTGGATGAATTCCCTTCTAATTATTAGGAAGTGAGTTGCATAATTCAACACTTATTACAATAAGAAAACCCACAAAACATAGAAAGTTCAAACACACACCTCCGTATCCTAAATCTTTAACAAGATACTGTATATATTTTTTATACAAATATGACTCAAACTCAAAACATATTATCTTAAGTAGGAAGTACCTACCACTGAATTACATCCCTCTTGTCAACATATTGTATATTCAATTTCAATAAAAAGTCTATTTATTCAAATGTTGTTTGAACTAATAAGCTACTAAAAAATATATATAATATTAGTTATATATATTTATAATATATAGTAAATATACTAGATCGTGGACTCGTGCATCGCACGGCACCCATAATAACAACCAAACTATTTGTAACAGTAATAATAATTTAAATATTATTTCTATTTATTTGAATGTATAATATTCTATATAAATATTAAATAAGTGTCATTATTTTTACAAATGATTTATATTTAATTTTTTAGTAAATAATTATATTAATAATTTATTTATCAGTATTATTATTATAGAATTTTTTATATAATGGAGATAATATCAATGATATTTTAATTCAAATAGGTAATATCAAATTTAATTCATAATAATTATTATAAATATTTGTTCAAAATTTTCACTTATTTTATATCATATGTTAATCTTTTATTGGTTAGTGATTAGAGTAAAAGAATTAATTTAAGTAAAAAAAATGGGAAGAAAAATAAGTAAGAAAAAATTATTATTTTTCACCCATATTTTTATCAAATAAATATATTTGGTAGTGTATTTGAGAAAATACTGAAAATATATATAATTCTCGTAATAACATACATAATGGATCGTAAAATAGTAAAAGAAATAATAGTATATAAAATATTAGAATAAAAAATTTTAGTAGAAAAATAGTTTGGTAAAAAAATAATAATATTGATGGTGATAATAATATTTGTTATATATGTTAATAAATAAATAAATAGATAGATTAATATATGTGTTCAAGTTATATTTATCATAAATATTTATTTTTTCTTATTTATCTTTATTTAAATTTTAATCTTATTTAATGTAATTTTAGTTAGTCTTATCTCTTCGAATCTTATCATCTCATCTCATTATTTAAATTATTTAAAATATTAATTTTAAATTACCATAAACATAATTAGTAGTTAATATTTTAAAATTTTAAACGGGATTGATAATAATTTTAGTAATTAAAAAGTAAAATTTAAATTATTGATTGATTAAAGGTGTGTTTTTTATCTTATAGATAAATACATTAAATTATATAATAATTATTTTTGTTTAAAATTATAATAAATGTGAAATTTGAATTGAATATATATTATGTTTATTTGTTAACAATGTGAAATATTCTAAATCAAATTAGTGATGCTATGGGATAAGACATTGGATAATAATGATTATTGTTGTTCAATATTATAATAAATGCGACATTTTTAATCGGATATATATTATGCTTATTTGTTAATAATCATAATTATTTAAAAAATATATTATTGATGTTGTGTCTTCAAGAAATTAATGCATTTTAAATTATTAGTTTCATATTATACAATGTTAAATTTTAAAATTAAATTAAGTTTAAAATATAAAAAAATAACAATATAAGAATGTATTATTAACCGTATAAGATGGAAAAAGAAAACAAATGTGGTCATAATGCGGAATTTAATTAGAATGCATGTGCAAAGTACTACATTAAGGAAAAACGTATATGCACAATTAGTTAGAATTTATTATTAGCATAAATAATTCAAAAAATTATTAACATAAATAAATTATTGAAAAATTAATAAAAAATAATATGCAAAAATAATTGCTACACGAAAATAAAAAAATTTATTATTACAATCAATAAAAATTCTAAGAGATAATAGAAGAATAGTTTAAGAAATATCAAAATTGAAATTGACGAGAATGATAGAGATTCACATTATTACAAATTAATAAAAAATAATATGCGAAAAATAATTGTTACACGAAAAAAAAATTATTATTATAATTAATACAAATTTTAAGAGATAATAAAAAATATGTGGATAAATATCACAATTGAAATTGATGAGAAGATTTAAGAAGATAAAGAGTGAGATATATTTGTTAATTTCTTGTGTAAGCCACCAAGATATCTAAAAAAACAACAACAAAGAATTGGTAATTTATACATATAAAGATGATTGAATAATTGAAGAATATAATGAAGATAATTAAATAATTAAATAATTAATAATTAAATTATGATAAAAAATAAATTAGTGAAAAAATATTGAGCGACTGGAAAAAAATATAATTATTGCAATTAATAAAAATTTTAAGAGATAAATGGAAAAAGAATTGGACAAAGATGATAATTGGAATTCTGTGAGAATATTTAGAAATATGAATGCACTCAAAACTTCCCTCATATTTTTGTGTATATTGGTATGATAATTCTTTACGATGTATGCTCTCTGATAAAAAATGAAATTTAGCAAGATGAAGGATAAAAGATAGTTCTATATTTCTTGTGGAAGTCATGAAAATTCTGGAAAAAAAACAAAAAAACATGTTAATGGTTATTTGTCATGATAATATATATAATCATATATATAATAATGAAATTTACAGGAAAAGAATTTAAAGAAAATAAATACACATTGAAGATTTGAGATTAGCAAATAAATTTTGATATCCTTCAAAAATAAAAAAATAAACAATTTAAGATTTCAAGAACAATTCATATCATATTGAGTGACAATAGACAAAATTAATGTAAATTTATTATTAAAATTATAAGAAATTAATACTACATTTGAGGAATAGGGAGAGAGATGAAAGAAAATCATGGTTATGAAGGCCATGAAGATTTTGGTTGGAGATTTCGTCTCTGTATGGTGTGGGTGTGAGAATAGATGGTTGATTTTATAATAAGAGTTCAAGAAAGTGATATGATTATATTTTATAATTTGAATTGATAATTGAATAGAGAGAGATTATGGTTTGAATGGATAATTTATGATTTATTAATTAAGTTAATATTAGTAAATGATAGGTTAAATTGAATTGATTGATAGATTGAAGAATGCAAGAATGTCAATTGAAGAATCTTTATTCAATACTTGACACGTCATCAAGGTTAATGAAGTGATGACACTTAATCAGATAGGGGGCTATTGTTCAAGGAGGTATCTCAGGAGTGAATTTAGGATATCGTGCTTTAGTTAATATAATGATAATATAAATATCCGGCCAGTCCGGCCGAAGTGACCGCAACAAGCCTTTTTCAATTCAATGCTAATACAAGGTAATCTTCAACTACATACATAAAAATGAACCAAACAATTACAAATGCAAACTGAAATAAGGAACGTTAAACTGTGATCATCATTTTTAGGCAAATGAAGGATATTTATGAATATGCAGGAACAATACCTTCAACTTTCACAGCAATCCATCACTCTGAATGGAAGTTAACTCATTAATTCCTGATCCGCTATATTGAGTTATGAAAAATATATATTGAGTTAGGATCTCACTAAAAGAATAAAAAATGAAGCAATACCCCTTCAAAAATTTCAACGACAAGCCTTTTTCCAGTTCAATGCTAATACGAGGCAATCTTCAACTATATGCATAAAAATGAACCAAACAATTACAAATGCAAATTGAAATAAGGAACATCAAACTGTGATAATCATTTTTAGGCAAATGAAGGATATTTCTGAATATGCAGGAACAATACCTTCAACTTTCAAGGCAATCCATCACTCTGAATGGAATTTAACTCATTAATTCCTGATCCTAACGACAATCAATATTTGCTAAGATGTTACGTGAGACATCATAATTGCTAAATTTAATAGAAAAAAGTTCTACATCGAGCATCTTGCCTATAATATATGAGAATACCATAGAAAGGTTTGTAACTCACACATTGCATCAGAAAGTTTGTCATAATAAGAAGCCTGCTGCTTCCATTACTGGGATATCAGAAAGGGAGACTGTAATTTGGATGAACGAAATTGAATATATAAATAATCTGATATTTTTTTTAATAATTATCTAAAGATATATATAAAATGAAACTCACTCTCCCCTTTCTTCCTTCCCACGCCTATAGTCTTCGTCACTCCCAAGTAGGAATTTTTTTTTCCTTCGCCGTTCTACCTCCATTCTTTACCAAAATTGTTTCCTTCTCTATTCATTCTCCATTGCGTCCAACAGCCCAAAGACACACTTGTTATGGTGAAAAAGGCCTATTCCCTTCGGTTCCTTTTTTTTGTATTGAGATCAGAGCCTATAATATGAGAATACCATAGAAAAGGTTTGTAACTCACACATTGCATCAGAAAGTATGTCACAATAAGAAGCCTACTGCTTCCTTTACTGAGATGTCAGAAAGGGAGATTGAGCTTGCCATAATTTGTAACCTCAAAGATGGTATATTATTGATATTTTTTCTTATATATATATATATATATATTTGGTGAGTTCTTATTTTTAAATAATGAATTTAGGCAAATGGGCAGCTCTGTGAAATTAAAAAGAACATACTCAGCCTAATTGTACTCGCTATCGGGGAGAAAGGATGCAATTTCTTATGTATGGGGTAAGTATTAGTGCACATTTACTTGTCGACTATTTTTTGCTGCAGGCGTATTCTAATGCCTAGCATTTGTCATAATTGTAGAGAAGACGTACAAACAGCCAGCTGCATGGAAGTATTGAAGAAGTAACTGTGAATAAAGCTGTGAATAAACAAGTATCAAAATAGAAACTAAAATCAACATCAAGATAACAGAAATAGAAATCACTTGGAACATTCAATCAGTCAAACTCAATCAAATCAATAAGCTCCAGTCAAAATGTCAATAGACAAAATGTCAGTGGTAGTTGACCTCATGGAGCTCACCACATCAGACAACACTTGGTAGATATCCTCATCTAACTGAAGATAGAAGTGGAGATGGATCTGGCAGTGACATTGAAAAGGGACCTTGAACCGTTACTTGTTGCAAGGGGATTGTCTCACCCTGAATATTTTGTCATGGAGAAACATTGAAAAGATTGAATATTTTTACAAATCATAGCACAATGTAGAAATAAAAAAAGAGAATACTCCTGTTTGAAATTTCAGTGCGAACCATATTAGAATATACCAATTTTTCAAAAGTTTGTTCTAATTGTGAAACATCATAATTGCTAAATTCAATAGAAAGAAGTTCCACATCGAGTCTCCTTAAAATGACTCGAACAGAGCTCCGCTCGGGCTCGACTCTGAACAATGCATGGATCCATCATCATTTTTGTTTATTGAACCACCTCTGCCTTTCTATTTTTCTTCCACCGATCCGCTGCTGTTAAATTTTTTGATCCAACATGAGCATTCAACCCAAAACCAATTGGCAATGGGTGGAGAGACCCTTAGATTATTTATATTAGACACAAGTGTTGTAGGTTACCGATGTACGATTGGGACAATCTTCCCTTAATCCACAACACACTATGGGTTTTTTTCTGGGTTTATACTGAATATACTGTCACGTCAGTGAAACAGGCCCAAACTATGGGCGAACAAGCCGGATATACTGCTGAATCAGACAAACAGGCCCAAACTATGGGCGAACAAACCGAATATACTAACGGATCAGATAAACAGGCCCAAACTATGGGTGAACAAACCGGATATACTGTCGTGTCAGTCAAACAGACCCAAACCTCGCTTTGATACCATAAAGACTACGACAATTCCAAAATATAGAAATATGGTGTTGTATATTTTCAAACTTTGATACAATCAGGATACGTCCCTATTTATAATACAAATGAGTATCTGCTAGTAAAACTAAAACAAACAATATCTTTTATCTACAGTAACAAACTATGTATCAAACTCTGTATCCTAACTGCGTATCTTCATATATAATCAGATACGTCCCTTCATAAACTCTATATCATAACTGCGTATCTTCATATACGTCCTTATTTATAATACAAGATGAGTATCTGCTAGTAAAACTGAAACAAACACTATCTTTTTATCTACAGTAACAAACTATGTGACAAACTCTGTATCCTAATTGCGTATCTTCAACAGCTGCCTCTTCCTCCCCTCCATTACTATTATTTTTTCCATTGTTCCATTGTTGTTGATGCAATTTCTTCCACAAGTGAAACATATGCTTAAATTGCCCACAAATCTAGTTTACTACTCACAAAATACTCTAGGAATTGGCAGAATATAAGTTAAGATGATTGGACTTCAAAAAGAAACTCAAGCTAGTATGACAATAGTACCTGACAATTACTATTGATAAAATCTTTGATGCAAAGATAAAGATATCCTCATTTTTGGAGCGTTAAAACTTACGTTCAAGTCTAATTGCATAATTGTATTGAAGACCCAACCTCCTTTATGTATAGGATGACGGCAAAATAGTCCAAAAAATGAAGGAGGCCTCTTACCTTTCTATGGAGGAGGATCGTAGATTACAATACAACATAAATTTTGATTATTCTATTCTAATTTCTCAAATGTTTTTTTTTTTCTCTCGTTAAGACTATTTCACCTTAACTAGTTCAGTTATCCCGACTAAATTGAGGGATACTTTGCTATTCCTTTTTGAAAAGTTTTGGTTTTGGTTCAGGTGAGGGGCCAGAGGGCTAGGGTAATGTGAGTTGAGCAAGAAAACCACACTACTCCCACCCCATAATCACCAAATCAACCGAGAAAGTACCGAAAGCAATACTACTTCCGAAATAGACATGCAAAATGGACCTAAAAATGATGAAAAAATCATCCCAGAAAGTGATTCAAAGATAGGGAAGCGGCTGCTTTCAAATTGTATTTTTACGAATTTCTTTAGTGTCGTTTTGAGTGGATTTCATCGTTTCTAGTCCTTTTTCAATACGGGGCATATACTTGCATTTGCTTTTTCGTTAATTTTTGAGTATATATAGATCATTTTCCATATCCAATCTTGTGTAGAGATAGTTTCATGACCTTAAGATGAAACAAAAATTATAAAATTAGTGATATTTTTTATTTTTTAAAAGTTAAGTAACCAAAAGTCAAATTTTACAATACTAAGTTTAAATTTCACTCAATTTTAGAATTCTATCATTAGCTTAATTAAACCTGGATGGGTGGACAATTCCAATATTTAAAATTTATTTTTGAAACACGGGCTTTTTACGTCCATCTATAATTTCCCAGCACTGACTTGAGCAATCATCAGCATCAAAGGTTGTATTTTCATAAATTCTAGCCAGAGCAAAAGGAAAAATAAACTCCAACTCAAAACTAGTCTAGGCAGAAACGCATTTCAAAACATTTCCATAGTGTTACATGGTACACCACTGAATGACAGAATCAAATCACTTCATTAAAGTTTATGATTGAAGAAAATCCTGAATTGCCAAGACAAAAACACAAGGTCATATAGGTCTACCTTACCAGATCACTTACTATAACGCATTGAAAGATCATCCCATTGAAGAACTTGACGACACCTACTGTACTACCATACCAGATCAGTTACTATAACGCATCAAGTTATTAGAACGTCAAAAAACAACCACAGAACAGAACAGAAGTCGATCCTGACATCTAATCTCAAGATGTAAAGTGCGAATCAGGGCAAGTCAAGTCCACAAAGAAGCTATGACCATTAAAGGAAGGCTGAAACAAGTTCAAAGCTGATTTTCTTGGTAAGTGACACAAACTGGACATGGAAACTCAAAATCCTAAACAAGGATGGTGCTAACTAATCGTGGTTCAATTTATCAGGTGCAAGGACTCCACCCGACCAGATAGCATGCTTTCTCCAGTCAGATGATCAGGAGAAGCACAGAAACAGGGAAACATCATCCCAAAAAAAAGAAAAAGGCAGGTGGCAGAAACATATTATGGTTGGACTATCATTCTACATATACATGCTCCCCCAAAATACAGTTGAATCCAAACTAGATTACACTAGTAACTCAAAACTGCAATTATTGTCAAGCAACTGAAAAAGAATCTTTCTTTGTATTTATCTGATAAAATTAGCATAACATGAATCATTCAGAGACAGAGATCTTTGCTTCTTTCTTTCTTTCTTTCTTTCTTTCTTTCTATTAACCCTTCAAATTTTGTTATTCTCACCGATACTCTCTTCGCATCCCAATTACAATCTATACTTGTAGAGACAGAATTCAATACAAAGTTACACCCATTGATAACTACTCATCCAAAGTCAAACAATAAACAAAAAACTGCAAAACACACAAAAAGTTGTCGACTTTTCCCCCAGTGATTAACAGTATTCATTCATACAACAATATAAGAAAACGGATAGTGGAAGAATGAAAGAAACAAACAAAAGTCAACCCACTATTGCTTCACAGCAGCACAAAAATAGAAAGGGCACTTTCCTTTTCCTTTAATATGCACAATACAACTCACTTCAAGCTCATCCAGAAAGTACAAACCGTAATAAGATTGGAAGCCATACAACACCCCCAACACACAAACGAAAAAATCACTCACCTAGATGTCATTAATCATTGTACAATCTCAATACTCTGTCAAAATTATTTCCACCCTCTAAACATAATGTATTCTAGAAAATTCTAGAATAAAACAACGTTATACAAGCTAATATAGTATGGCTGTGCTGAATATGGAAAAGAAAAAATACAGTCTACCTCCGGCTAGAGGCGGAATGGTTAGAGAACAATCTGGAGAAGGCGAGACGGAGACGAGGACAGACCCGGAGAGTGTGGGCGATGGTTTGGCGGAGAAAGTGCTCTAACGACTCCACGAACAAATTAAAGCTCCGGATCGGCGGGACGTACAAGGTGAGCGGCACCGCTGAGAAAGCCACGGCAAAGAAGAGTTGCAGCATTTCAGGGAAATCCCGGATAGATTTTTGTTAGGAGAAAGGAAGAAATCGAAAACTAGGATCAAGAATCAAGGATTTGGAATTTGTTTTGGGTCCGGAGAGGATTGGAGGTTACGTATGTGGATCTGTGTTTGACTTTGAACTGGAGTTTGGGTTGTTGTCTGGGATGAAAAAAGAAAGTTGGATTTTCCGGACCCAACTCATCTTTATAACGTGACTAATGAGGACATTTTAATTTGTGACGCGTCACTTTAAGATGAGACAATGTATACCATCAGTTATACATATACCTATTATTATATATATAATAAATTTTCGCTTAATAGCTATACACTTACTAAATATAGTAAGTTTCGTTGATGCGCGTGCTTTTTTTTTTTCGCTGAGTCCACAACGTCTTCGCTGAATCCACAACGTCTCAGAACAACTGCCGCAAAGTCCAAAAAAAAAAAAATTGTCGCAACGTTTACATTCAGGCATGTCTACAACGTCTCCTAATACTGTCGCAACATCCCCGTACGTCCAAAAAATAACTGCCACAACATCCAAAAATATCTACATTCAGGCATGTGAATTTAAGCCGAATTTTTCACATAACACCTTCCGCAACGTCTCCTAACACTGCCGCAACATCCCCGTACGTCCAAAAAATAACTGCCGCAATGTCCAAAAACATCTACATCCAGGCATGTGAATTTAAGCAGCTGAATTTTTCAGATAACACCTTCCATAACGTCTCCTAACATTGCCGCAACATCTCCGTACGTCCAAAAAAATCTCCCACAACGTCTAAAAACATCTACATCCAAACATTTGAATTTAAGCTGAATTTTTCACATAACACCATCCACACGTCTCCTAACACTGCCGCAACGTCCAAAAACATCTATATCCAAGCATGTGAATTTAAGCTGAATTTTTCACATGACATCATCCACAACGTCTCCTAACACTGTCGCAATGTCCCCGTACGTCCAAAAAATAATTGTCGCAACGTCAAAAAATGTCTAAGCAAAATGTTAGGGATGAGACTCGAACCTTGATCATTTTAGTCTTGTGACTCTCCACAAAATACAAATGTCACTAATACACTTAAAGTTAGTTGACATTTAATTAAACTTTTTTGTACATGTCATTTAAAATATCACTATTGTCAATATTGAATTTCCCATCTCTCAATACATAGGTCAGTAGAACCCCGGAGGAACAAGGTTTTCATGTAGGTAAGTCGTAAAAAACTAATTTTTATACATGTCAAATGTTTCATCGAAAGTTCAAAAAACTCTTGAAATTATTAAAAATCTTTAGTATCTTTTAAAATACGGCATTTTTCAGAGTTTGGAGAGGCCCAAACTGCGGTTGGATAGATCTCGAAAATTTATATGTAATCAAAAAAAAAAATCGTCTAAAACGGATCACCGAGCTCAAAGTTATGACCCTTTAAAGTTTTCGTCCAAAACCACACGTTTTCCAATATTGAACCAATCTCCAAATGCTTGCGTAGATCTCGTCGAGAATCATCAAATCGACTACTCGCGCGTCCAAATCGGACAATCGAGTGCCGAGTTATGCACTCCTGAATCATCGCTGCAATACAACTTTATAAATGACATATCCCACAACGTCTCCTAAAACTGCCGCAATGTCCCCGCACGTCCAAAAAACAACTGCCGCAATGTCTACATTCAAGTATGTGAATTTAAACTGAATTTTTCACTTAACATTTTCTACAACGTCTCCTAACACTGTCGCAACGTCCAAAAAAAACTGTCGCAACGTCCAAAAACGTCTACAATTTTTTTTTTTATGTGAGACTAAATTAATTGGAATATAACTACTACCACCACGTCCAAAAATAATTACCACGCCACGTCTAATCCAAACATGTGAATTTTAGCTAAACACAGTCCACCACGTCTCGCTACGTCCAAAATACAAAGCAGTAACTAGACGTAACGGGACTTTGCGGGACATAACGGGATGTTGCTGCTTTGTATTTTAGACGTAGCGGGACGTAATAGGACGTTGCTGCTTTGTATTTTGGATGTAGCATAACACGTTCTACCAAGTCCAGCAGCGGGGAAGAATCAGAAGCAACCCATTTCACATGAAAGTGTAAATATCTCATGAAAAATATTTATATATCATATTTCGGAATAACAGAGCATTATTTGAATAAGAAAACATAAATATAACATCATTAATACATTACCCAACATCAAATCGCGAAAATAAGATTCCGTAAATCCATCAAATACAGTTCATACTTTATGATGTAGTGATTTTTTAAGAAGAAGAAGTTATTTTTGAATAAGAAGAAGAGATTTTTGAACATGAAGAAATGATTTTTTCGTTGTATTTGGTGTTGTTCGTGGGAAAATATAATCATCGATCTCCGTTAAATATGTGTTTGGATGAAAGATTTGATTAAATGCTGTTTCGAATGGAGTACGACGAAGAAAAATAACTAATTTTTGAAGAAGAAGAATAAGTGATTTTTGAAAAAGAATGAAGTGGGTTTTTGGAGAATAAGAGAAGAGTGTGTATCTCACTCTCTTATAGTGAGAGTGGTGATGTATTACTAGGTACATGTACATAGTGGTACAACATATAATTTGTGTTAAGGCGACCATAAGAAATTGCGAGGCAAAAAGACTACCAACTTTTTATTGATGATCGATATAATTAAAGTTAGTTTAGTTGTCGCTTTTGTTTTGTTTTGTTTTTGTTTTTTTTTTTTTTTTACACGGTTCAATTGATAGAGAATGAAAGATGATTTTAGCGTGCTTTCTTAAGCTGATTACCATTTAATTTTTTCATTTTCATGTAATTTCTTTTGAACAATTAATATAAACCGAATCCTCTCATAATTGACAAAAATGAGATAAGTTAGTTATTGATACTATTCACATTGGATAAAGGCATATGAATTTGAATAACTGTACCGACTAAAAAAAAATGAATTATATTTATCTCCTATATGATTTGGTCAAACTACTAATTACTCTCAAAATTTTTGACAATTGTCAATACCCTCTTGACCAAAGTCAACCAACAAAAAATATCAAAAAAAAAAAAAAAAACGATATTTTGTTAAATAAAATTATAAAATGATGTTAATTTTGTCTTTCAACACAATAATAACACTTAGATTAGTATTTTTGCTCATTTTTTTAGTCGATCGGGGGGCCAATTGTTATTAATTTGAATTAAGGAGAGTATATGTTATTTTCAAAATTTGAAATGAATATTAGTAATTTAACCAAACCACAGGAGAAGTAAATATAATTAAAAAAAAAAAAAACTTAATCGTCCTCCCTCGCTAAAGAATCTATAGTATAGGTATTTCAACATTAATTCCGCTTGAAATGCCATTGAAAATTGTTTGCTTTTGGTTGATAGAGAAGGAGCGGAAAGCTGGCCATTGCATTTCGACTTGGAGAAGAAAAAGATAAACCCATTAATCTTTCCTCTTTCAACAATTAAACATTTATATTCTCTTTTTTTAATTGTTTTTCTTCATAATTTTTTTTTACAAGGAGAGAGTCATGCTTCTAAGTGCCACCGGTGTGTTTTACCTTCGGTGTAACTTGAATTCAGAATCTCCATATGCTTAAATGCCTCCGGTATGACTCGAATTCAGGGCTCCTTTTTCGTTTATATATTTTTTAAAGGACAGATTTTTTTCCAGCACAAACTATAATATAAAACATGTGCTAACACCTTACTCCAAATCCTCGCCACTGATTTTAATTTTATTTATTTTTAAGATTTGAAGTTGAGAAGGTTGAAAGGACAAAAAGATAAGGAAGAATAAGAATTAAAAAATCCATTTAAAAAACAAGCACACACTTAATTTAATGCAAAAAATTTGCATTAAATTAATTTCATAACTCTGTCCCATAGACTGACCCAAAAACTTTCAAGATTCGTCCTCGCTAGCCCAAAATAGTTAACCCAAATTATTAGTAGCCTATGAGACTGAAAGTTATATACAAGTCACTCAAGTTGTAAACTAACGATGTGGGACGGGAGGTTACATAATACATATTAATTTATTTTTAATATTCAAATTAATATAATTATAGATGATTTTTTTATATAATTAATTATTAAAATATAAATTTATAAATAAAAAATTATAATTAATAAAGGTCTTACATGAATTATATTTTACCTTGAAAAATTATAATATTTTATTTAAATATGATTCTTTTTATGAGACGAAAAAAATAATTATAACCTTTTATAATTTATAATTCCTTCAAAACTGAAAAAAAATTTCTCTATCAAATCAAATTGTGTACTATTCGATGGATGGAGAGAATATTTTCTTCATAAAAATATCATTGTCGGCAGAACTAGAGCAGCTGGAGAATGAAAATTCCGTTTTTACCACGGAAGAAGACACACAAGGCATCTTGAAGTTGGATGGACGGCATTCTATATATTTATCACTAAAACTATTCTTTCTTTCTTCGTCCCATTCGTGCCATAAAAATCGAGAAATTTATTTGTTTTATCTTATTACAATTTTTATTTATAAAATTATGAATATTTGGAAGAGATTATTTATTTTATCTTAATTGTTTCATGCTCTTGAGATTAAAAGCGCTCGTCCGATTCCTTACATAATCAAGAAAATACTGAAGACTCCGCAAATGAAGATCATATGAGTTTTTCGAAAGAAGATTCTGGTTCTGTTTTTGATTCTAAACTGGAGTCGTATAACTCTGGTGTCATTGAATTGTTTAAATACGGATGAAAATCACACAATTCCTTACATAGTCAAGAAGATATTGAAGACTCCACAGATGAAGATCATACAAGTTTTTCAAAAGAAGATTCTGGTTCTGTTTTTGATTCTAAACTGGAGTCGTATAACTCTGGTGTCATTGAATTGTTTAAATATTTCCCTTGTACGGATGAAAATTCTGTCTGGAGTATTTTTGACTAACATCAGATATTGTTGGCATTAATCAATAAAATAAGGAGAATGTCTAAACCACCATAACCAAAACTCACTAACTAACAAGTCATACAGGAAAGCAACTTCTGGCACAGCTGTTTTACTTCCATTGATGGATCTGATGAAGATAAACTTTCAAGCTGTATTCTGGCTTCGACCAACCCTCCTGAAAGACGCTGAACAACTGCTTCTTCACTTCCCATTAGACAAGCCAATAACTTGGCACCTGTCATCCTTACCTGATCAACACAGACGGCCATTAACAGGGCTTCTTGTTGCCATTTCATTATGCCTAAATAGCTAGCAATAAGAAATTCTTATGCTTTCACAGTACATGATGGAAAAATATAATCTATATAACCGATCCCGTATAGTGCGATGTTTACGAGGAACATCCAGAAAGTTAAAAGGTCTGTACATTACCTGTTCTGTTCCATCTCTAAGTGAGCTCAATGCGACCTTTAATATACCAGGTGCGACAGAACGAACTGCAGATTTCAGATGGTACACGGCAGAGAACAGAACCTGGTTACAGGCAGCCCTGATTTCAGGTTCCACAATCACCTGCCACCACAACAAAAATAAGCCGGAAGAATGTGAATTTACAAGAGAAGCCTGGATATGGTAATACTTCGTACCTCGGAAGAGGTAATGACAGGTTGAAGAATTTTCCGAGCCAATGGCTTCTTGCCGGGGTCTGATATCTTCTGACAAGCACTGATGAGAACATTAGCCATGCAGATACGATATGAGAGTTGGATCTCTGCTCCACATTCCCTGATCCGTTCACCCCAAGAAGAACTCAATTCATTTTCATCCTGAGTCAACAGACCAATCACAAAAGTGCAGACAGAACTCTCCAATGCTGCATTATCTGCAGGTGCCACAAGTGATCATTAACTCACTTTATCTAAAAGATTATTTTAAGGAAATAGAGTCGGAGAATTCTAACCCGAAAAGTGGTCTTTCTGAAGGGCGTACACAGCTTTTGAAGAACTTCCGGATGATTTTGAAATTTCTAGCTCAGCGCATATCATCCATGCCAGGCAATCAATGCACCCGTGTTGTGCTTTCAAAACTGAATATAACGTCACAAACGTCAGAAATAAGAATTACTACAAATTTGAGAAAGATCATCCAAGACTCACCATCATCTCTACCAATAGAGGACCAGGATAAAATGGTCTGTACAGTCTTCCTAATTCTATACATTCCGGGATGCTGGTATGAATCCTTTCTTCTGACCTAAACTCAGTAAGAAAAATGGTAAAGGATCAGCAGTAATTGGTATCAGACTATCTTGTTTATGATCATAATTATTCCATATGTAGGAACCTAGAGCCTGAAATCAATCTATCGAAATCCTAAATCAATATATATCCCAAGCCAGCCTACAAAAAGCTTAAAATAAAACCAACATTTATTTATACATATATTGTTACTTAATAGAATTAATCTCAGTGAAAGTTGATTAGCACCTTGTACTCTTTTTCAGTCAGTTATATATATATATATATATAGAGAGAGAGAGAGAGAGAGAGAGAGATGCAAATATAACGTAAAGGATAATAGAGGATAACATATAACACGCATACCAAGAGGGAAGTACAAATCGAATAGAGACAAGCTCTTATCTTCATTGTGTCCTCAGTTTCCGCTGCAAACTCCAATTGAGACGATATAATTGGAATGAGAACCTGCAGAATCAAATTGATTGGATGCAGAAAAGAAACATCAAAAGTAATATGCAGAAGCCCATACTAAAAAATGGCATATAAAAGTTGTATACATTCCGCTCATTGCAGTGAACAAAATTTCAATGAGTTTGCCCCAGACAAATGCTATACAAACCAGATACAATGAGTTAATCCATTACAGGATCAGCATGCAATTATGTTGACTTCCCTTATAAAAGCAATTGGCATTAACATAAAGTAACATACTCTTGTAGTTTTATGATTTCTTGAAATGACTTATCAAATTTCACATGTAACAGATAATAATTAGATACATTTTGTGGTTTCAGCAAGTTTGACTATGTGAGATGTCAAAAGCTCTAGGTAACTCACCGGTAGAGATGAAGTTTGACAAGATAGCAAAATTACAATGTTCAGAACTTTTTGTTTAGTTAGTAAACGTCAGTCAGAAAGCAACCAAAGATCCAAGACTGAAACTTTCACTTACATGTGGATGAATCCGCCCACAGAGTTCTGCAGCAAGCTTACGAACATCTTCAAATTCAAACTTATTGAGTGCTCTGTATAGGATAACAATCAGACACTTGGAAATATCATTCAAAAGTGCAAAAGATCAATGACGTTTTTTCTCTTGCACAAACCTACTCAAAAGAAGTGCACCAATGCATTCAGTGTCGTCCAAATTCAAATTTCCAGTATCTGGATTCATCAACAGCATAAAATCAAATGTGAGATAGAAGTAGTGGATTATGCCTTCATCTACCACATGGTAATGAAAAAGTAAACTAGTATTAGATGCCTTCTGAACACGAAACCCGACACAAATCAGATGATATCTAGCTTCCTAAATTAAACCCTTAGCATAAAGACCCTACATGAGAGCATCTTAGCAGGACCATACAGCAATCAAAGTTTCGTCATGAGATGAAATCAACTAGAAAGAGAACCAATGAAGTAAGCAAGGAACAAAACCAATAAGAACTGAAATCTATATTGTGCATTCTACCGATCAATTATTCTGGGGATACTCCAGAAGTACAAATATAGCAGTGAGCATCTATGGGTCAGTTATCGTATGGGAGCCAATCTTCATAAAAATCTTACCCTAATAGGTGAAAGAAAGATATTCTAGCTCAAAAGCTTTTCACCAATGAAATTCAAATGCAACTGAAAATTGTAACTTAAAATCTTACTGCATGAGAAAAGAAAATCTAGTATTTGAAGAATTTTTTTCTAAAGATGTTCACTAACATATAGATACACAGAGATGGATAGATATGTATATTTGAGAGAGACCAATTCTTCACATATATATAGATATACAATTAATAAAAACTTTGCACGACTTCACTAAAAGTTTTAGGTAACTGGCTTCACTAATTAAAGAATTTATAGACTAGCGAATGATGGACCATCACATGAAGAGAACGATTCAGAACAAACATGAACAGAGAATTAACAATAACAATTAGACGTACCGTGCATGATGTTTCCTGTCAAATCTTTACCATACATCAAAGAATAATTGAGGTTGTCAAAAACTCGCAAGGGAAGCAGCCGAATCACTAATAATGGGCAAAGATGACTAAAGAGGGAACTTTGCCACTTCAAAGAATCAACATTCTGGCAAGTCCCAGTCTCCCGCTCCGAAACACCCTCCATGGTGCTGCAAAATAAAGGGGAGATGATAAAATAACAGAAAGCAGACCGGATGCGCAAAAAAAAAAAAAAAAAAAAAACCACATATTCTTTATCAAATATAAGGAATATTTTGCACATTTTAAAAAATTAGAAAGTTACAACTGTAGCCTATTATAAATAATTGGTGAAGAGCTCCGAGGGTAAATTAGTCCGTGCACATCAATTTTTCCTGATGGATCATTTTTTAACAATTATGGGCAGATGTATTAAAGGTTTGGCTAATCAAGGGGGAAGATTGTAGTTTCCTCAAACAACCCGGGGTCTTTTGGTAATTTTGCCACACTGATCGTATTAGGTGCAATTTACCCAACCATAGAAGGCTAATATGCTCTACCTCTACATAATGTATATGAAACAAATTTAGTCCATTCTAAATATGAAACAAATAACAGAATATGTAAGCACATGCAAAGTGCAAGTACTAAAATTATGAGCTAAATAACATAAAGACATACTTGAAATGAATATTGAAATGCGCTGTCAAAAATACATCCAGTTAAGTCAGAAACACCCTGAAAAGACTAGCCAAACATAAACATAAGACCCCAAAAAAAAGAATACCTGACTGCAATAATATATAACGGGTTTTCAGCAACGTTTGCTTCTACTCAAGGAGAGGCTTTTGTATCATATATTGTTCATCAAAGTAGATCCTTTAATAGATACAGCTTAACTAAATTTTCAGCAATGCTATTCTATTTCTATTTTCATCATTGAAGCAAGTACCTATTCGCCACACGCGGGGGGGACTGGCTACAAGTTAGCACAGGTAGGAGATATTAACTTTGCACTCCCATGTAGCTTCAAAGTGCTCAAAAGATGTTGGATAATAAATGTGTGAAATAGTACTACGATGACAAAACTCAGATTGTTCAAAGTTTGCACTCCCATGTAACTTTGCACTCCCATGTAGCTTCAAAGTGCTCAAAAGATGTTGGATAATAAATGTGTGAAATAGTACTACGATGACAAAACTCAGATTGTTCAGATCTTGTTGAATGTGATAGAAACAAAATCAGTTCAGCATTTTCCCAAATGCTAGAAAAAACATTCCTTACTATATCGTGCAAAAAAGGCAATAGCAAGTCCATCAATGAAATTGAATGAAATGAACTGAACACTACTTAGTTGACCTGTATTAATGTTACCAGATAAACAACAACGAAGCATTCATCCCACTAAGTAGGATCGGCTGAATGGAGCATCTCTTGCCAACTGTTCTTACCAATAGACACAATTTCTTGTATGATCCGTATCATGAAATGTGACAAAATTTTCACGCTTGAATATTGATCTAATGCAACTGCCATCATCTGTTATCCAGACTTAACTAAGTTCTACTTGATAAAAATTGGAAAACTCGATGAAGATTATTCACTGCTGATAAAAAAATTTCCAGGATATATAGATATCAGTTGAGCTCAAGTATCAGTAACTTTTTACTTACTCTCTGTGTTCTGCTACAAACAGGAGTAGTCGATGAAAGACCAAATCCGCCGCGTCTGCTAATTTTTCACTTATGTAACTAAAGGACCTAACAATAACTGCATTTGATGGCTCTTCAAAGAGCTTATCTAACAATGCACCAATCATCCTGTTCCAATCTTCAACCTGACAGACATAAACAAGAAGAAATCAATACTTGGAACAGTATTGAAGTTGTGAAAACAACAATCAGTCTCAATTGCTTCAGAAAATAGTGTTAACAAACCCATCCTGGCCTAATACTCCCTTTTTTAAGCTGTACTTGCACAATCCAAAATTGACCATCAGATGTTGAGCAAGAACTAAGAAATGTGGATTGTGTTGATTGCTAATACAACAAGTAGATCTTTATTACTTGATGTTGGCCACATTCATATCCCTACATCGTTTCCTATTTAACAAGTCTTTCTCAATAGTCCTTTTTCCAAATATTTTAGGTCTTCCCCTTATAGTTTGGTTAATAATCATTTCTTTTCTATGAATCTATATGCACATGGCCCAAATCACCTTTAAATTTGTTCCTTTCTTTCTCTCATCTACCACACTCTTTTCTAATGTATTCATCATTAATCCTATCTAACCTAGTGTGTTGCACATTGATCTCAATATTCACATTTCTACAACCCTCATTTTTTCAACATTTTATATTTGGTGGCCCAACAATCTTGATCCGTAAAGCATCACTGGTCTTAAAGCTGTTCTATAAATTTTTCTTTCAGTATAATCATTTACTTTACAATCACAACATAGAGAGGACACACTTCTCCATTTGATCTTACCTGCCCAAATTCTATGTTTAACATTTTATTGATTCCCTTCTTTTCTTGATGGACAGATTTTAACCAAACTTTTAGATGCACTTAGCTCATGCCCGCCAATTTTCACATTTACCTTATTGCTAATTTGATGATTATATTCAGTTTTAAATCTACTTATAACAGCACATCTTAGATTCAATGTCTCTCTCTGTTCTAACAAGGCATTTACCCCTCATCTCGTAAATTTTTAATGGATGCTATTGGAGGGAAAAGTGAGGGAGATACAAACGAAAACTCCACCAAAAGGGTTAGAAAAGGAAAAGTATGAAAATGAGTGTAGATAAAATATCAACAGCACACGAAAAATAGTTCATGAAAAATTAACTTTGGTATTGAACATGTTATGAAGACCAAGTTTAGGAGGCAAAGGTTTCAATATCAAGTATAAATTTGTAGAAAACAATTCAGATGGTGTCAACCCAAAAATAAAACCAACGAATTGCACATAACTTGATGCCCGAGAAGGCAAATATGCTGATGCTGAAGCCCGAGGGTATTGATAATAAAATAGTTCCTTGATTGGGCCCAAGTTTTGCCAATCTCCGAAGAAGAAAGCTACATGTTGAATAACTCAGCAAAACATACTTAATCAAGTCTTAGTTGTTCAGGTGTTTCAGTAAGATTGGCTGCTTTGTAGGAATTTCCCAAATTTTAGCTTTCCCATTTAGAATCTTTGTTTCTAAAGTTCATTTAGGCAACCATAACTTTTTTACAATTGAGTCTAGATGCAACTCATTCTTTAGGACTGTGAAGGATGAATTCTGATCTAAATTGGTTTAGTTTATAAATACTGCACCTCCCTCAGAGGAGACTCATGGACAGGTTCAATAAAAATTACCGCAACTATTTTGTCTTCTTCAAGGATTGCATAATGAAACTTTTCCTTGGGTGTGATGCCTAAAAGTCCCTAGGTGTAATGCCTAATGGTTCAATGCGTAAAGAGAGAAGCTTACAGTTTTCTGCAATTTTCCGGTACTTTTCAGTTCATACACTTAGTTTTCTACCTATCTACAGGCCCACACTGTCTGTTTCAGTTGAATATATGCTTGGTGCTGCACCAGGACCTGCCAAAGTTTATATAGTGTTCGTGTGGCAGTTGAATTTTGGCAGCAACAAGAGAGGAGATTTAACTTAGAAAGTTTTAACCTGATCATATGTAAATTAAAATCTATATAAACTATGAGACCGGAAAATTTCAATCATATTACACATTTGAGTTTTAGACGCGAGGTCTCAAGATGTGAGATAAAATAACCAAGTGCTTAACACTTTCTTTTACTTTCCAGAAATAAATTAAAATGATTTATTTTCATTTACAAAATCAAACAATTATATGCCATCATGACATGACAAAACTTGGTTATGCCAAACACAAAAGAAGCCTTTTGCTTCAACAAAACAAGTTATATGGAGGAGAAATAAAAAACAGTTTCCACAGCAGTACACCACAGAAATACATTAAGGAGTTAAAAGCCAATTTCACCATATTTGACCACTCTGGTAAGACCTTCAGCACTCTGTCAGTATCCAATCTCAGTCCTGATAGATTCAAATCAGTTTCACTCTCATCAGATCTAATGATATAAAACCAAAAGGGGTAGGTGGTTTAAAATAAACAGAATGGCAAAGATTTTCTTAATCTTGATCAGGAGAAAAACAAAGGTTGAATTTAATGAAAAGCATACCGCACCTTTTGCATCTCCAGCAGCATCCAAAGAACTGGAAAGGTTGCTGCAAAAGGTAAGATTCATAGTTAAGAAATAACAAAAGTAAGGATGTGGTTGTTGAAAACTAGAAGTTTTACTCCAACTTCTTCACTTCCTTTTTTGAATTGCAATCTTAATTATTTGGTATGCCTTGCTCTTTGCTATTCAAAGAAAGGCAGATAGAAAATGCAAAATGGTCAAGAAAGTAATCCCATAAAGTTTACTGGACGGGAAGAAATAAATGTGAAAGAAAAAAACTGAGTGAAATTTCAACATTTTATGCAGTAGTTCAGAATTAATAACCAAATAGATAACCACTTTTAACAGGTAAACAAAAAATTTAAATGCTTTATGCATAAGCTTAGCTTGAGTAATTAAAAAGATGATTATTTTTATTTCTCATGTGAGCAATTGAGGATAATAACAAGTAAACCATCACTCTCTGTCCCTTCCATCTCCTTTCCCCATCGCAATCATAACTACAATATGATCAGCAAGATACATGAAGAAAGACAAGTTTCCTTATTCCAGTCACTTCCCAAAAGTCTTCCTTCATCTAGAGAAGATATTGTTGCCAGATATTTCTCACTCTTCTCATATCTTATGTCTGGGATACTCTAACCCCCCTGCATCAGCTCAGCCCTTGATGCATGGAGAGGCCTTTCCCCAATTACCTTTATGTGCGTGTTTTCGTTTGCAGGAGGGAAAGCTCTGGAAAAGGAAAGTTAGGATTTGAAACATTTACTTAAAAAATGTGTTCTTATTATACCTAAGAGAATCAAGCAGCAAGCACAAAACCCCGGGTTCGTCCTTGTGACTTTTGAGAACTGCTAGTAATGTCTCACTAGCCAAGAAAAGCACCCTATCATTTGCAATGCAGCTAAGACGAACTAGAGCAGGCAAAACTAGTGAATAATCTGCAATCATAAACAATGGAGTCATCAACAGAAACAATCCTTAGCAGTGCCATAGAGGAATCAAACAATAGTTTATAAGCACTCCAACTACGATAAGCCCAGAATCCACAATATGGAGCAAATTGTTTAAGAGTTCGATAACTAATAAAAGGAAGTGTATTTCTGCCATTAGGCTACTCTCCTCAATGGAATTGGAAAAAAGAAGAACATCATCCAGCAGCAATACACGGCTCTTTAACAACATATACAATCGGGAGATTTAAGAAAAACCTTGAAAAAGAAAGAGCTAGTGATTTTACGATCAGGTTCACATTAGAAAAACATGGGACAACTACAAAACCTTCTAATCTAACAAATTCAGAAAATGAAGGAGGGGAGAGAAAAAGAAACTAGACACTTCAATACGAGGAAACATCAAAGAAACCATGAGAATTTGTGAACCAAAGAAAAATGTAGACAAGTATTGCAATCATAAATTACACTTCATACTGACCAATTAGAGGAAGCAGTTCCGATGCCCATGTTTGAATAACCAGTTCTTCATCTTCAAGGAACTTTAACAAGAGGCTTGCTATATCTTGCCTGTGATTTAACAACATGGAGTCAAATTACAAAATTATTCAAAATAGTTAGGAAAGCGTTGAACAGTGAACAAAAGAGATATAATATAATCCATCAAACCTCATCTGATGTGAACATGAGATACCAGACTCAAAAGATGTGTCAATAATATCTGAAATTACATCAATGGCATTCATCCTTTGTGAAAGGGTTCCAGAAACGAGATCCTTCAAAATATCTTGAAGACAATGGTTGTTTGAGCACCTAAGATATCAGAATATAGTATTGAGGGTTCAACTTTGCATCAAAACGAAGAGAGTTCCAGGATCAAAAGAAGTAAATCAGTTAATAAATTTTCCTCACAAAGAACAATATTCTGCAACAAGCTTTACAACAGCTTTGGCTGCACCATCACGCTCATCCAGAAGATGCAGTAGCATTTGCAATATAGAATCCAGCTCTCTATCATCACCATCAAAATCTCTAGATGAAGTAAGATGCTTCCTAAAGATGGCAGCTTTGAAGATGCATACGGCACTATTAACTACATCCTCGTCAACACAGTGAAACTACAAAGAATGCAACAAAAGTTCCACTCAATAGTTAGGGATTGCTTAGTTATCCACTGAGGCATTCACTACGTGAAGCCCATATAACCAAATTAAAGGCCAGATGTGAGCAATGTCCATGCATAGTTCCAGCTAAACCTATTCAGACATGTCTGTCTTAATGAAATTAAATGGAAAAAATGGGCAAAAGGTAGCAATAAAAAGGCAAATTAGGGTGGATAGATGTAAAAAAGTTAATACATTAACATTGTAAACCTATATACCCGTTTTCAAAATTGCACAAAAACAAAGAAAATTGGGCACATTCCAGCTTCCACATTCTTTTTGTTCAACCTTGCTGCGAAAAGCAAATATCCTTTCATTCTTATACCTAATCCAAGAAGGAAAGACACAAAAAATACAAAAGCAGTTGGATGACTATAGTTGCCATTACATCCTAAATATCATTCTTCCCTTTAGTTTCTCCCTGATCCAAACATGGACTTCTTAGGACGTACTCTTCCCCACTAATCTATTTAACTCATTTTTGGTTTAAAAAGCCCTATCAATATTTCCCATTTCAAACTCTGTACATGGAGGTGACCAAAGCTAAAACTAGCTCTTTGCTTGAACATTTTCAGTCATCACACTAACTCATTCTATAATAGACTGCTTCTTCAACTGAAGCTACATTGTGCACATTACTTGAGCAATATATCCTAACAGAATAATTAACAGTGTGCAGAGACCAAAAATTAGAACATATAGCTGCAGTCGCTTAAAGAGGTATCAAATGCTACCAGTGATACGAGAAGTTTAGATAGCACAGTTCCATGTTCCTCTAATGCTTCTTCAAATTGCTTCTTATCTAACCGGCCCAACAGAAGAGAGAGGCAGTTCAAGAAAAACTTTATTGTCTCAGTTGCACTATCCTTTACTGCCGCAGGTTTATCAGCATGGTTTTCAGCATAAGACTGCATACATAACATCCAAAGAAAACAGATAAGCAACAGTGCATTACAGAAGAAGAGATCTCATGCATAGTATGGCAATTATAATGGTAGTTGTTACCTCAACTCCAGATAGGTATTCATTCAATAATTCTTTGTACTGCCGACAAAAGTCATAATCTGTCAAGTGTGACAGCATGCCATAGTGCTTCCAACAAGATGAGAGCAACATACTTCCCGTCTTCAGCATTTGCATGTCTATTCAACATAGGTTAATGACAAACAAAAACTACATACAAGTAATTAAAAGCGCAAGGGACTTTCTGAACACCTGCCTCATCTTGAAAGCAAACATATTGTTCTTGAATTCCCTGCAACCATTTAAACACTCTCTCCAACCCACTTAAATGCAATGACCGACTCTTTCTGCTCCACTGCATAGCATAAAACACTATGAGGACTAAGAATTTCAAAGATGTTACCAACATGACCTAAAGAAATTATACACAACAAGCTCAATTAAACACTAAACACACATGATTTAATCCATAGTTCTTATTTCATTGAAATTTGCAGCATCATAACCACTTGATACTATCTAAGAACAGATAATAAAATCTAAAACCTGAGTACTACCAGTAATTCGAATCATTTACAAGCAACACCATAATTTACTTTTCAGCAAGCCAATGCCATTAAATTTCAATGGCAATGAGATCAAAGTGCTATCATTAGAATATTCACTCAAGGACAAGTCCAAAAAGGCACAAAAACCAACCATTTTACTTCACTTTCATGCACTTATCATTTAGCTTGTTCCAAAACAACACCCTCAAAACCAAGGGCAAGTAGTGGAAGGCCTACACTGTCAAGCAACGGCAGAAATCCTTCAGTGTCCACCCACTTTGTGCCCCCAATACACCCCTTTGCCCGACATCCACTCTCTCACTCTCTTCTCTATGATAGACTGGCGCAACTGCATCTATCACACAAGTTTTTATCCTCACTCCGCCTACATTCATGCTTCCAGAGGAATTCACAAGCAAATTTCCCTCTGAATCTTATCATTCATTTTCATCACCAACAAGATAAAGACTAACCGACAAGGAAAAAGATACATTGTACTCTTTTTCGAACAAAAGACTTATCATCAAAAAGCAAGTGTCTACAAACAAATTGGATTGACTCAATTAGATGCCCCAAAGTTGCAATTACTTTGGATTTAGAGAAGGCACAAGACAAGTATTTTGAAATTCTAAGGAAGGTTTGAATCTCTTTCCTGAGATGCAGTTCCAGCCAACCCAAATACTACATGTTTCTGGTCGAAGTATATAATGCACGATTGTGTTGAACTTATTTTTATTTTTATTCTAGTAAACAGAACAAGCAAACATCACAAAAGAGTATCTTGTAACAGAAAAAATACCAAATGGAAAACAAGATATTAAAATTATTGATGTATAATACAAAACATACAGCTTTCAGTCTCCCAACAAGAATAATCAAGTCATCAATATGATCCCAGAGCAACAATTTTGCTCCCATGTCCTTCAAGACTTCAGAGGCTTTTCCAATTTCTTTCACTTTTACAACACCAGAAGCAGCATCAACCAAAGAAACAGACTGATCTTGAGAATCAACATCATGTAGCATCCCCTTGTAATATGAGAAGTCATATACAAGATTTTTCCTTGTTAATGCTACTGTAAGTGATAGAACAAAATCTGCAGAAGCCACTGCCAGTCGGGTTGGCAACTCAAATCCACCCTGTATAGTGCTACACACCAAAGCGCTCAAACATTAAGGACACCAGTTATTTCAAAACAAGTATTCTACTACCTCTGTCCGAAAAAAAAGAGTCCCATTTGTTGAATAAAACCGAATTAAACAAACAGGACTCTTTTTTGCGGAGGAGGGAGTATTACATTAAAATCTACACACTGTCATGATCATTCCCCCATCCCCCTCCAAGGTCAACCCCATATAACACCACTAACTCAAAAGATATCAAAGAAAATAAATAGAATAAAATGACTGCAACAGAATTTAACAAAGGGTTCGGCAAGTCATAAAGGTAAAAGATTTGAAATGACTACAAGAAATAGGTACAAACTCAGCATAACATAGAACTTTTGAGAAAAAGAAAACAAAGACAAGTTTTAGATCAAATATAAAAAAATAAAAAAATGGAAATTAACGGGATTGTATCGTCCATCCAAGATTTGTCAATTCTTTCTTTTTTTATATATATATAACTAGTGAATAATGCACACACTGGACGGACTGCCGGTGATAAGCCGAAGGTAGACAAAAGGGTTTCAATTTTTCCAAATGAACAATTTTATAAATGTGAAATATGAAGCTAAACCTAAATTAATTATTACAAACAATAATTGTTTATTGATTAGCTAAAACCGAATCCTCCAGAGTCTAAAGTCAAAGATTGAGCAGATAATTGCATCTCTTTTTTCCCCATTTCTAAGGGCAGGAAAAGATGTCTACTTGTAAACTGCTGTTAAAAAGAGAAATAAAATCCCATTACCTTCCTGTGCTTATAAAGGCCAAAAGCTGTTTGATACACGAACACAGAATCTTCAACATCTCAGCATATTTGTCCCTTATTCCTAAAAGAATAGAGTATCAGTCCTCATCAGATTCAAACTAGAAGGCAAAAAGCAAGGTAAGAATCTCCATAAAGCTTCCAAGCATTAAAGCAGCATCAAGCTCAATGAAAGGAGTTCCCAACTATGTACCCAGACCTTGGTTTAAATAATTCCTGTTTTTGTGTATAAACTCAGTTAGATCCTCGAACCACAAAGTTACATTATTTGACTAACTTGTTGACTTCTCCCCAATCATTTCCTGGGTATTCAAACCTCAGCCTTGCTTTATGATCAAACATCCTTCCATCAGGAATTCGCATGTAAGCAAGCAGCATTTTTTTCCAACCTTTTAACAGTTTGCTATGTGCCCCTATACTAGTATTCTGCCATCATTAAAAAAATGATTACATCTAACTGAACCACTGCAGTGGCACAGTACAAAAATTGCCCCATGTAGTCGATCAAACAGTTGCCTCTAACATCATACTTAATTGTCACAAACTAACAGTCAGCAGATATCAGCCAGCTAAGAATTACAGGTTCACTATTTTTGTAAAGGGCAATCGCAAGCTTAAATGCTCACCTATGTATTCAGCAAGGGAAATGCATAAACACTAAATCTTGTTTTAGAGGTGAATCATTAAACACAAAGAGCCATTGCAAACAATGCAAGCAAAGGTGACGGATATGATTCTTGAAATGAAGCTATTAGTCAATATGATCACCTTACCATTTGTTGTCAGCTTATTCATACTAATCTCATACTCCACGAGACCACGCGCAAGAGTACACCACCCAAATGCAATATAGTGATCGTCTTTTCTCAATATAATATCAGCAAAATTTCTTGCGAGGGCTTGGAAAAGAATTTCATCTTTAAATAGCCAATTGAGCAGTATCATTGACTGAGTGCTGTGTTTTGAGTCCCTAGATGTCAGTGACTGAAGCAGAAAAGATCCAATAAGGAAAATTAAGAACTTTTATCAGTGTCATTCCTACATATACCACTTCCTCAGTCCCAAGATAGTAAAATACAATTCAAAATATTCAGGAAAAATCAAAACAACAGTTTCCAAACCAACATGTTCAATCATGGGAACAAGAACTTCATCCAAAGTTTCCTCCTTTTTTGCAGCCTCCCCAACATACTTGTGAAGGAACCACAATGACTGTTCCAAAGAAACTGAAAAATCGAGTCCCCCCAAAAGAAACCATGAAAAGATGCACCAAGAATTAGAATTTACAAGAAAAATCCTCACACCAAAGAACCCACCCAAAAAAAAAATAAAAAATTATACAAACAAACAACAAACTTCTTGTTGTACCACCAAGCGGAGCACTTTTGGGAGGGGAGCTCAGACGAGCGATAGCGTCTTGGAGTTTCCTAGGCCGAGAAGTGAGTAGCGTGTGCATAACTCGGCCGAGTGTTGCGGATAGCATTGAATTTGTTTCAGCGGCAGATGTGAAAAGATTTGGGTTCCACATCAGTTCTTGGTGATGTCGTTCTTCCTCACTTTCTTCCATTTGATGATTCAAGTTGGTATTTTTCTCGAATTTTCGCCTCTATAAGTTTCGATTCAATGGGGGAAAGACTGCTGGTTTGGTTTGGACTCAAATAGGACTATTTTTTCGGAGGAGAAGACTATCTGAACTTCGAAGGCAGCGGTTTTGGTCATAAATATTAAGTTAGTTTTAATTTAACGTAAGACGTCCCGCCGTTGTCCTAGCCCGTGCCATCAAACTGCGGTTGTTTGTCAACCATCTCAGTCCACATGATCGCAGCTTCAACCATCTCAGATGGTTCTCCCTCTTCTCCAAGAACCTCAACAACGCTCCTGCCCTTTTCACATTCACATCCCTCAAAACCTTCCCAAAACCCCAGTAAGCCAAGGATTTTTTCAGGAAGATTTCAGAGTAATATGCAATCTCTTGCTCTCGAGCACGCGGGCAAGATCGCTTGTCAATGGCCAGGCATTACATTCCCATATAATCAAGTCAGGAATTCAAATAATCCCTTTAGTATCCCACCATCTCATCAACTTGTATTCCAAGCTTCAACGCCCGTTTGACTCCCAAAATATTTTTCACGAGGCCCCTTTTAAATCGTCTACCACTTGGAGCTCTATAATCTCTTCATTTGCTCAAAATGATTTCCCTGTTTTGGCTATTTCTTATTTTCGCGGAATGTTTGGAGATGGGGTAGCCGTTGATGAACGTATAATGCCTTGTGCTATCAAGGCTTGCGCGTCTATGAGTAGGCATGACATTGGGATGTCTGTGCATTCTCTTTCTGTGAAAAATGGATTGAATTGGAATGTTTATATTGGGAGTTCTTTGGTCAATATGTATGCAAAATGTGGTAAATTGGCGTACGCTAGGAAGCTGTTTGATGAAATGCCTGAGCGAAATGTAGTGTCTTGGAGTGGTATGATTTATGGGTACGCGCAAATGGGGGAGGATAATGAGGCTTTGGCCCTTTTTAAAATGGCTTTGGAGCGTGGTTTGGACGTTAATGACTTCACATTCTCAAGTGTTGTTGGTGTTTGTGGGAATTCCACATTGCTTGAGTTAGGGAGACAAACGCACAGCTTGTGTGTCAAACTAAATTTTGATCTTTCAAGTTTTGTTGGGAGTTCTCTAATTTCTCTATACTCAAAATGTGGTGTTGTGGAGAATGCTTATCGTGTCTTTGATGAGGTGATAGATAAGAATTTAGGAATATGGAATTCTATGTTGAAAGCATGTGCTCAACACGGGCTTACGAACAAGGTATTTGAGTTGTTTGAGAGAATGAAGAATGTCGGGATGAAGCCAAATTTTATCACATTCTTGCAAGTTCTGCATGCATGTAGCCATGCGGGGCTAGTTAATGAAGGGAAGTATTATTTTGGGTTAATGGAAGAGTATGGAATTGAGCCAGGGGATCAGCATTATTCTTCCATGGTTGACTTGCTTGGCCGAGCTGGAAAACTTGAGGAGGCTTTGAAAATCATCAAGGAAATGCCCATGCAGCCGACAGAATCAGTATGGGGAGCTTTGCTGACTGGTTGCCGAATTCATGGGAAAACCGAGTTGGCTGCTTACGCAGCTGATAGGATCCTTGAGTTAGGTTCTGTAAACTCTGGCTTTTATGTTCTGTTATCAAATGTTTATGCAGCAGCCGGTCGGTATGAAGAGGCTGCAAATGCCAGAAAGAAGTTACGGGATCTGGGAGTGAAGAAGGAAACAGGTTTAAGTTGGGTTGAGGAAGGAAACAGAGTACACACATTTGCTGCAGGGGAAAGGCGCCATTTAAGATACAAGGAAATTTATGAAAAACTTGAGGAATTAGAGCATGAAATGGAGGAAGCTGGATATGTTATGGACACCAGTCAAGTATTACGAGAAGTGGGTAATGAAGAGAAAAGTGAGGCAATTAGGTATCACAGTGAAAGAATTGCGATTGCGTTTGCACTAATAACCTTTCCTTCTGAAAAGCCAATTAGAGTTATGAAAAACTTGCGCGTTTGTGGTGATTGTCACACGGCTATTAAGTTTATTTCAAAATGCACAGGAAGATTGATTATTGTTAGAGATAACAAACGATTCCATCATTTTGCAGATGGGAAATGTTCTTGTGGTGACTATTGGTAATAATGAACCAAATGCTACTGTTGAATTTGACTCTCTGACTAGAAACGGATTGAAAATGGTTATAACTCATGGACAATGGACTGATTCTTGGTCTTACACAAGCTGTATTGAAGGGCCTGCTCTTTCTTGCTTCCTTTCTGCCTGTCTTACAAAACTGCTACTTTGGTTCATTGGACGTCATGCGCCACCTTGGTTGCTGCAGCAATGTTTAGAGATGAATGTGCAGAATACTACAATGTCAAAGTCACCGGGTGCCACCAGCAACTGCCATTCAGATGAAGCCGGGCCTCAAGTGCAACCTTAACCTGTGTAAGTGTCCAGGCTGCCATGGCAACGGATTCTGACTGTTCCAATGTAAGATTTAGACGATATGGTCAACTACATGTGCCTCACAAAAGTCTGGATACATGGAAAACTGAATGATGGATCCGTGCGGGAAAACAAAGATGCCATCTTGGCGTAGATGGTTTGTTATGGCACCGATATTGGTTTGGAGAAAAGGAATAATTTGACGATTGCAAGTTGCTTACAGACAGGGCGGACACAGCCGTTAAATTTTTGGGACGAAATTACAATGACATGAAGGACGGATATTGACTAGAATCCGGTCGGAATAACTCTATTAGTAAAAATTCCAGTCGTTTCGAGGGCGGACACCCTCTCTCACAACCGTGTACAGCCGTCCCCTGCCTATAGGGGAGTTTAGATGAAGTGGACATAGAACCATAGAAGTCCAATGCCTGCATTAGATTTGGAAAAATGTTTGAACACAAAATGTGGTTGATGTATGCCAAAGCAAAGCTGAGATATAATATTCAATATAAAAGCTTTGGTGCTAGGAAATAGTCCCATGTCAAATGTGTATTTTTCGTCTTTTTTTTTCCCATTTTTCCTACCCAAATTCGAACTTTCGACTCGTTATACATGAGCATTTAGAATCTAGATCATAGTGTAGAGACAAGACTAGGTGCATCTCAATAATATCAATATTACTTTTACAAAATGAAATTTTTTTTATTGAAAAAAAATTCATTTTGTAAAACGTTATTACAAATTTTCATTTTTATATTAAGTTTGTATTATGCATAAAATAAATAAGTATTGTTTAGGTTGATTATTAAAAAAGTTTATAAAATCATATTTTATGTTTACTATTCCAAATTCCAATAGAGGCTTCCAATTTAACAAAACGCAGCAATCAATTTCGTTTCGATGGACGACGAAGAAAGGAGAAATCAAAGAAAAAGTACAAAATGAAGTAATGCAACAAGAAAGAAGAGAAGAGTGGTATATATATTGTATGTATTTTCTTATCTTGAGACAATACTCATATATATATATCAATTTTTTTTTCTTTTCTTACCGGTACAAATATACAAAATAAATTAAGCTGTAGAAAATAAATTTTGCGCTAGGTTTTTTTTTTAATATATATTAAGCAAAAAAAAATCTTGTGAAATTTTAATATATACCAAGGGCATTTTTATAATTTTGAAGGGCATTAATCATTCCTATAACATAGCTCCACTACTTTCGCTGTATACCTCTCTCATCCTTCGAAGGTGGAAGAAAGAGGATTATAGAACGTTAAAGACGTAAGAGTGTGAATTCAAAAGTGTAAGCGGCAACTCCAACCCAACTTCAAATTGGGTTCGATTTTTAAAATTTGAGGATGAATATTTTCCTATGCATCTTTAAATTCATCTCTAAATGTGCTACAGTTTAGAGATGTATTATAGTATCTTTATATTTTTTGTTTCAATTTTTTAATAATTGGGATTCACTAAAATATTTATATTTTTTATTTCTTTTCTCACATATATATTTCTCATTCTATATATTTATTTTCCTTTCCTCCCATGTTATTTATTTTTTGTTATTTTAATTATTTTAATTTTATTATTAAAGTGTATAAAATAATTTTTTATTTAAAAATATTAAATATAATTTACTAATTAATATTATATTGTGAAGTGTTTTAAACAAAAAAAAATAAATACGTAATAGAATTACGATTAAAAACATAATCATTCTAAATTAAAATTAATAAACTACTACAACAACAAACAAACAAAAATTTACACAAAGAAAAAAAATTACAATAATAAAAGTATACATTAATAATCTAGAATAATCTTGCAAAACCTTCTAAGATTGTAATAATCGGAAAAATAACTCCCACCACCACTAAGATTATTGAAAAACTCAAAACCCTCTGGATTAGACTGAGAATGAGTTAGTTGTTGAACACTCGCTTCTCTATCTTGTATTATTTCAGCTTGTCTCTGCTGAATATAAGCCCGTACTTTTGGATCTTGCATTGTATTCAAGTCCACCATCAATATTCTATCATCGATAATTTTTTTCATTGCTAATTTTGTCGTGACATTTCAATTTGGACTGTCTATCTTCATTTGTCTTCTTCAACATCGACGTAAATTCATTATTTTTTTATGCAAAGCATTGAGAACATCATCATTTTTCTTTTTCAATTTTGCCTTCTTCACACCCATTGGACGCTTTGAGGATGTTCCAGCACTATTTTCATCAATCAATTGAACATTAAAAGATGAAAGCCCAGGATAATCTTGTGTTGGGTTTTCAGGAGTCAGATTTTCAGACTCTGAAGAGTTGTAGTTAGCAGAAATGTTCTGATGTTTTGAAGTGGGAACATCGTCATCAAATTTGACAAAATCTTTCAGAATGGACCACACGTGGTCAAATTTCAAATTACCCTTTTTAGATTGTGCATACAATACTTTTGCCTGACATAGTTGCAAATTTTTTTTTTTTTTTTTAAAGTGAAATATGTGTTTGATATTCACTTATTTATAACCAAAAAAAAAAAAGAGGGAGAAAATATATATTTTTAAAAAATATATTAAGATTTAAGATAATTAAATATATTTATACAATAATAAAAATAATATAATATAACTGGTGAAAGAATATGTTTAAAATATTATTAAAACTGTAAAATATAGAAATTTATGTTGGAGATGGGTTAATTATAAAACTGTAAAATATAGAGATTTTGATACTGTAAGTATCTAATATAGAGATTTTTGTTCGAGATAGCTTAACAAGAATTCTCAACTCTATATGTTAGGGGGTGCAAAATTAATAAATCAAAATTTAAAATTATTACATCTATATGTATAATTTTTTGAAAAAAAAAATTTATCCCATTGAGTATATAATCATTAAAAAACATGAAATGACTATATGATTTGATATAAGTAATATTATGAATATTTAAAAATAAAATTAATTTTTTAATATCGAAGATATAATTAAAAGTTTGGGTTAGAAAATGAGATGTTCTTTGTGCAAAAATTAGCACTATTATTAGAAAAAAAATGGTAAGAATAGTACAGAAAGTATGAACTAATAGCAAATTTAGTCATAAATATTTTGTAGTTGATAAATTTATTTTTAAATTTTGCTATTCACAATATATTTGGTCATAGTAATTGTCTAAATAAAACAGTTATTAGGATTAATGTGTTATGAATAATAAAATTTAGAACTAAATTTACTAATTGACAAAATATTTTGAACTAAATTTGTCACTAAATCATATTTTAAAACCATTCTTATAATTTTTTTCCTTTTTCTATATATGTTTTAAATTATTTTAGTTTAAAATAATTATTCATTAATCGGGGCAATGCCAAGGCTACAAATTTCCAGTTGAGTCCGCTCCTAAGGTATAGACCACGCGGACTGATTTTCATCCATAAACGTTCTTAAATTAAGCATTAAAAAAAAATCAGAAAATGTTTTCGCCATATGTTATTTACAAGTATCCCACAAATGCGCCTTCTTCATCGTACCTGTTCTGAGCTCTGACACACAACGTTGTTCCTGGATATTTCTAAAATTATGGGACAATGATTTCTTGCTTTCCCGTGACATCTTGCGGCAGCAAGCGTGAATTCGTTCTCTTCTTAGCGTTTTACCAAGTGATTAAAAGTCTACTGTAAACTACTAATCTTTCTTCAATCATACATATTTGGGACGAATAATCCGAGGAATCAATCTACTGTAAACTGCTAATCTTTTTTCTTTTTTCCTGTTTAAAAGTCTTGTGCAAGAAAGCAAGACTGGGAACCTAATGCTAATACCATACTTTTGGTGTGACCCATACTACCCTTCTTACCCAACCATTGAAATTTGAATACAAGTTGTTTGATGCCACCATCACATCACGGTAAAAAGAGAATCCCAATCGGGAGAACCATTGGATTGGTGTCGTATTTTGGAGGTTTTGCTGTTTCTCCAATCTCTATCGTCAAGTTTCTTTGGTATTTTCATTAAAGTGAAAAGTGGGAAACTTCCTTTCTTAACCACTCGTGGTTTATGGTGGATATGACCGGTTCTTGTTTCATTCAATTCCTTCTTTTGTCCATTTGTATGTTCTTCTTCCAGTGCTGTCACTTCTGAGGACGGCTTTATCTGCTAATAAAGTTGACCAATGCCCCAAATGGTCAGTGACTCATTACTGCAAGCAAAGCCCATTCACCTCCAGAAAAATTCCATTTTTATGCATTTGTTTTGTTTTCCAGTGCGTGTCTACTCGGAAATCAAAATTCTAATTCTTGTTTAGTTAATTTATCTTGCTAAATAACTTTTTCTGGGTTTTAATTTCTGGGTTCAATGTTTAAATATCTTTTTCCTTTTTGATTTGATACTTTTTGTCCATTAGGGAAAGTTATTGGATGACAATTCGTTGGGTCATTTGATGTCTACTTCTTCTTTGGGTGCGCTCCTTTTTCTGTGAAAGATATATATTTCTTTGTTGTTTATTGTTTTATTATCAAGAGCCCAGTTGAATTTTCTTGTTAAAAGGTTAGAATTTTGTCTTGGAACATTGGAGTTTTTTATTCATCTCATTGGTCCTGTCCTTGAGTTTTAGTGACGGTTGGAGGAGCTTCAGAGCCTCCCGCCCCGCTGTTACTCAGAAATGACCGACTATGAGGTCTCGTATCTGTATGCAAATGCGGGAAAGATCAATCCTGTATGGGAATCGTTCAAGAACTTCAGGTACTTGCTGATCTTAAAATTATTTCCCCAATTTTTTAGAATCCCGGGATATCATCGAGGATTTTGGAAGTTGTGGCGGGAAGGGGGAAGCATGTATCTCTGAGAAAAAGCTCAGACGAAGCTCGTGGGAGTTGGATTCTGAATTGCTTGTGCAGCGGTGACAGAATTCAAATTTCTGATATGGTGGTTCTTGCAGGGACGTTTTCAAGAAGGATGAGTTAGGTGTGGAAATAGCGCAGCTGGCGATTCCTGCAGCAATGGCCTTAGCTGCTGACCCTATTGCATCTCTGATTGATACAGCTTTCATTGGTCATATAGGTTTGTTCGCTCTTTCCTCCGATTCTCTCTTCTTTGCTGGTTAATACTTCTTCTATAACATTGTGAGGATAAGTCTTGAATTGTGACCAAATATTTGTCTGCTGCTTATCAAAATTCTCTTTTTCATCAATAATGCATTTGAAAAATGCATGAAACTTGGGGATTTAAAACAATAAATTCTATTAGAGGTTTATAGAAAATATAAATTTTGACAAGTCATTATTGTTCTGAATTCAAATAATTCACTTGGATAGACTTTCTGTTTTATGTGTAGAGGTCTGTGTAAAATTTCAGTAAGTAGCCAAAAAATTGGTTTCATTGTGGAGTTGGGTTTATCTTTTCACCTGCCGAAAGGAAATTATATTAAAGATTTGTTGGCATAGTTACTATGCTAAGTTTCATATCAACTTCTGGTAAAAAACTAAATGCACAAAGTGTATAATTTTTCAACTGCTGTAAATGACAGCATATGGAAATTTTTTCTGTGGACCTTCTCTCCTCTATGGCATTGTTACAATCTGCACGTGCAAGACACTTCATTGTGACATGAACTTTGTGGCCTTTTACTTGAGGGCTATGCAAAGGTCTCTGATGGGCTGATAATTTTAAATTCTGCACAATTTGACTATCTGTTAGCTCTCTTCTCATAGATCTTATTGCTTGTAGGTCCTGTGGAGCTCGCAGCTGTTGGGGTTGCTATAGCAGTATTCAACCAAGCATCAAAAATTACAATATTCCCACTCGTTAGTCTGACAACTTCTTTTGTTGCTGAAGAAGATGCAACTAGAAATTTGTGCAATGATGCCGAGGAAATTGAAGTAGTAGAGAATGGTGGTTATGTTCCAAATAATGAAAAGGAGGAGTTGATACCAAAAGCTGGTTAGTTGTGACTACTTTGGTCGTCATCATTTTTATATGAAAAGATCCTACTTTCATCCAATTTTTTAGAAACTCAGTGAGAAGTATCCATTTTTGAAACTCAGTTGCTGTTGTTCAATACGGAAAGGCTGCTAGTCTTTGTGCTGCATGACTTGCTCTTGTATTTTTCTTTAAATCAGATTCAAGAAATAATAGTCCAGTCAGCCGTACCATTGGAAAGAGGAAGAATGGCAGGCATAACTCTTCTGCTTCATCAGCTCTAATAATAGGGGGCGTGCTTGGTATAATCCAAGCTGTTTTCCTCATCTTCGCTGCAAAACCCTTGTTAAATTACATGGGTGTAAAATCTGTAAGTAAAAACTTTTCAATATTCATTGAGCTTTCTCTTTTTCTTTTTTAATGTCATGTTGATGTTTTATTGCAGACATCAGTTAGTTGTTAATATTTTATCGCAATGATGATCAAAGATATAATGATGTCCTAAAGTTGTTGCTTGAGCTAGAAATTAATTGAATCTGCTTTTTTGTAAAGTTACAGTATATTTGTTTTTCATCTCCCTTTTAATTCTATATTTTCAAAAAATAAGATTGTTGGTGTGAATATCCATCGGATGTTGTGTCCCAGAAACTGGTTGTGGATTATTATCATAAACTGTCCATCCCATACGTATCCTTCTCTTTACCATGATATAGTTTCCCGCATTACCTTTGAACTAATTACTCTCATCAAATGAAAGTTTAGTTTCATTCTTTCTTTACTCCTTGTAGGATTCACCTATGCTTAATCCAGCCCAAAAGTACTTGACAGTGAGATCACTTGGTGCTCCTGCTGTCCTCCTCTCCTTGGCCATGCAAGGGGTCTTTCGTGGATTCAAGGACACAAAAACTCCCCTCTATGCAACAAGTAAGCTACATTTCTTGTTGTATTTCAGCATTTCAAACGTATTTGTTTAGGTTTTCAGGCTGACATTCCCAATTGACTTTCTGTGTCTTAATGCAGTAATTGGAGATGTAGCAAACATAATTCTGGACCCTATATTCATTTTCATATTTGGCTTTGGAGTTACTGGTGCAGCGGTTGCTCATGTTATCTCTCAGTAAGATATACCTGGCAAAAATTATTCTGTCTGAATTCTGGTCCTTGTGCCCTTTGGTAGTGTAATATCTTCTATGACTCTGAGTTCTGATGTTTACAGGTACTTAATTTCCCTAATACTAATGTGGCGTCTAATGGAACAAGTTGATCTTCTACCACCTAGTATGAAAGATCTTCAATTTGGTCGCTTTCTAAAGAATGGTGGGTAATATCTAATGCTGCAGTTAAAAACTATTCTATGATTGGCCCCAGTACTTCTCCTACTTTATCCTGCACAAGCAGTGCTTTGTTTGCATACCTATTTTCTATTGGCCATAGTAAAATGAATATGATACTCTAGTACTTCTCACTCAAATAACAATCCTTAAAGAATTCAAAGATTGCAAATGTGTTAATGTCTTAGTTACGCTTCTTCCTAAGACACATAACTCTTAACTCAATCAAACTGTTTAGATTAAGCCTGATGAAACATTATGTAGATAATGTAGATACTAAGGAGACAAAGGCACTGATATATTGGAGCTGTAGATATCTTGTCTTTGAACAAAGTTACCATTAAACAGGCGTGCTATCGTATATTTCCATCTGCTTGGCAGAGAACTCCTGTGTTTACTTCACTTAATTTTCCAGCCTGTAAATAGAAGAAAAATAATGCCTGTGTATTATTTGACTTGTTTTAATGATTGAAACCAGGATTTCTGCTATTGATGAGAGTCATTGCGGCAACATTCTGTGTAACCTTGGCAGCTTCACGCGCTGCAAGACATGGATCAACATCTATGGCTGCTTTTCAAGTCTGCTTGCAGGTTTGGCTGGCAACCTCGTTGCTTGCTGATGGATTAGCTGTCTCTGGACAAGTAAGTTTTAACGTCAATAGATTTTTTCTGTTACTTTAAAACAACTGGGAGTGATTCGTACTTAGCTCGGTTGAAAGTAACTCACTTGGGGTTTGATGAGTGGTTTCCAGCAAATGAAACCTTGCTGATACACAAGATTGAGGTCATTTCTACGATCACTTTTCGAATATTCTTTGTGTACTACAGTTCTTGCACGAAGTAATAATTTTAAACCATACAATAACTTTAGACCTTGAAGAGGGCCGACAAAGAAATTCTGCCGCTTTGCTCATGTCAAGGAAAGAAGTTATGTGGACTGAAAATACTATTGACTTCTTATTTAGGATGTGCTTGGTTGTTTGTTGTGTGGAAGCAATAATCTTTTCAATCCAGGAGCTTAATGAGCTTGAAAGCTTTCATTGCATGTGGGAATCAAATATCTGAGCAAGGCCTCATAATGAAGTCTGATTGTTTAAATTGGAATAAAGTATAGATCACATTAAAGTAGTTAACTCATCAATTATACGTAGGGCTATGAGAGAGATCTCTTTAAAGCGGAAGTCGGATTCTGGATTCTGGATTCCTAGGAGTAGAAAAAGTAATTGAATTTATCTAAAGATGCATGTAGGTTGTTCCACTACTTATGTTCCATTTTTGGTGTTTGAGTGGACTAATTCTGCTCGGATGTACCAACTAAAAGATGCTGTGAATTTGTCTTGGGATCAATTAGCTTTTGATGACAAACATGCAGCTTTCTTCAAATATTTTCAGGCCATGCTTGCCAGTGCATTTGCAAAGAATGAATTCGATAGAGCCACTAGAACAGCTGCTCGTGTGCTACAGGTACGCTTAGGTTGAGCATTGGCAGTTCCTTTAATTATTCTTTCTATATTTGTTTCTTCTGTTTTTCCTCTTTGGTATACCAGCATTGATGAGATCTTCAATTCTGCAGCTGGGCTTGGTACTTGGTCTCGGTCTTTCCCTGATAGTTGTTGTTATTCTGGGATATGCATCGGAACTTTTCACAACGGATAAAGATGTTCTGAATCTTCTAAATTTGGGAATTCCGGTAATGTGGTTCACTTGGAAGCACTTACTTTCCTATTTTTAGGTCTTACTTGAACAGATACTAATAGCTGAGTATAGTTTGTTGTAGCAACCCAGCCGATCAACTCTCTGGCTTTTGTCTTCGATGGAATAAACTACGGGGCATCGGATTTCGCTTATTCTGCCTACTCCATGGCAAGTTTTAGTCCAGCTTTGGTTTTTATTAATAATGTAGATGTAAACAAGTCATGTTTGTTGATAGCACAAGATTTTTGTTCAAAAAACAAGACTTCTCTTTGGAACCAAGAGAATGTGATGTTTTTGGCAGCAGATTGTTAAACGGCATAATCTTTGTCCTGCAGATATATGTGGCAATATTAAGCATCATTCTGTTGCTTCTCTTGTCATCAAGTTTTGGTTTTGTGGGTATCTGGATTGCATTATCCATCTTCATGAGTTTGCGGGCAATGGCCGGATTTGGGAGGTAAACATGGCATTCTTATCATCATCTCTCAAAAACACAAATACAAGGTTGTTGGAAGTCTGAAAGTTGGTAATAAAATCCCATTTTCACATCTGCAGGATAGGAACAAGGAGTGGACCTTGGAGCTACCTCAGAGGATGAACTTTTTTCCCAATGAAGATGGACTTGCAGATTTCCTCCCAGAAGTCATTTCTGGGTTGAGGGCTAGATTCTTGATAATTGAATGCATATATGGAAGAAGAAGCACGGTATTCAGTGAGCTATATATGCTCATTCCATCCTTCCATCTCCAACCACCAATGGATTTCTAGGAATATAATACTAGTTTAGGATGTACAGAAAAAGGGCAACCTGAGGAGGCATAAGAGTTGTTTCATGTACGAGGTATATGAATATCGGTTCTTCATTAAGGCAAAATGTAAGTGATCCTATGTTGTTTAAAGAGGTTGCTTTATGTGCAAGGTCTGAGAAATAATCAAGTCATTAAGGCCTAATTAATATTATCTATTTCTATTAAGATATTATTTTTGTTATAGTCGAGATTTGACAATATACAATTATTAATTACGAATTATGCCTTCTAATTTTGGATGGATGATCCCTCTTGTCATGTTTGTCAACTACTTTGAATCATATATCTTGTTTAATTCGGTGTTTTGTTAAAGACTCATTTTATTATGACATTATTAGCGCTCTAATCCTATAATATATTTTACAATTTATTAAGTAAATGGACAATAATACTCTTATAAATTATGAGAAAAAAATAAAAATTATGAGATGAAATACTAATTCGAATTTTCAGTTAGAATATTTTTTTTTCATAATTTTCTTTTTTCATTTTTTCACATCATAATTTTTATTTAATAAATTGAATGATATCATCTATTTAAGGGGCAAAAAAAGACTATAAAATAGTATAGGAGATTTTTGTAAATTTTAGAGTCTTATGGGGATTTTTGGACCAAATCTTAAGAGATAAAATGTAATTCACTCTAATATTAATATAATACTTATAATTAAAGATTTGTATAATATTGCTTCAAAAAAAAAAAAGATTTGTATAATATGAAAATTTTATATAGATAATAATATATAATTAATATTATTATAATACTAAATAATAAAATTAATAAAACATATCAATAATAATTTCATAATACATCATATACGATCCGCAATAAATACAAGTGATATCCTAGTTTAATAATAATACAAAGTGAGCAACCATAGTTCAAATGGGTAATTTATATGGTGATCCTATAGAACCATCATGCAATTTTACTTCTACCACTGTAGCGTGCTACAGTAGCGTGTTACAGTACGCGCTACAGTAACACGCTACAGTTGCGCGCTACAGTACCTTCCTTTCTTTTGTTATTTTTTACTATTTTTTTTTTTGTCTTCCTCCTTGAGACTTTTTTCCGTCCATTTTTTCTAAACAATTCAGTATTTTTTTTAATATTTTTGAATTTTATAAAAAAATTATTTTTAAATTATCATTTTATTTGTTTTATAATTAAATAATTTTAGATATTATGATACATATTATGGACGTTTTTGTTGTACTGTTGATCTGATGTCAAGTATTAGCTGATCTGATGTCTATATAATCCTGATCTGATCTCTCTTATTAAGTATGTTTTAGTTCTAGTGTATGATTTCTTTTATATTCTTGATCTGATATCTATAGTATGTTGATCTGATGTCAAGTATTCGCTGATCTGATGTCTATATAATCCTGATCTGATCTCTATTGTTAAGTATGTTTTTAGTTCTAGTGTATGATTTCTTTTATATTCTTGATCTGATATCTATAGTCTGTTGATCTGATGTTTAGTATTCGCTGATCTGATGTCTATATAATCCTAATCTAATCTCCATTGTTAAGTATGTTTTAGTTCTAGTGTATGATTTTTTTTATATTCTTGATCTGATATCTATAGTCTGTTGATCTGATGTCAAGTATTCGCTGATCTGATGTCTATATAATCCTGATATGATCTCACTTGTTAAGTATGTTTTAGTTCTAGTGTATGATTTCTTTTATATTCTTGATCTGATATCTATAGTCTGTTGATCTGATGTCAAGTATTCTCTGATCTGATGTCTATATAATCCTGATCTGATCTCACTTGTTAAGTATGTTTTAGTTCTATTTATTCTTCCTCCTTTATTAAAAAGTATAGAATAAAGATAAATCAATAATAAAGTAAAGTCAGCTCTTCTTGATCTGATATTATCAAAAAAGAGATAAGAACTAACTTTTTATCTAGCGTCGTAAATATGTTTTCCTAATTTTACATTGGGTTTTGATATATTTTATACTAGTACTCCCAACACTTGCAACACTTGTAGTAAGTTGGAGCTGAATTGACCCCCTACCCCACTTGTGAGCAAACAAGTACATTGAGTTTGAGTTCAAACTTAATTTTAATGTAATAAAAAAATAATTATAATAATTTAATATAATATATATGTATAAACCTAATGTATTTATAAATATTTGAAGCTATTTAGACAATAACATAAGTGAAACCTAACAGAGAATAAATAGTTAATTGGAAAAATCCACAAGAGTGTGCCTCTCGCTTGGTCTGTTTGGCCCTCGAACTGTTAGGCTAACAACTTATTTAACAAGATTGTTTGTTAATATATTGTCACATATAATAATTAACTTTTTAATTTCACAATTAATTATTGAATGTACTAAGTACTACACCACCTCAATTCCATTATGATAATTAAGGACAGATTTTTGACATTTTATATTTGTTACTAACATTATGTCCATCAAAATCTTTACACATTTTCTCCCAAAATCAATTCCAATCAAGTAATCAAATCTTTCTATTTTCACTAAGTAATCTAGATGATGAGTGTACGTTTACCCAACAATATCCTCGTTAAATTTCATCTCTCTCCCAAAATTATCATAAATTAAAGTTCTTTCGCAAATTTCATTATTACTCACACGCCTAATTAATTGTTACTCATTCTGTCATATAATAATAATTATGTTTTATTAAACTAAAATGGTAGGAGCTTAACTCTTCATTGGATTAGAGAAGGAAAATGTGTTTTGGATTGATGGGACGTTGAATTAATAATATTGTTAATTGTTTTTGTACTGTTTCATAGTCATTGTTGACAGGGTTAGTTTGGCTTACTCCTATAACACAATTACTACTAATACATCTAATGTTGTTTTTTGACCAAGTCGACGTTGTCATTTTCATGCATGCTTTTTTTTTCTTCTTTCTCCAATTTTATCTTTTTCCACATTGGGGTTTTTCTTCATCAATTTTTTTTTTATTTACTTAAAACTAATTTGAGAAAACTACAATAAACAAGAAAACAAAAGTTCGAATCTCCCCTTAATTATATGGCCACCGAACGATAATACAAGTGATGGATATGACAGAGAAACTTTATTTTTATTTCTATCCCTTTTTTACCACTTTCTTCAAATATTTTTGCCAATTTCTTGGGATGAATAATCACTATTACTAGTATTTTTCTGGGAATGGGGTCTCTTGTAAATAAATTGTTTTTGTCCTTAGATCTTGTTGTATAATAAGAGAAAGATTTTTGAATCATTATGCCTTGTAGAATAGACATCCAACAGCTTGTCTATTTATGGATGCATTAGGGTTTTTCTTTGAAAAGTGGGGGGAAAAGAAACAAGACACAAGACACAAGAAAATAAGATAGGTTTTGAGGCATATTACCTTGGTAACTTTTATCACATCCACGTCAAATTAAGTGAAAACGCTATATTTAAAAAAAAATCCCTTTTATCAATGAAAATAATTATTATTTTAAGTATTTTTTAATTCATAATATATTCACACATCTACTAAATAACCTATATATATAACAAGAGAGATATAACTCAGTGATAAATACTTCTTACTTAAAACAATAGATTTTGAGTTCGAGTCACCCTTTATATTTATTATTTTTATTATGTTAGGTTAAAACTATTTTTAAGATCAAATTAGTAGCAATTTTACTATTAATCTATGCCTATCTTTTTTATATTTGTGATATATAACTTAAGAATAAAGTTAACTTTATAGTGAAACTTGGGATTACCCACCCGTTTATTCCCATTTGGCGCATTTCTATATTTGTAAGGTAACTCAAAAGGGTAGATGTCAATCACGAATTTCCTTTATTTAGGAGGGGTAAAAAAACGAGACAAAATCTTGAAGAGAAGGAATAAAATTTAGGTGATGAAGATAGGATAAAAATGAGAAGGCATTAATTCCACAAAAATAAAGAGAGAAAAAAGAGAAGAAAAGGTGGAATTTATCCCAGTGGGGAAATCATTTTCTAAAAATCACCATCACCAGCATCTAATCTTTGATGGGAATATTGATATCCATAATCAATATACCCATGGAAAAACAACACTATGCATTTTCATCCTATAAACCCTCATTATCTTATCATCCCTTTTTTTTTTTTTTTTTTTTTCCTTCATTGGCTGAGGGTAAAGAGGCTTCATAATTATTATCACCATCATCATCATCATCATAATCTCTTAGAAAGCAAGATTCAATCATTTTCAAAGCTATTAAAATTTCTGCAAGCCCTAGTGGCCAGCCATTTCCAAGCAGAAATGGCGAAACTATTGTGGAGCAAGGGGTGCTACATAGTCTTGACGTAAGGTATAGATCTATCGTAAGTAAGGGATTTGAGTTTCAAATTTACAGTGGTGAAAGAAGAAAGTGAGTAAAGGATGTGGGTTTCAAATTTACAACGATGAAAAAAGAAAGATGGGATAAAAGAAAAGGAAATGTGTGACTAAAATTTGAAAGAGAGAGGATGAGGTGGTGGAGTGCGACAGTAGAAGGGAAGAGTAGAATCGGAAAAGAAGAAAAAGTGCGACGGTTGCACCCCACGTTTAAAATCCTGGTTCCGCCACTGCAAAGCAGGAACACAAGTCTCAAGTTTGCAAGCAATCCCTAGTTCTCCCCCTGAGGTCAAACACAAAAGGTAATTTCAAAAGAGGAAAAAAAGATGGGCTTTCTTTCCTAGAGGCAGGCTACATCCATATTCCTTGTGTCTTCTTCATTCATTATCTCATCCCCAACACAAACACACATCCATATGAACATATCCAGCAGCTTTTGGATATTGGGATCCACTATAGAGAGCTCAGGTTCCCCATGACTCAACAAGTTCTATAATCAGCACCAATACCAATAGCATGATCATATGGGGAGAGATGTACAAGTAAGAGTACAAATGCTAGTAGCACTTGAAAGAAGTAAAACCAAAAACAATGCTAGTACCAATATGTATGGAATAAAGAGCCACTATTAAAAGTTACTCACTTTTTCAATGCTTTACATATCTCAGGTAAAAAATAGTAATAACTATAGGTAAAACCTTTTCATATTTTTCTTCTAGCTAGCTTATCCAACTCTGAGAACTAAAAATTATTCAAAGGTACAACATCCAGAGTTCCCAGAACTAATCTGCACCAACCCATAATATTGTCATTCTTTATCCACTATAGTAAAGAATGTAGCTGTAACTAATCAACATATGATACCACCACCTTCTCAACATAAGAACCCTATTGTCCCATTCCAGACTTTTTTCGATGCAGGCCTGCTTTTAATATCCAAGAAACATTATGGTAATGAATATAAGGACCAAACCAAAAAAATGACCGATGGTTTCTAAATTCCAAATAATGGTTATCATGAGAGCAATAACCTAGGCTAGCTGGGCCTAATTTTCAACCAAACCCTGCGATTTTCTTTAACCCTTTCTATCATCATCCTGATATGAGAAAATTAGAATGAAGAAATATAGTTTCCCTCCATAAATCCAAAAACCCTTTTCACATTGGCTCAGGGATGCAATTACCATCTCCCAAAGCCACCACCAACGAAATTCCAAAACTGTAAAAGTTTGAAGTATTTACCAAAACCCTTGTGATTTTCAGGACCTCAAGGCACAAAGGTCCCATTTCTTTTTATCTTACTGAGAGACGCGATGAAGCTGCATTTGCTCAAGCATTGCAGCCAAAGCAGATGGAGTAAGTTGATCAAACCGAGGATTGAAATTGGTGCCCTCAGCCGTAGAACCAGCACCACTTGCATACAGAGCAGCCTTTTTCTTCATATCTTGCGGAGATTCTGTGACGAGCGTTTGAACCCATGATAAATCAGGCTCCTCATTTCCATGCTCAGCTGAGGATGACCTCATAAGTTTACCAAGCTCATTGCCGGTTGCCCAGTCAGGCTTCACCATAAAGGAGGAACCCCAATTGTTAGGCCACACATCTGCAAGGGGGCCTATTGTGGCAATAGAACCGGAGCCAAGCTCACGTGAGCTAAGACTCCTAAATTGTTGCATCCGCTGTGGCTGTTGTTCACGTTGGCCAAGCATTGAAACTCTGGAACTTGAAGGTGAGATAGGATCCATGTTTCGGGGAGACATTCTTCCCGATGATGCAACTCCCAAAGAAGCCTGCAATAAAGTGTGATCAACACTTTTAGGTGAAAAGCTTGTATTGATAGGAGATACCATGTTCTGCTGCTGCTGCTGCTGCTGAAACTGACTCAAAACTGCAGTTTTAGGGGTAGGACTAAAAACAGCAGAAGCTAATGCTTGATCAGAATATCTAGGGGATAAGCCCTCCACAGAAAAGAGATCCTCAAGGTTAGATGGCGTCAAGGTGTTGGAACGACCAGAACGATTTAATCCAGGGTTTACATTTGGCTGAGAAATGCGAGACATTTCATCAAGGAGCTGTTGTTGTGGCACATCCATGTCAGGCAACATGGTCAAGCCCTCAGTAGGAATATCTCTGGCATTCAGTGATGATCTCAATCGACTGGACTGGAGATTGCTTGCTGGGAGAAGCAAGGTAGGGACATTGGGTTGGGTCCAACCCATGTTTGACATTCCATTGGCAGGTGACATGGGTGGGGTGTATGGAGATGGGGACATCATTTGAACTGATGAAGGTGAAGCTGGTACGAAGTTAATGGTAGCAAAATCCATGGAGGAACCCGAGCGAGGAGAAGGTACAGCTGAACCAGTTGAGACATACAAGGGACGCAGTTCATCTTGATTGTGTGCAAAGAAGCAAACTCTTCTGGCGCAACTGGTACCATCCTTACACATTCGAGTCCTATACTGTGCTGGATGGAGCCAGCTTTCAAAAACCCCATGAGCATATTCACAATTGTCTAATCTTCGACAAGCTCCCTTGCGATAATCTGGGCAAGGAACACAGCTGTAGTGAAATTTCCTAGGATCCCTTCTTCTTGCATTCTCACCTGGATGAACAAATGGACACTCTGTCCAATCATGTGAATAGGCACGAGAGCAAGCCCGAATCTTAAACTGATACATCCTAAACTCATCTGTTGCATAGATGCTGTTCTTGATGTCAGGCAAAGATGGATCAACTGGGTACTCTCTTCTCTCTGTAGCAGACGCCACGGGATGATGATCATCAGTCTTTGGAGAAGAAGTTGAATCAGAATGAGATGATAGGGCATCATTTCCAGGTGATGGGGAAAGAGGTGGAGAATTTGGATTTGAATTTGAATTAGCTCCAGTCACAACCTTAACGTTCACCTCCTCACCAGGAGAAGCATCACCGGATAGAAGTCTTTCCAGGGATGATTTCAGTTGTTGAAATTTGGGACAGACAACTATAACATCAACAGGACGATCACCCTTGCCATCAGGCATATCTGGATCAGCACCAGCAGCTAAAAGCATTTTCACAATCTCAATGGCATTCAAAGATCCACCAGATGCAGCACAGTGAAGAGCAGTGCTCTTATCAAGACCACATGACCGATTCACGTTTACTCCGGGCAGGGCAAGGATATGTTTCATAACATCAATACTACCATATGTAGCAGCAACCATCAATGGAGTTCTTTCCTCCAGAACCATTTGCTTTGAGCCCTTTTGGCGCCCATACCACAACCCAGCTTCATCAATGCTAGATGGGTCGCGTTGAACCCATTTTTTGAAGCCATCAGCATCATTGTTCGCAGCAAGTTCAAGCATGCTGGCTAAAGCATCTCCAGTTTCAACAGATAAATGATTCATGATATCACTAGAGTCAATTACGAAAAGGAAATGGTATAATCGGAACGAAGCTTTGCTTTAACTCCAGTCCACAAAACATACTTTCATTTCACAACCACACCTGCAAATAAAAGATCCAGTGTTAGTATAATACTAAAGAAATAAAACGTCAGACATCAAACATAGTCCCAACTTCTGAACAAATTTAAGTCCATGACCAAAATTGGATATAAAGATACCATCTATGAAACAGACTCAGCCATATGCTTGCCAACATCAGACAATGGAAGAGCTACGAAAAATGTAAAAGGTAAAAAATCTAAAAACTTCAATATAGATTACATTTGGATATCAGACAAAATGTCCATTCTTAATGGGCAAGGACAGTCAACCTTTGAAGTATTAATATCAAGGCTCGGACCATAAAGAAAATCACAAATGAGGCATATAAATCTATGGGAGCATTAAACCAAATGGGAAAATTACAAGAAACCCTCAGGTATCCAAACCCACCCATTCCTGAGGGTTGGATTGGAAGAGGAAAGTGACTTCATTGAGATAAAAAAGAACCTTGCTTCATGAATTAAAAGACACCAACTTTTTTCCTTCTGTGATGTTTTGAACCTTTAATCTTCAGCAATGAAAAACACAATTCTACTCCTGCATCTTTCCTATCCTGTATTTCTTGAGTTGATCATGCACAACATATGAATAAAGGTAAAATGAAAGAAAATAGCAGCAGCAATCTAATAAATTGCATAAATTAGAAGCTATGAGTAACTACACAAGATGGGCAGATAAAAAATGAAAACCAAGAAACTGAAACCCAAACAAGAAACCAGTATAACATCTAAAGCCCTTTAATCCAAAGAAAGATAGATCAATCAAACAAAAAGGAAACCAGGAAGATAAAATTAACTTGGGATATTACAGAAATCAGCTAAACCTATACCAAAGCACAAAGGAACACCATCCCTTTTCACATTCACAGAGACACAAAAACATATGTAAGCACATAATAGATCATCTGCACCCATATGGACACCTATACAAAACCCAAAAACAAGTTTTCAGAAACCCAGAAATTCAATAAGCGGCAAATTAGCAACCCCAAACTCTGCAAACAAGCAGAAAGACACAAATTTAATAACATGCAAGAGAAGACTAAAGTACCACCACAAGTAACATTCCTCAACAGTATAAATTGGCCCGGATAATCGTCAAAATCGCCAGAAAATCAATCAGAGACGACCTTCAGCAGCTCCATTCCCCTAGTGCATTCACAAAGGTGGGTAGCAAACACACAGGAAAAGGTTAAAAAGGAAAAAAAAAAAAAAAAAAAAACAGAAGCTGGGTTGTGCTTCATAGATCTAAAAAATGAAAGGGACGAATGAAAAAGCTGTGATTACCAAAGAGAAGAACAAGGAGCAGGAAGCAGAAGAAGAGGAGGGAGCTCGTGTTTTTCTTTTTTGTGCTCTTCAGTTTCTGCTTCTTTCTCTATGCTTCGCCATTTCCTATGTTCTTTTCTTTTTCTTTTGTTTTCTTTTCTTTCTTTCTTTTGTTGTGCGCTCTCTTTCTTTCTTTCTTTCTTTCTCTCTCTCTCTCTCTCTGTCTCAGTCTCACTCTCGCTCTATTCTTCAACTGATGATCGAGACCATCATTATAATAATAATACTAATAAAATAATCGACAGTAAAAAAAAAAAAAAATTACCCTTCCCACCCCCTTCCCCCCTCTATCTTTCTGGGTTGTTCTCCCGCCATCCTTTTTGTTTTTGTTCGCCTAATCACTTATGTGTAAAAATAAATATTATTAAAATATTTTTAAAATGATAATTAGAGTGAATTTTAAAAAGATCATCATACTTTGATAAAATTTAGATTTTGGTCACTAACTTTTAAAAATTCAAAAAATATTATTAACTTTTGCATTTAAATTTTGGTTTTGGTCGTTCTGTCCATATTATCCATGAAGCCTATTAACGGACTAAAATTTTGAGGGTATTTCTGTTCAATCATATCGAAAAAACTCACGTGCTTCCTTTTTTTATTATTATTTATCTTTCTTTCCCTCACCATTCCCTCTTTTTTTTTTTTTCGTATTCATCTTTCTTCTCCGGCCACCCTGCCACCCTTCTTGCCGGAAACAACAAACCCCATCACCATTCTCCCAAAAACGTCCAGAAACGTCTACATCCATGCATGTGAATTTAAGTCAATTTTTTTTCACAAAAACAGTCCATCACGTCTCAGAAAACTAGCACCACATAAAAAACAACCACCACGTCCAGAAACGTCTACATCCATTCATGTGAATTTAAACTGATTTTTTTCACAAAAGCAGTCCACCACGTCACAGAATAACTAGCACCACATCCAGAAACTTCTACATCCATGCATGTGAATTTAAGCTGATTTTTTTCACAATGAGAGTCCACCACGTCTCATAACACTAGCACAACGTCAAAAACAACAAGCACCACGTCCAGAAAACGTTTACATCTATTTATGTGAATTTAAACTATTTTTTTTTCACAAAAACAGTCCACCACGTCACAGAACAACTAAAACCACGTCCAGAAAAGTCTACATCCATGCATGTGAATTTAAGCTGATTTTTTTTCACAAAGACAGTCCACCACGTCTCATAACACTAGCACCGCGTCAAAAACAACAAGCATCACGTCCAGAAACGTCTCATAATTTTGACATGGTGCTAATGTTATGAGACGTGGTGGACTGTCATTGTGAAAAAAATTGGCTTAAATTCACATACATTGATGTAGACGTTTCTGGGAGAATGGTGATGGGTTTTGTTGTTTCCGACAAGAAGGGTGACAGGGTGGCTGGAGAAGAAAGATGAATACGAAAAAAATAATAAAAAAAGAAAGGAGGGTGAGGGGAAGAAAGATAAATAATAATAAAAAAAAGAAGCATGTGGATTTTTTTGTATGATTTGACAGAAATACCCTCAAAAATTTGGTCCGTTAGTGGACTTCACGGATAATATGAACGGAATAACCAAAACCAAAATTCAAATGCAAAAGTTAGTGACCTTTTTTGAATTTTTAAAAGTTAGTGACCAAAACCTAAATTTTATCAAAGTATGATGATTTTTTTTAAAATTCACCTAATAATTATTAATAAATGATAATTAACAAACTAGGTTTATAATCAGAAGTAATTTAGTTAGGATCGTATTTTAAAATATTAAAAAAATTTATTATTACCCTTCCCTCCTTTTTCTGTCTTTCTGTGTTGTTCTCTGCGGCCCTTTTTGTTTTTGTTGGCCTAGTCACTTTATGCAAAAATAAATATTATTAAAATATTTTTAAAATAATAATTATTAATAAATGATAATTAGCAAACTAAGTTTATAATCAGAAGTAATTTAATTAGGATCGTATTTTAAAATATTAAAAAATTTTAACCTAATAAATGAGCCGGAGTGGGTGAGTAATAGGAATTGTTTCTTCTGTTTTTTTTTTTTAAAACCGAATTTATTTTCTTTTTTCACTTGAGGAAACAAAGTATAAACCACCCTGAACCAATTGGACCGAACCAAATTTCCAGAACCGAACCAAGATTAAGTAAATACCCTATTGTTATCAAGAAATGGGAGTGGACACTAGGATGTCTATTTGAGTTAGAGGTTTTATCCAGTGTGAGCGTAGTGTAATGGATACCCTACAAACAACCAATAGGACAAGGATTATAGAGATTAGGCAATCTAGATTTTTTTTTTTTCCACTCAAAAAGTCACATATATTAAATTTGATGCTATTATAATATTATAGAATTAGATTATACTTTGTCACAGACATAAATTCTTAAATTTAGTATTATAATTCAAATGAATATAGATAAATATATAAATATCAATTATCTGATAATTTAGTTATGTATTTTAAGAAAATAATGGATCTAAATATATATTTAAAATATGTATTGTAATATTTTTACGCATAATCTTATCACTATAAAAGTTAAATAAATATTTAGAAGAGAATGTTAATATAGTTTTGGGGGGTAATTGTGCAATAATTTAATACCCAAAATTTTGCATAGAACTGTTATAATATTTTGAACTTAATTTTTATTTTAGTTATAGTTAATAGATATTGAGATAACAAATCATGCTTGTGTATATAATTGCTAATGCAAAATTAATACAACGTTTGTTGATAATAATAGTAATATTTAAATATTATTTTTTGTTATATAAAAACAGTCTATTTTTTATATTTTTATTATAAATACGCATCATTATATTGTCAAAATCTAAATTAATATGATTATATATGATTTGTATGTAATTTTCAATTAAACTATAAGTGAAGAAAATCACTTTACTCACTTTTCCAAAGTTTTTTTTTTTTTTTTCGAAAAGTGCATCTGCCTTTTAAAAAAAAAGAAAAAATGTTAATACTACTTTTTTTTTTTGCGCCCATTTGAGACATGGCCCATGATTACCGAATATGGTTAGCGGTATGGAAGCACCAGATTATTCCCTTTTCCAATTTCAACCACAAGATTTTAAAAAAATAAAGAATTAACCCAAAAATTAGTACACATGCAAAAGTGTAATTTGGACAATCCTCCCGAACCAAACTCACAGGGTAGAGCATGCCATTTTCGTGCAACTTTACACGTGGCAAAATTACCTTATCTCTGCTAATCCACTGTCCATTTTTCCATAATTTAATTTCCCAAAACCATTACTACTTCCTCGTATTTTATGTCAGAGTGGGTGAAATTTTTATAAAAAATAATTTATATATTTTTTAAAAAGTAAGTAATAAAAAAATTACAAAATATCAATTTTATTATTATATGACCGGTTAAGTAAGTAAAAGTATGTAACTAAAAAAACATATAGGTAATCGGTTTAACTAGTGGTAATATATGGTGAATAAATTAAACTGGAATGGAATGTGATTTTATCACCAATAATTTTACGTTTTAATATATTAATTAGTTTGATTATAAATTATTTAAATATAATTTACAATCAAAAGACATACACAAAAAAATATAAGTTATAAATATTTTTATGTGTGATATTTATAAAACCAAAAAAGAACTATATATTTTTTAAGTATGAATATTTTCAAGAGTTGGTTAAGAGAAAATATTTGATTAATTTCATTTTACTTGAAAGCAAAAGCCGCCTCATTGACTATAATTAAAAAGGGCAAATAAAAAAAGCATTGTTATATGGGCACGATGAAAATAGTGGTGAATCTTGGTACGAGAAGCACGTGAGGGAGGTGAAAAGCATGGAAAAAAAAAAAAAAAAAAAAGAAATTAACAAAAAGGCCGAAATTCAAGCTAAATAAATTGAGCCTGTTAAACTTTTATATTTAACCCAGCCGATTGAACCAATATTCACCGTACGGATTGTATTTGTTTGGAATCGGTTTTTCCCCAATTGCGGTTCTTTCTGGTCGAACCAATTTCAGCTTTTCGTTTGTCATTAAGCCAACGACGAAATTACTTTACAAATAACATAGTTAATAAAATATCGTTAAAATAATAATAATTATTATTATATTATTATTTCAACTTAATAAATAATACACTGTTATTATAAAACGGTAAGAATATATGATTCACCCTAATTTGAAGTTTTTTTATTAATATAATAATATTATAAATAGAATTCAAATTTTTAAGATATAGATATTTATAATACTAATTTAAATGTAAAAAAACACTAATTAAGTATTGAAGGATTAATTATTTAATTAGTGACTGTTAATTGTGTATAATCAACTATAACTAATTAATTATTTACTATATTAATTGCCGATGTTCATCATTAATCAAGATCATTTATGATATTAAATAAAGCGGAATTTAATTTAAAAAAATAATTTATATTTCGGTTGGATGAGTCAGACGTGGAGAGATCGACATTGAACAGAGCAAAAAGCAACAAAGTATTGCCGATTGGGGTGAGCGGAGGGAAGGACAACTGGACAAGGTAGCCATGGAAGCCATCTTCTTCTCCGTTTATTTCTTTTGTCTGATGTTATTATTATTGTTGCGTTTCCCAGCTGAACTATTTGAATACGCAGAAGGCGTCTACTTGGCAGACATGCAAGCAGGCAGCTAAACGTATGCCATTGCCAAGCAAGCTAAGTAAGAAGAAGAAGCAAGTATTTATATATATACTAATTATGCGGTGCAGTAAGTTCCAAGTTCAGTTACGAATGCATACAAACGTTATTATTACTATTTACTCAACTCTCGAGGCTACAGATTTTCTGGGTTTTTTTTTGGTTGTTTTGATCTCGCCCGTAAATTTTTTTAAAAATTGTGTCAATCTCACGTATTATTAACATAAACAATTAAAGACTCCATTCATTCATTGCCAATTGACTTTAGATTTAATGTTCATATTAGATCAATAAATTTAATATAGTATCAAATTTGACTGTATATCCAGTTTGTTTGTCCATGGTTTAAATTTAAAATTGTGTCATCCAATCTCATATCGGTAGCCCACAACACTGTGTTAAATAATCAATGCCCACCCCCTTCTCGCTTATTACTAATTAATTTTGGGTTGAATGTTTATGTTAGGTTCACGTTAAATGATCCAAGAGTTCTTTCACTTATTGACAATTAGTTTTGGATTTGAGGCACGTGTTGGATCAATAAATTTATACGAAAAAAATTAATAATTAATTTTGGATTGGATGCTCATATTATATCAATAAATTTAACAAATATAGATGTTCATATTATATCAATAAATTTAACAAATTTAGATGTTCATATTGGATCAATAAATTTGACAAATTTATAAAAAAATTAATAAATAACTTAATCGTGTTAAATAATCCTAGAGCCCCTCTATTTATTAAATTCGTTTGGGGTCAGAGTCTCCTGTTAGATCAATAAAGTTAATAATTTAAATACTCATAATAGATCAATAAATTTAACAAATTTATAAGGAGAAAAGTAATAAATAACTTGGTCAAATAAAAATGTTGTAATTTAATAATTAACCCTCCTTATTTAAAAGTCAATAAATTAAGAAAAAAAATGAATATTCGATAAAAAATGAATATTCGATTTTTATTTGTAACAACAGAATAAAATAATTTAATGTAGCAGGTGAGGTAAAAGGGTCAAAGAAAGAGAGTAGAGATGACGTGAATTACTTGGTTTTTTTTTTTTTTTAGTCGATGAATCAATTTGAGAGAGGTTAGTGTACATGTTTTTTGGCTTTTCTAAAGACAAGTTTTCGAATTCAAAGGATTCCCATTGCTTTTTATTTTACAATTAAAAATTGATAGGTGTTGATAAATCTAGGTAAAAATTGTATATAAAAGAGCAAGTTTTATAAAATTTAATTTTTATTATTCTTATACATATCCAGGATAAAAGAAATTATATATGAGTGAATTATAATTGAAATTATTTTGAATTTTGTTGGATCAACATTCTCAATTTAAATTTATTAATCCCTGAAATTTATGGTATTAAACAAATAAATAAATAATAAGCTAAGGTTACCTAATCTCACATCTAAAATTCACAACACTTGTATATAATATAAATAGTCCAAAAACTTTTCTAATTCATTGTCAATTAATTTTGGGTTAGAATTAAAAATATTTTTTTCAAATAAAATAGAATTATTATTGTTTTTTTTTTTTTTTAATGTCTGTCTCTTGACTCTTACCCGACAACATTATAAGTCTCTCTTTTCCTTTTTCTCATTTTAAATTATACTAACTCTTTAAATATATTTGAAACGGATCACGATCAATTACCGTCCATAAAAAATTCATCAAAATTTAAGATAGTCAATATATAATATTTATTTTTTAGATTAAATTAATATTGTTTTACATTTATAGGATCGGCAAGAGGCATAGTCGGAAAGTTTGTCGGAAGGGAGCAATTTGATAAGATGAGAGGCGGTTGGTATTATAATTACATGACCGACAACGACGTAGTAGCGGTGGCTGTTGTAACCATTTGACGCTGGCATTAGAACGATGATGGATGCCACGGTACAAGAAATGTTCGTGAACATAATTGACATATACACGATTAATATATATATATATATGGGTAAAATTTAGTCATATTATTTTTGGTTAAAATGAATTTTATAACAATAAGAATATAAGAAAAGTATGTTTAACAACTCCAATTGTTTGAAGCTAATATGAGATTCATGGATTAACCTCAATTTCAAGAAGGCACTCCATCCACTCTTAAAAAAATTTTAAAGGAAAAAAAGGTTTTGGAAGATATTTAATCTTTTAAATTCTTATACCATACCCATTTTAAAATATATTTTGCTAGAAAAATTCATTAGTTATAATAACTATTACGTTAAATATAATTAAAGAATATATTATTTATAATATAAAAATATATTATTTTTTAAACACATAATAATATGTCAAATATTACATGAAGGCATGTATATTAATATACGATGAGGGGTTTAGCTATTTGATTCTATGATCTATTTGCTTACCTGTTAGAGATACAATTAGTGTGATTATTTTTTAGATGGAGGGAGGGAGTAATCTAAAAATAATGAAGAATAATTTGGAGAAGTCCAACCAAAGTCCAATATAATTGATGTCTTAGAATTAATATTTATAGCTATTTTTTACTATCTGTAATTCTATTTTTGAAACAATCTTCCCAAATTGTTCGTTTACTAATTTTTAAATAATTTATCAAGATTCAACAAAATGAACATATTTTTTTTATCCCAACAAAATGAATACTATCTTAATTATTTTAAACATATTTAATCATATAATAACCAATTATAAGAACAATTCTTATACATACTTTATTTTTTAGAAAAATAAAAAGATAAAAAAATGAGAAAATGAGGGAGGAAAATAATCAATTTTTTTTAAAAAAATTCATGAACAACTATTTGTGTTAATCGAATGAAACCCGATCAATTACTAGAACTAGTACCATCACCATCACAGCCGTCTCCAAGGGTATGATCGCAACAATGATTTTGATTTCCATCATCGTGATCATCGTTGTCATATTCATTAAAGGGCTTATTTTTGTGAAAAATACAGCATTTCTTGAAGCGGTTCTTCCTGCTACTGTTATTGCAGATACGACAAGGAAGATGACGATGATATTGTTAGGATTTGGGTAAGGCTGGAAGAAGAAGATGACGGCGTGAATTGCCTCATGGTGGCTCTGGCCATCATTAAGTGGTATCCGGGAGAAGAAAAATAATTCTAAAAAATAGGCAAAATAAATAAATATATATGTGTGTAATTATGAACAAATTCTATTATATTATTATCTTATTACGAGAATATGTTATGCACTAAGTAAAAATAATTATTTCAAAATTTAAATGTTTTTTAATTAAACTTTTTGTACAGAAATTTTTCTCATATCGGAGGTTCATTATTAGTGTTGACCGAAATTTTAAAATTCGTATCATATAACTATCTTAGTTCAATTGAAAGAACTTATAATGATATGGTGCTAAAGTTTTATGTTTTATAACCACAACTTTAAAAGAATCAGTAAATGAGAAAGTGAAATTGAATGTGAGGGTAGTGTGTTGGTGGTGGAATTTGAAAAAGGAGAAGAAGAAATAAGAAAGAATGTTGAGTTTTTTTTTTTTTGGTTGAAGGGATATTTTAAATAGTAAATTTTGAAAATATGACTACAAATAGTAAAAAGAGATGCAATTAACATTAAACGGGCCCAGAATTAAAGCCCTTAGTTATTGCACTAGCCCGATTGTCTTTGAATTTAAGGGCTCATGGCCATAATGACCCTACTTTGGCCACTGCCCTTAATGTGTCTTGTTAACTACCTTGGTTGTTTAGTTATGGTTTTAGAATTCTAGATTTTTATTTTTTGGTGGTACAGAACAACTAGTTGATTTCTTTTTAAAAAGTGATTTGTCTCATTATATTGCCTAAGATATTTATATTATTATTGTGGCATTTATGCCATGTGTAAAGGTAAATTATTTGGTACATATAAAAAATATTATGTGACACCTCATGTAGAATAATTTAATTAATTAGTATATATTTATTATTTATGTTAATATTAACAGTGTAATTACTTATTTCACTTTAAAATATTTTAGTTCTAAAGATTTTTTTTGTGATATATGAAATCTTTTTAAGTAATATATAAGATTAACACAAAAAATCAAAACTCATAATTAAAATTAACTAGAATGAGAACCAATAGTATATTTTATTAATATGAATTACAACATTCAAAATAAATAATTTAATAATATATACATTATAATTTGTAACTTTAAAAAAGATAAATAACAAAGAGTAGATAGTCTGGTGATTGATACCCCTAAAATCTAAAATCACGAAGGTTTCCAACCCTATTTTTATTTTCATTATTATTATTTGGGCATTTAAGACATTTTGTTGTACAGTTCTAACAGTCCGTATATCCTGTACACAGTGGTACATGTACCTACTACTATATATAGTAATTTTTTGCTTAACAACTGTACACTTACTAAATATAGTAAGTTTCGCCCACGCGCGCGCTCGCTGAGTCCACAACGTCTTCGCTGAGTCCACAACGTCTCAGAACAACTGCCGCAACGTCCAAAAAACAACTGTCGCAACGTCTAAATCCAGGTATGTCCACCACGTCTCATAACACAAGCACCACGTCAAAAACAACTAGCACCACGTCCAGAAATGTCTACATCCATTCATGTGAATTTAAACTGATTTTTTTTCACAAATACAACTAGAACCACGTCAAAAACAAATAGCACTACGTCCAGAAACGTCCTCATCCATACGTGTGAATTTAAACTGATTTTTTTCACAAAGACAGTCCACCACGTCTCAGAACAACTAGAACCACGTCAAAAATAATTAGCACCACTTCCACAAACGTCTACATCCAGGCATGTCCACAACGTCTTCGCTGAGTCAACAACGTCTCAGAACAACTGCCGCAACGTCCAAAAAATAACTGTCGCAACGTCTACATCCCAGCATGTCCACAACGTATACTAACACTGCCGCAACGTCCACCTACGTCCAAAAAAACAACTGCCGCAACGTCCACCAACGTCCAAAAAATAACTGTCGCAACGTCTACATCCCAGCATGTCCACAACGTCTACTAACACTGCCGCAACGTCCACCTACGTCCAAAAAACAACTGCCGCAACGTCCACCAACGTCCAAAAAACAACTGCCGCAACGTCAAAAAAATCTATATCCAGGCATGTGAATTTAAGTTGAATTTTTCACATAACACCTTCCACAACGTCTCCTAACACTGCCGCAACGTCCCCGCACGTCCAAAAAAATTGCTGCAACGTCCAAAAAACGGCTTAGCTAATTTTAGTAATGTAAAAAGCAGATACCATTTAAGTAACTATTAGTAGGAAAAAACCAAAAAAAAAATTTGTCAGGGGCGAGACTCGAACCCTGGTTGTTTTAGTCTTGTGACTTTCCAAAAAATTCAATTGCCATTAATCCACTTAAAGTTAGTTGACATTTAATTACACTTTTTTGTACATGTCATTTAAAAGATCACTATTGTCAATATTGAATTTCCCATCTCCCAATACATAGGTCAGTAGAACCCCAGAGGAACAAGGTTTTCATGCATGCAAATCGTAAAAAACTATTTTTTATACATGTCAAATGTTTCGTCAAAAATTCAAAAAACCCTTGAAATTATTAAAAATCTTTCGTATCTTTTAAAATATGACGTTTTTTGGAGTTTCGAGCTGCCCAAACCGCCTTCGGCAGTTTGCAGATAGATAGATCTCGAAAAGTTATATGAAATCAAAAAAAAAATCGTCTAAAACGGACCACCGAGCGCAAAGTTATGACCATTTAAAGTTTTCGTCCAAAACCACACATTTTTCAATATCGGAACCATCTCCAAATGCCGGTCTGATGTGTACATTGCGTAGATCTCGTCAAGAACCATCAAATTGACTACTCGCGCGTCCAAATCGGACAATCGAGTGCCGAGTTATGCCCTCTTGAACCGTCCGTGCAATACAACTTCATAGATTGCACATTCCACAACGTCTCCTAACACTGCCGCAACGTCCCTGCATGTCCAAAAAACAACTGCCGCAACGTCAACATTCGGGCATGTGGTGAATTTTTCACCTAACACCTTCTACAACGTCTCCTAATACTGCCGCAACATCCATGCATGTCCAAAAAATAATTGCCTCAACGTCTACATCCAATCATGTGAACTTAAGCTGAATTTTTCATATTACACCTTCAACAACGTCTCCTAACACTAGAACCACGTCAAAAACAACTAGTACCACGTCCTGAAACGTCTACATCCATCCATGCATGTGAATTTAAGTTGATTTTTTTCACAAAGACAGTCCACCAAGTCTCATAACACTAGAACCACGTCAAAAACAACTAGCACCACGTCCTGAAACGTCTACATCTATGCGTGTGAATTTAAACTGATATTTTTCACGAAGACAGTCCACCACGTCTCGCTACGTCCGAAAAAACTAGCATCACGTCCAGATACGTCCAGCAACGTCCCGCAACGTCCCGCAACGTCCGAAAATACAAAGCAGCAACGTCCCGCAACGTCCCGCAACGTCCGAAAATACAAAACAACAACGTCCCGCAACGTCCCTCAACGTCCGAAAATACAAAGCAGCAACGTCCTGCAACGTCTTGTTACGTCCCGCAACGTCCAAAATACAAAGCAGCAACATCCTGTTATGTCCCGCAACGTCCAGCAACGTCCCGCAACGTCCCGCAACGTCCCGCAACGTCTAGTTACGTCCCATAACGCGTTCTACCAAGTCCAGCAGCGGGGAAGAATCAGAAGCAACCCATTTCACATGAAAGTGCCAATACCTCACGGAAACCATTTATATATCATATTTCGGAGCAATAGAGCATTATTTGAATAAGAAAACACGAATATAACATCATTAATACATTACCCAACATCAGATCGTGAAAATAAGGTTCCGTAAATCCATCAAATACAGTTTATACTTTATGATGTGGTGATTTTTTAAGAAGAAGAAGAGATTTTTGAAGAAGAAGAAGAAGATATTTTTGAACAGGAAAAAGTGATTTTTTAAGAAGAAGAGATTTTTTCGTTGTAGTTGGTGTTGTTTGTCGGAAAAAATAATTGTCGATCTCCGTTAAATCTGTGTTTGAATGAAAATTTTGATTAAATGCGGTTTCAAATGGAGTACGGCGAAGAAGAATAATTGATTTTTTAAGAAGAATAAGTGATTTTTTGAAAAAGAAGGATCTGGGTTTTTGGAGAAGAAGAATAAGAAAAGAGCGTGTATCTCACTCTCTTGTAGTGAGAGTGGTGATGTGTTAAGTGGTACATGTACACAGTGGTACAGGATATAATTTGCGCAGTTCTAACCCTACTATGTAACAAATTTTGGTGTTTTAGTTTAAATATCTTGGATGTTGAATTTATAATTATCTCTCCCTGGTTCATGATTCCACATGTTAACATTTTATATTTCAAAATACCTTGATTAGTTTATTTTAAAATAATTCCTAAATGTTTCTTATTATGTTGATTACTTTAAATTTAACATTTGTTTCAATATATATGTACTAAAAGAAAAATTTTACAATCGTGGAATATAAAATTTTAATTTCAGTATAATTTACCAAAAAAAGAAATTTTATTATACATTTTTCACTTATATATTTTTATATTTTAGTTATAAACACAAATAAAATTAAAATTATATATATTTATTAATTGAAATATAAAAATTCAGATTTTTTAAAAAAATTGAATATACTATTAATAATTATAACTTATTTGATAATTCCATATGCTAAAATTATAATTATTTAAATTTAAGGGGACCATGGGTATGGGGCAAACCTTGCGGGCGGGGACTTGGTCCCTGGGCGTTGTTCGAAAGCGTGGTGGCATCTAGCCAAGTGTAGTGGCGTACGAACAACGCTTTCAATCTCAAGTTTGGCAGTATATATATGTATTATATACCATTGATGTAAGAAAGAATCAGCCAAGGAATACAAACTTGGTTTGGAACCACTCCGTCTCTATCAGCCATTCAAATGCCATCAATAATACTCTATTTATCCGACAAAAATAATTATATTTAAATAAATTATAATTCATATAAAATATTTATTATTCTATTTTTAATGTAAAAATTATATAATCAGACGCCGGGGTGTAGGTAAAAAATATATATATATATAATCATATTATTTTGAACATTAAAAACTAAATAATTTATATTGATGGTAAAAATATATAACTAATTTTTAAAGAAATTTATTATTATAAAGTGAGATGTAAATTATATCATACCCTATTAGGAGCAATAGTTTTATATAGTAATATTAGAGTATATTGTAATGTGTCATTTAATAAATAGTAAAATAATATTGGTTAAGGGAGAAACAATTGACATTCAGAAGGTCACCATTTATGATAAAAAAATTTCTTAAAGTGTTAAAGATATTATTCTCTCTATATTCACTTATTCATCAAGGGAGTACTCGATACAGATAGTCGACGTCAACCAGGAAGTAGAAAATCACTTGTATATCCTGTTTTGATACTGATCATCACCGGTAAAGAAAGTTATTAGCTTTTTGATAGTTTGAAAGGGATTTTAGTACTTTAGATGAACTAGAAGAATGATTGCTTCTCTCACCCGTAGTAAGGTAGTCCAAAATTCTTTTGAGACGAATGAATGTCGAAGAAAGAAAGGTCTGAAAATTTGCTCCGATGTTCGTTGCCGTAAGTAGGTATACGATATAATTTGTAGGGCAAAATAGGGGAATTGAAAAATGAGTGTGTATTGGTACGATGATGTTGAGGGGTGAGGAACACACGTATCTGCGGATAGATTCAGTTGGCAGGGAATGCAAAACTATCCGAGGGTTGCACGTGCCTGGGATTTCCTCCTGCATTCATTATGTGCAAACAAACATCCATTTGATCAACCTTTTTTTTTATGGAAAATATCCCGTATATCGGATATATAATTTAACCTAATAATGAATTAAAAAAGAAAATTTTTAATTTAGGGATAAAACATAAATTCTACATGTCACCAAAATATATTATTTTTTTATTTTTTAGTTTTTTTTTTTTATAAATAAAATTCAATTGGCAGTGAAGAAATGTAAAGAAAATGTTTTGTTTGTTTATGGGACAGTTTTACGTGTTAAGTGCTCAAGCTCATTACTTTCCTCTTTGGATAAAATCATTTTAAAGTTTAACTTTTCTTCAGACCTTTCATTTTTTTTTTTTTTTTTTTTTTGGGTACAATTTAAAAGTTGTATTTCCAAGATTCCTAGAAACTTTAGACCAAAACAGCATTCCTACTCTCTTTCTTCTTTTTATTTTTATTATTTTTTTAAACTCTTGCTCTTTCTCCGTCATGTAAGATATTGCCCTTGTTTTTTTTTTTTTTTAAATTTATCATAGACAATCATTATTAATTTTTTTTTTTTGCAAATTATGGATATTTTATTGAATAGAATAGTTCTAAAAATTCAAAGATCCTCAGTTTATTAATGGGGAATGAATATTTTACTCAACCACTGGATATTGCTATTTATTTTATGGAGGAAATAAATTCACTAGATTTCATTTTTTGAATTTATTACTCTTTTTGTATCAAAATAATAATTGTTTAAAGGTTTATTATTATTATTATTATTATTATTTGAAGGGGGGATAATTCTTTCAAAATGGCAATGCATATATTAAATATATAAAAAGTTATTTTTTAAAAGAATAAAAATGATATTATATTTTAATTTTTTGGGAAAAATATTATATTTCAAATTAAATAATAATTAATTTTAAATTTACATGAATATTTTCAAACTATCTTATTTAGAAAACCAAATGGATGACATGATTGTCCTATTGACTAGAAACGACTCTGCTTAGTTAGTTTGAGGTTATGGGTTCATATACTCTCTCCTACTTTCTCCAATGCAATAGTTGGTAGTCAAATATTTTAAGCATCTTGGCAAAGAAAATATATACATATATATATATATATATGCAAACAGTCTCACAGACTTTAGCGGGAGAAGAGACTGGTGGAATTGGATTCCTTTTTATTAATTATAGAAAACTCAAAAAAGATACAAATGGCAGTGTATATACTTACTCCAGTCTCCTACTGCCATTTAGAAACTGTCCCCTTACTGATTTATACGAACATCAATACTTATTGGGAGTCTCAATTTATACAAATTGTAAATTTTTAGACTAATCTAATTGTTGAATATGCTTACCGATCCACTTCCATTAAGGCGTGTAGTCTTCTTGGCAACGATGTGTGCTCCTTATATGTAGGACTGTGCATTCCCTTGTGACCCTTCATTGGAGAGAAAATCTATAAGGCCATTTGCTTCTTGGTATATATGAACAATTGAGAACTCATAAACAAAGAACTTCTTTTTGATATCAATTAAATCCAACATTATTTTCCAATACAATCCTATTAGAAATATGTGTCGTATGTACAGTATAGTAAAGATGTAATGTAATTATTTAAACTGTATTATCTAGTATGTATTATCTAGTTTAGATAGATTTATATTTTTAATTAGCTTAGAGATTATAGGCAAGGTAAGAGTTATCCTGATATTTGTTATCTTGATATCTCTACGCGATTGTACTGCTATAAGTGACGCAGTTGTATATTGTTCAAGACATGATTATTAAGTGAATATATGAAAATTTATTTATTTATGGTATCAGAGCAGGAATTTCACTGTGTCTGATTTCATCTTTCATTGTGGGTTGCTTCGTAGTAATTGTTTGAGTCATGAGCACTCAAGTGGTCTGGAGCTTTCCATGCAGCTTCCCTCGAGTGGTCATGAGTCAGAATCAAATTCGTCTCAAAGGTTAACGACTATTCTACTCAATGAGTTCAACTATCTGCCGTGGTCGCGAGCCGTGCAAATTGCTCTTGGCGGATGTTCGAGAATTGGTTTCATTAATGGCAAGGAACATTTACCTGAGCCTGATGTCGAGGAGTATGATGCATGGGGTGCACGAGATCAAATGGTGATGTCTTGGCTGTTACACTCAATTGAGCCGAAAGTCACCGAGTTTTTTAGCTACTATGATTCTGCTCGTGAAATGTGGGAGGCAGTACATGATATGTATGGTAACAAGAACAACTCAGCGAGGATTTTTCAAATTCACCAAGATATTGTGAATGTTCACAAGATGGGAGTCGTTTGTCAATGTGTTGGCTCGTTTAAAAGGGTTGTGGAACGAGTTAGATGTGTACCAGCCACATTGCGTTGATCCTATTGTTTTGAAAAAATGAACCGAGAATGATCGAGTGTTCCAACTTTTGGTGAGTCTCGGCCCAGAATTTGAGGATTTTCGCCGGAATATGTTATTAACAGATGAACTACCGTCCCTCAAAGTGGTATGTGCATCAGTTCAGCGAGAGGAGATTTGTAGAAAGGTAATGACCCAGGAAGTGCCAAGCGTTACTGAAAACCAAGCACAATTGGCGTACAAAGTAGATCACCTGTCAACGGGGTCCGATAAAAAATATGAGAAATTTATGGATCGAGTGTGTAGTTTTTGTAAAGCTACCGGTCATTCTGCTAAACGATGTTGGAGCCTACACCCAGAGTAGAAACCCAAATTTGGAAGCAAGCAGCGAGGAGACAAGCGGCGCGATCACAAGGCTCATTATGCAGACGCGGGCTCAGATGTTTTTGGTTCAACTTCAGCAAATTTTTTGAGTGAATTTGCCGTATATATCCAGGAGTGGCATGATAAAGAAGTAAAAGGGTCTGCGGGTACTTAAGCTTCGGCACTCATGGGGCAGCGAGTGAGTGATACTCAAGGTAGTGCTTCAACCTTGGCTTACGCATTTTATATTAATTCGTTAAGCGATGTTTGGATAGTTGATTCAGGGGCAACTGATGCTGCCAGTACCCACCGAAGTGACTGCATCAAGTTCGGCTCCAGGAATTCTGTCAAGTTCAGATTCTGCCCCAGAAACAGCGACCGAGCTTCCTCGTCGCAACCCAGATCGCGAGCTGTGTCGGCCGGCTCGTTTGGCAGATTACGCCATGGCTGCTGCGCGACCAAGCCGGTATCCAGTTGCCCATGAACAACAGCTTTCATGTTTTTCGCCCGCCTTCAGGAATTATCTGGCTGCTGTAGCAATCACTTCCGATCTGACAACATTTAGCGAGGTGGTAAAAAAAACCCGAGTGGCGACAAGCAATGGCAGATGAGTTATCAGCTCTTGCAACAAATGAAACTTGGAGTATTGCCAAACTTCCTCCGGGCAAACATCTCGTGGGCAGCCGTTGGATTTTCAAAACTAAGTTCCATGCAGATGGCTTGATCGAACGGCTTGAGGCTCGGTTAGTGGCACAAGGTTTCACTCAAAAATATGGTATCGACTACAAGGAAACATTTGCACCAGTGGCTAAAATGGCAACTGTTCGTGTGCTGTTATTGGTTGCAATTAATTTTGGATGGGAGTTGTCTCAGCTTGATATCAAAAATGTCTTTTTGCATGGGAAGCTTGACGAGGAAGTTCACATGAGGCTTCATCCGGGTCATCCTCAGGCTAATGTCCCTACCTTGGTGTGCAAGTTGCACAAATCTATTATGGGTTGAAGCAAAGTCCACGGGCATGACAAGCACAATTAAGTGGTGCACTAGAACAATTTAGGTTTTCTCGGAGTGCAGCTGATTCTTCACTATATGTGCAACGCAGGGGTGCAGAAACTATAGTGGTGTTAATTTATGTTGATGATTTTATCATAACAGGAAGTTCTTCCAAGTATATTTCAGAGCTAAAACAGAAGCTGCAAGATAGATTTTCGGTTAAAGATCTTGGCATCTTGAAATATTTTCTTGGGCTAGAAATGGCGAGGTCATTGAAGGGGTTACTATTAAGTTAGCGAAAGTATGTTCTAGATCTGCTGTGTGATGCTGGCCTCATGGATTCTAAGCCACCACCGACTCCGTTGGATAGCAAACTAAACTTTCAGGCACCTTGCGAATTGATGCCTTCACCAAGTATATATCAAAAAACGGTTGGTCGGTTGATCTATTTAACCATTACTAGGCCTGATATTACATTTGCAGTGAGTGTTGTTAGCCAGCATATGCATGCTCCCACAAGTTATCACATGCAGTTGGTTAAGCGAATTCTTCGATATCTTAAAGGGACTATTAGTAGAGGGCTTCTAATGGCTAAACATACATGGTCACACTAATGTGATAGGGTACGCAAATTCGGACTGGGCTGGTAACACTTTGGATCGTCGGTCTACTACGGAGTATTGCATGTTTGTTGGAGGGAATTTAGTGTCGTGAAAAAGCAAAAAACAGCATGTTGTTGCTCGTTCTAATGCCGAAGCAGAATATAAGGCTATGACAGCAGCATCATGCGAAATCAAATGGCTTAAGTCATTACTTGATGATCTTGGGTGTGTCGTTTTGATTCCTATTTCTTTATTTTGTGATAATCAAACCGCTAATCCTATGTTTCACTAGCGGACCAAACATATTGAGGTGGATTGCCATTTTATTCGACAACAGGTTCAGTCCAAGCTCATTGTTCCAAGTTATGTACGAAGTTCAGATCAGGTGGCTGATATCTTTACCAAGACATTATCTACAGTTCAATTTCAACGGTTGTTGCACAAGCTTGGTTCCATCGACTTGTTGGATCCAGCTTGAGGGGGTGTATTAGAAATATGTGTCGTATGTACAATATAATAAATATGTAATGTAAATATTTAAACTGCATTATCTAGTCTGTATTATCTAGTTTAGATAGATTTCTATTTTTAATTAGCTTAGAGATTATAGGCAAGGTAAGAGTTATCCTGATATTGGTTATCTTGATAACTCTATGCGGTTGTACTGCTATAAGTGACGCAGTTGTATATTGCTCAAGACATGATGATTAAGTGAATATATGAAAATTCCTTTCTTCAAATCCAACAGTGTCTCGTACCATATTGACCACATAAGTACAATCACTTTGAAAACGGACACCTCTTATTCCAGTGTTGACACAAAAATTCATAGCTGGCCCCAAGGCAAGAACCTCTGCCGATACCGAGTCAACAACCTCCACAGGGAAATATTCAACTCATATTAGAGATCCATCACTTTTTCTAGCAATAAAGCCGTCTCCACCAATTCCTTCCTCAATGTAGGATCCATCACAATTTACAATATAGTATGAGGATTCGAAGAAGCTTCACCAGCGAACCAAGGTAAACGCCAGACGTCTCATCACCTGAATAGTGTGTCCGAACTATTTCTTAATCCATTCGCCATCTATGACATTTCGGGCCATAGGCTTAAAAACCAACAGGGAGTGGATGAGGAGTTGTTTGATTTCCGAATTTAATTGGGCAACCTGGCCTGAACATCTTTCTAAAGTCAGCTTGCATCTCCATTTCCAGATATGCCACATGATCAGTCCTGGAATCAGATATCGGACCGCCGACTTATCTTGTCTTTTATATTGTATTTTTGTTTGAAATAAAATATATATATATATATTAATTTATTAGAAAACGTTCAGCAACGATTGACAAACGGAAGATACAGCCAAAGAAACACACTTTAGAAGTATGAATATCATTGTTGTTGTTGTTGTTGTGTTTACTATATAGATCTATCCTATCAAGCAGTGGATATATCACATGTCAAAATTTTAGTCCAAACAAGGACACATCATTAATTTTCTGATAAAAACGCCAAACCATAAATCTAATAATTAGATCTATGATGACTGAATCTTCTTGGACTAAACCAACGAACATCATCAACGACGCTGCTATCATACCAATGAATTTCACCAATGAAACTGTCGTCATAACAACGAACACTATCAATGAAATCGCCACCATACTCTACTAGTATATCTGAATCTACTGAAGGAATAATGCTGCTAAAAGAATCTATCAGTAGATCTGAATCTACTGAAAGACAAAATAAAATAAGATTTAGGTTAATCTCCTTTATTGGATGATGAAACTAAAATGAAAGTTTACAATAAATTTATTTCTCCATCCTCCCATGATGGGAAGACGTATGAAGAAATATTTTTTGAAGGTTGAAGTTGGGAGAGAAGTTGTCTGTCTTTTATGTTGTATTTTAAGTTTACAAATTACATTAAATTTATATTAAAAATTTAATGAATTTAAAAAATTTGATATAGATAGAATGTTACCCAAAAGATTATTTAACCTAATGCAATTAAATTAACCAAAAAATCTCCACTTACCTCAAAAATATCAATTTATTTTTTAAAAATTAAACAGTGACATACCCAAAATCCAATTAGTTATATGGTATTATTGCTATCTAGCCTACTCTTTTAGTAGAATTTACATAAAATATACTTGTAACTTGCTAATTTTTACTCATTAGTCATAAGTGGGCTAAAGAGGAGGAATGGGATTGGAGCCTATATTACCATTCTTCCCATTATTCTTATTTTGAAAAGGACATGAAATAAATTTGAGGAAACTTTAATGGGCTCCAATGGATATCAATGTTTGTGCAGTAACAATAAGATATGGGTCCCATTTGGAATTTGGGCCTTGTAAACACATGGCATGCTTCGGTTGTTTGGGTGGCCTAAGTCAGAAAATGGTGGGGGGGGGGGGGGAGTCCTGTATCTTTTGTGAGGGCTTTTTCTGAGATTATATATATTTACTAGTGGCCTGCAAAAACAAAGGCTGCAATCGCATTTATTTATTTTTTCCATTAATACCTGGAATTTTGGATAATAGGGTCCCACCTTAAAGAGGATTCATGGCGAAAATTTCACCAGATGGTTTTATTTCCAGCGTCTATTTTTTAATCACAACAAACAAAATACTTGAGTGAAAGTGATCAAGTAGGGTATCGACCTTTCTTTAGGATTGAGATTCTACTCAAAATCGATTTGATGTTACGTCTGATTTGATTATAACTTATATAATAGAGATTGTATTGGTTGTATTTATATTTTTAGATGTTTAATTATAAGAGTAATTAAAATTTTTATAAGATTGTATTGTGTAAATTTATTATTTTATTATTTTTATACATACAATGAGAGAGGTCAAAATCACTGAATTAGTTTAGAATTATTTGATGTGTACCATCAATTCATTTTAGATTAAGATAAAATAAATTCATAGTTGATAGTGTAATTTATCAATTCCTTTTTATTTAATATTTATTATTATGTAGTATGAATAAATTATTGATTTATTAAGACACGTTTATGTAAAAATTATGATGATTATTTTATAATGTTAAATTTGATTATTATTACCATTTTAGAATATGAAAATCTAAAAATATAAAATTTAAGTATTATTAAATGTAAAAAATAATGATGAATAATTTTGAAATATAATTTAATTGATTACAAGAATAAGGAGAGTTGGTGATAATGGTAATTTATATGGTGATCCTACAGGATCATCATGTAAATTTACTCTCATCCCAAAAATAATAATTTTTTAAAATGGGTTAATGATTCCATACGCGTGTGGGTATGAGAGAGTGTTTTTATTTTTTTTTAAAACTCGCGTAGTCCGCGCAGCTTTCAATTTTAGTCGAACTTTATTTATCTTTCAATTCTTTTCTTATTCTTTCAAGTTCTTTTTCTTTTTTTCCTCTTTCCCTGAAATTTTTTTCCGTCTTCTTTTTTTAAAACAATTCAATAATTTTTTTCTACGTTTTTGAATTTTAAAAAATGATTAATTTTATTTATTTATTTATAATTATTTAATTTTATATACTGTGATGCTCCAAAATTTTTTTATATATTGTGATATGATATCTGTTTTTCAATGATCTGATGTCTACTATTTTGTTATCTGATGTCTATATAATCATGATTTGATCTCCCTTGTTAAGTATATTTTAGTTCTATTTTATGATTTATTTTATATTATTTATCTAATATCTATAGTCTGTTGATCTAATGTCTATTATTCTGTGATCTGATGTCTATATAATCATGATGTGATCTCCATTGTTAAGTATGTTTTAGTTCTATTGTATGATTTCTTTTATATTCTTGATCTGATATCTATAGTCTGTTGATCTGATGTCTAGTATTTTGTGATCTGATGTCTAGTATTCTCTGATTTGATGTCTATATAATCATGATGTGATCTCCCTTGTTAAGTATGATTTAGTTCTATTGTATGATTTCTTTTATATTCTTGATTTGATATCTATAGTCTGTTGATCTGATGTCTAGTATTCTCTGATCTGATGTCTATATAATCATGATGTGATCTCCCTTGTTAAGTATGTTTTAGTTATATTGTATGATTTCTTTTATATTCTTGATCTGATATCTATAGTCTGCTGATCTGATGTTTAGTATTCTCTGATCTGATGTCTATACAATCATGATGTGATCTCCCTTGTTAAGTATGTATTAGTTCTATTGTATGATTTCTTTTATATTATTGATCTGATATCTATAGTATATTGATTTGATATATACTGTTTTATTATTTTTTTAAAAAAAAATATTTTTTTAAAAAAGGCTGTGCGTAAAAAAAAAAAAAAAACTGTAGCGCGTTACTGTAGCGCATTACTGTAGCGCGCTACAGTAGAAGTTAAATTCTCGCTAGTCCTATAAGTCTACCGTATACGAACTCGGTGATAATAGAGGGTAGTGTAGAGAAAATGACATATTAGTGCTCCATGGACTCCAAATGCTAATAAACGTAAAATATATTGTACAACTAAAATTAAGTTCCTCCAATAGTGTTCACCAACTAAAATTACGTTCCCCCAATAGTATTCACCTAATAAAAATAACACATTTAGTACATTGACCCATGAATTTATCATGAATTTGTCTCATTTTTTCTCTTAAATAATGCTCTCCCGCCATTTGTCAAAATGATAATTGTTTTTAGTTGTTCCGTATACAACTGGCTAATAATCTGTGGCTTTAGAAGAAGCTTAGTCCAGTGAGTTTTGCAGCATTTACCTTATCCATGTCTCTCCTGACTCTTTCTGACTCTAAAAACTCACCACTACCAGCAAAAATATTGGACAGCAACACATAATCCCCACCCTTTTCTCTCTCAATCTCCATGATTTTCCTTGTAACTCTTACTCCCATCTCAATGTCTCCATGGAGACTACAAGCACTCAAAAGTGTCCTCCAAACAACTGCATTGCTCTGCTCACCTGCAAATTCCTTAGCTATTGTTTCTGCTTCTTCCAGCCTCCCTACCCTCCCAAGCATGTCTATTAAACACCCGTAGTGCTTTATGTCCGGAATGATCCCACACTCATTCACCATCTTCCTGAAGATTTCAAGGCCTTCGTCGACCAATCCACCATGACCGCAAGAGTTTACAAGGCTCAAGAATGTTATTCCATTCGGTTTCACACCGGTACCCAGCATCCTTCTGAAGCTCTCTGTAGCTTCTTTTGCCAATCCATGCATGGCAAAACCAGATATAATTGAAGTCCAACTAACTATGTTCTTCCTCTTATCTAATATTTCCTCAAAAACCATCAGGGCATAATCCATGCTTCCACACTTTGCATAGGCATCAATCAAACAATTCATGACGCGTACATCGGACGCATTATACCCACTTTTCACTCCATAAGCATGAACCATTTGACAAAACTCAATGCACTTAAGATTCCAAATAGCTGGGAAAATCGCTAAGAGTGTAACTTCACTAGATTTGATGCCATGATGAGCCATTTCTCGAAATAAAGATAAAGCTTCACTAAACCGGCTCATCCGTGTATATCCATCAATAATTCCAGTCCAAGAAACCACATTCTTCCCTGGCATTCTATTGAAAACAGATTGAGCAGATTGCAAGTCACCACATGTTATAAATCCCGTCATCAAAGCATTCCAAGTAACAGAATTCCTTTCAGGCATTGCATAAAATACCCTCTCTGCTTCCAATGTGCACCCACATCCCATATACATGTCAACCAAACCAGTTTGTACGTAAACATGGTTCTCGAAACCCACCTTGTTACAACAACAATGAAGCTGTTTTCCCAACCTTGCATCAGCTAATTCAGATCCAGCTTTAATGAGGAAGCAATAAGTGAAACTGTCAAAGATAGAAACCTGGGAATGGTGATGCTGAAAGCTTTTGAAAAGAAAAATAGCTTCTTTTGGGGAAAGACCAAGAGCATAATGCCGAAGTATAAAGTTCCAAATCCTCAGAAGTTGAAGAGATTCTTTTGGCGAAAGTATGATTAGATTACAATGGATTTGTTGAATGATTCTTCTATTGTTTTGGTGCTTGTATGCCTGAGCAAGAATGTGGCGAAGGTTTCTAAACATCAGCAGTCAGCAGAAATGCACACCAAAAACAATGAAATGCATGAATGAAACGATGGGAGTTTCTTCCTTTGTTTCTGAGCAAATTTGATCCACCCAACGAGGGGTTTTGATACACTACCAGTTGAATCCCGGAATTCTCAAAAACTACCAAAATCCAAGTTGATAGGCCAAACGTTTAACATTTGATCACCGAGAACCTGAGATTCTTTAAAACTATATCCCACTTGACTGGCCAAATCTTTTGATTACCTGGGAACCTGATGTACATGAAGCAAACAACAAATTTATGTGATGAGACAGAAATATCAAAGTCATTATTGCCAAAATTTTCAGAGAATTACACCGTTATGTAAAAGAAGCACAACTATGGTATGGAGAATATCGACACATAAGAGAGGCTTCAGGCTAGTGCAACAATAACTTAAAATGGTCAACGGCCAACAAATTAATCCCTTTTAATTTGTAATCATAATGATTGAGACAAGCACCAGGAAGCAAGAAACAAAATACAGCTCCTTGTATAAGGAGATCAAAATGAGTTCATGCATCAAACTTAAATATACATCCCCTATCTGAACATATGTTGCTTGTCATATCTTTTATTTAGTAATAAATTACTGAATATACTTCACTTTGGCATTTTGACAAGCACTTTGTATTCCCTCCATTTGTCAATCATTTTGTGTTAGTCTATTTTCAGTCACAAGATTCAGAAGTTAGTCAACAAGTACACAAAAGCAGCTCAAATCATTGAAAACCTTCAACAGCATAAATTACAAACCAACGTGACCAACCTTTGCAATTCCAAAAATTCCGTTTAATTCATTGCTCCATCTGTATCGGATTATATTCTCTGAAAACAGGCAAAGTTCAAATTTTTATTATCCATGTTGTTTCTTAACGACTTTGGCCCGGATACCGTCGGCCTCAATTCCGTTGGCAGAATCCGAAGCGACTGTGATGGGCGTGATTGAGAGCGGAGGTGGCGCGGCCAATAGATTAGGGGGCGAAGAAAAGTGGCGGAGCCATAGGATGATCTGGTAGTGAAAAAATTACCGAGCTGGAGAGAGCAAAACCTTTCGTCGGGCTGTGGTGGTGTGGTCGACCGGCGATTGGAAATAATTCGTGTACCCACCTGTGGGTACTCCGATCCGATAGAATTGAGTACAACGATTTAGTTAGGAATTTTTTTTTTTTTTAATGATTAGAATCGGACCGGGTCATTGATCCCAACTGATTTTTAAAAAATAAATATAAAATAATATTTTATTAGATTCTACTTAAATTAGTCCAAGTATTTTTTTAAAGCAAAATTAGTCAAAGTATTTAATATGCGGAAAAAGTTATTTTAATATTTTTTTAAAATAAAAATTTTAATTGAGAACTAACTTTATCCTTACTTTTTTATGTTCAAATTTAAATGTTGGTAAGAATGTTAAAAATTAAATCTGACAGATTTGTTTATTGTCAGTTTTTATAATTGGTACTGATTGGAAGATTTTGACTACTCGGGTAAAAAAAAAATTCAACCATGTAAAATGATGAATGACTTTTTTTTTTTTTTTTTTTTAAATTTGTTTTAAGAATAAGGAAATTTGTGAAGACGTTTACAATTTTTTTTTAAAAATGTTTTTTGAATATAGCAGGAGACAGCATTTTCATATGTTTTCTATTTGGAATTATAACATGAGCCCTTGAGCTTGGTTTAAAAATCCTCAGTTCCAATTCTATGAACTAATGAATTGAAACCAGACTATTTACCAACTTTTACCATAATCTGTGTCCAGCCAAACAACTTTTAAGACATAACAAATTTGGGACATAAAAAATTATATAGTAACAAATATCATAAAACTTTTTATGAGTATTCATACTTTTAAATGACCAATGGAGGAACAATATTATTATTTTGGTTCACTAAAATATTAAAGTAATTGAATGATTACACACTAGAAATAATTATAGGAAATCTTTTAACAATATGGATCTATTTTCTTTAAAGATATTTTACAATAAGACAATTAATTAAATCTCGTGAAATCATTTTATAAAAGTTCACATATATTTTTGTTTTATAAAGTAAATCAACTTTGATTATTGAATGATATATATTTTTTATTAGGCTGAATTGGTATTTTGGTCCTTTATAAATGGGGATATTGCTGTTTTGGTCCCAAATAAAACTACGATTGTTATTTTGGTCCCTTATTAATTTTTTATTAGCGTTTTTAATCTCTTTTTACGAAAAAGTTTAGAAGATTACAGATTAACTCATTTGATCGCTAGTCAAACCTAATTTTTCTTCAAAATGATTTATATCATGATGTTTTCAATCCATTTTATGACTTTGTTCTTCATGAATATTCAACCCATTTAGATCGATTCACAATCTGAAATAATGGCCGAAACCCTAAATGGGTTGAACATTCATGAGGAACCGAGTCCTAAAATTGATTGAAAACATCATGGTACAAATCATTTTGAAGAAAAAATTAGGTTTGACTTGCGATCAAATGAGTTAATCTGTAATATTCTAAACTTTTTTGTAAAAAGGGACTAAAAACGCTAATAAAAATTGATAAGAGACCAAAACAGTAATCGTAATTTTATTTGGGACCAAAATAACAACACTCTCATTTATAAGAGACCAAAATACCAATTCGGCCTTTTTATTATTAGTAATTTGTATCACTTTTACTTCTATTATGTTTCCCTTTTCTTCCAAAAAATCCGAATTAACAATTATGATTTCATGGAAGGATGATTCTTCAAAATCTTGTCCATTCACAACAAAATATTTTCTTTAATTTATGTTAACATTTATATACTAATAAAAATTTACCCATGCAATACTCCAATCCTAGTTTTGCCACTAATAGTATAGTGGATACTATATATTGTACATTATAAAATTAATTATAAATTTACTTAAAACCCAAATAAAAATTCAGTATTGAAATTTTTTAGGATAAAAAGAGAAAAAAAGACGTCACAAAAAGAAGTGATAGACAGACGGAGAGGAGATGGCCAGATGATTGTAAGGAGCCTTGCTGTTGGTGCGTTAAATTTAAGTGTGTGCATTTTTTTTTTTTATTTGATGTATTTTTCCTTTCGTGAATGAAATGAAATATTTTGGGTTTGGGACGGAAAATTTTCAATAATTTATTTTTGACCATTTCAAATCTATTAATCTAGATAAAAATTAAAGATTATATCGCACAAGGTTGAAGACAATTTTAGAATTTTTTAAGGTTAATAAATTATTATTATTTTTGCTTATGGGAATAACATTCATGTTCATTAAACTTTACAAAAGTCACAAAAGGATAACCAGCAAATACACCCTCACACATAACAACAATGTCCCGACCATGAGTGCACAACCAAAACACTGCATCAACAATCTACCGTGTACATCATAGAAGCCCCTCGTTCATGGCTCTTCTGAACTTGTCCACTCATTCAAACTGAGACAAAGTATAGCATGTAGGGCAGGTAAATTTGAGACAAGTCATTTATCTATGGAATATGACCTGGTTGTAGCCAAGGACTTAAAGATATTGATCGTATGAGATATCTCATGTATACTGCTACACAAATAAATGGCGTTGGTGTTTGCCTGAATTACTGGCCAAGGAGCATCAAAAGCCTGCATATTGGAAGCCAAGAACCGCACTCAAACTCTATTGCCAATTTCAGAATTTGTATTTTCTCCCCCTTCAGATTATAATAAGACCAATATTTTTTATTCCCAAAGGTTGATATGTGTAGTCCATAATTCCCCCCATGTCATAACAGTTTTCACAGCAAACCAGCCAGGTGAGCAAGTTTCCAGCATTTCAAGCAACAAAATACACCAATCTGGGTCAATTCGATCAACTAGTTCAGTCCAAATATGAGAACAAAGGTTAAAACGAGTCAGTTTTGGTTAAAATGTAAAAACAATAGTAGTTTTACATCAAAATGAATGAAAAACAAAGTTTAAAAAAACCCCTGAGCCGATCCGAGTTGAAACGACTTGACCGGTGAACCGCATGAACCGAAGCAAACTAAACTCTTCATTACGAGTGCACAAATTGAAACTGAATTGCACCTAGAGATCTTACCGAATCAAACAAAACTGTTAAAACGAGTCGTTTTTGTTTAAAATGATGTAAATATGAAAAGCAATAATAGTTTTAAACCAAAGTGAATATAACGATTATAGTCGTATTTCTATTAGTTACCGATTCAATAAACCGATTTGGTCCAAATTCAATAACACATGTTAAAATGAGTCGATTTCGATATAAATATGCAAATATATATATATATATATCAAAAGGAAAAAAAATTCTTGCTTAAAAAAAAGTTAAATTGGGTCGACCCAAGTCAAATTGGGTGGACCCAAATATATTTTTACATGAGCCAATATATATATATATATATATTTTGGTAAAAAGGAGATCGGAACTTAGATGACTCGAACTTAAGACTTATTAGTTTTAAGGAGGGAGTGTCAACCACTAGACTATACCCTCTAGTCCGGGCCAATCTATTTTTAACTAAATTCACCTATTTTAAATTTTTTTATATTTAAATTCGATTTATAATGTAGCAATTATAGTAGCAATGAGTACTGTGGGTGAAAACATAGATATGAAGAGTCATGGTGTTGTTCATGCTGAAGGAGAGATGAATCCCAATTTCCGCCACTTTGATGTTCATGCTGAAGAGGAGATCATGAATCTCAATCTCCGCCGTTGTGGTCTTCATGCCAACAATCCGGTTGAGTGTCCGGTTGAGTGTTTCTGGACTGAGTTACTTCCTGCAGACAAGTATGAAAATTACAAAAAACTTAAAGTGCTTCACGGAGAATGAATTGAGGGCTTTTCTGGAATTGGTTGAACTTCAACACCGGTCTGAAGCTATCGGAAGACTACTACAAGTGGCAGAAAACGCAGTTCGATGAGAGATGGTAAGGAAGATCTTGATTACTTTTGAAGAAATGTTATTCAAAATTTGCAAAACTTTTGCAGATGTTATTGGGAAGCCCTTGGAGGGGGCTATGATGTCTACCTGGCTAGTGTTGATATTGTTTTTCAGATTTCTTGGGTTGATCTTTGCTATGGCCATGATGGGAGGTAATTTTTTCTTTAGATATGTGGTTTTGGTGATGGTTTTTGTTGAGACATTGCTTCGTATTGCTGCAAAGTTCTGCGCTATGGTAAGTGATGCCATTGAGTATGGCGGTAAACGAGTCGAGTCGAGTTCGAGTAGTCGAATTCAAGTTAAATATAAATTATTTTTAAAAAATATATTTAATATATATAAAATATATAATAATATTATATATTTAGGCTCGGTAGGCTACCGAGCCTCTTTATGGCATGCTTGAGCTCGGCTCGTTAGGGAAATGAGTCCAGCTTTGAAGGAGCTGCATGAGACAACATTTTCATATGTTTTCTATTTGAAATGATAACGTGAGCCCATGAGCATGGTTTAAAAATCCTCAGTTCCAATTCTATAAACTAATGAATTGAATTGAAAACAAACTATTTACCAACTTTTATCATGATCCGTGTCAACCCAAACAACTTTTAAGATATAACAAATTTGGGACATCTCAATTTATAATAAATACTGGAGCGGAGCCAGGCTTCTAAGGTTTGGTGATCAATAAATTTAATGAAAGTTCAATAAGGAAGATTAATATTTAAAGTTTTTGAAAAATATGTAAACTATCAATTTTATTTATGTGCACAGATCATTTTTATATTGATTTGTGATGAATTCAACAAATAGAAAAAATAAATATTATAGATACTTAGAATATAGAAGATTTTGAAGATAATTTTTTGATTGATCTACTGATGGGTGGTGGCGGCGGCAATTGCTTTCTTTAGATGGTAAATGTAGAATTGACATTTTAATTTATTTTGTCCCATTAATTTTTTTCCCCATAATTTAATAATTTGTAGTGGGAAAAATATAAAAATATTTATATATAATACTACTACTTAAAAAATGTTGAGGTGAGGCACTTAGCTCCGCCCTCAATAAAACATAAACCTAAAATAAATATAAACATTCACCAAAATTAACTTATAGTTCAAATCACCATTACACGCAATTATCAAGAGAAAGTAGAACATAACACCTAAATCTCTTAATTATTGACAAAATAATGCATATCATGCAAACGAAGATATAAAAAAAAAATACAATCTCATACGAACTGATAAAATAATGCATACGGTATAAGAGAAAACATGACATGAACATTGAATCCCTCCACTGCATAGTATCTTTTATTCTTTTTAGGACCTGTTTGGTTTGTGAGTGGGAATGAGAATTAGAATGGATTTGATAGTAGTTAACAATGGGTTTGAAAAAACTTGGAATCACTATGGTATTATGCATTCATTAATGGTGCTTGGTTCATTTTTGGGTACGAGTCAACTTAAGAAATAAATTACAAATTTCAAAAAATTAAAAATGGTGGTGGTGAAAACGAATAGATTGCATATGGGTTTTTTGAAGAGGGAGTTTTGATGGATTATGATTTTTGATGGTTGTGGTGGTGATGGTTTTTTGGAGGGGTGTAGATGGGTTTTGATTTTTTTTAATGAGTGGTGACGGTGACGGTGCGAGGGAGCATAAATGATGGTGGTGGTGATGGTGGCGCGAGGAAATAGAAATGGTGGTGGTGACGCGAGGAAGCAATGGTGGTGGTGAGTGTTCTAGAAGTAAGAGATGAATTGAGGGAGAAAAAGAGGTTATGGTGGTAACGTTGAAATGGGAGGTAAAAATGGTAGTGGCGGGTATTCTGAAGCAAAAATGAAAGAAAAAGAAAAATAATGGAGACCGAAAGATAAACTGGATTGCTATTTGCATCATGAATTTGCTATTTGTATCACAAAAAAAAATAAAAATAATAATAAAATGACCACAATGCCCTTATGGTGAAACTTTTGAAAAAAATACTAAGTGGGGGACAAAAACGCACAAAAAATGCGTTTTTGTCATGCTGATAAACGCATGAAAAAAACGTTTTGTACATGTAAAAACTAACGAAGATCGCGTTTATAATGGCATAAAACGCAAAAATGGCACGTTTTTAACAGTACTAACGCCGAAAATTTGCGTTTTTAGATCATATTAAACGCAAATTATTTGCGTTTTCACCATGGACGAAACGCAAAAATCAGGCGTTTTGTCCATGGTTCGCTCGCTGAAAGGGTGCGTTTCCGGCCAGAAATTCGGATAAAAGCCCACAAATTGGCAGCCGAACCATTTGCCCTATTTTTCTCCAAAATTCACACCAAAAACGCAAATTTGCTTAGATTTTGTCAGCCAAAAACGCAAATCATGGACGGAGGAGATGGCGAACAACCACGAAGGCACGGAGCGGGCAAAGGTCCACTGATTAACCGGGTAAACATCTATATGAATATGAGTTTTTCTGCAATTTTTTACGTTTATATTGCGTTTATTTTGTTAGAAATCGTTGTTTATGTGAGTTTAGATATGTAGAAACGCTAATTGGTATGAATTAGGTGGATTTTTGCCGCCGGAATAGCCGGCCGCCGGCGTTTTGGGGTCTCAAAACGCCATCGGCCGGCGTTTTGAGATCTCAAACCGCCGACCGCCGGCGTTTTGAGATCTCATGGGAGTGCTGCGGTTGCTGGATGCATGACTCTACTACAGTCATGGATATACGAGCACTTTCCGGATTTCAGACCCCACCCTCGGCCCCTACCATTGCACGCCGCTCAGCCACGTGCAGCGAGATGGGCCATCGACCACCACGCTACCACAGAGCAGCGCTTGGCCGCCATACGACATGCGCTGGACGAGATGACAGCCGACATGGTTAGTAAATAGTTATAAATGTCTTCTTCAAATATATTTTGATTTAAATTATTTTATATAAATTATTATTCATAATCTTTAACTACGTTTCAAAGGTTACTTGGATGCCTTACGGACGGGACGCCGTTTCGCGGACGCCGAGGACCCTGTACCGTGGACTTATTGCGTACAGGGACTACATCGAGCCGTACATGCCAGACCGATGCGTCCGCCAGATTGGGTATGTACAGTGGATTCCCTCGCGCTTCATCCGTCCGGGCCGGGACACCTACCGCGGATACTCAGGGAGATCATACGTGGTCCGACACGCCGTCGAGTATGCAGAGTCTGCGTGGGAGGAGTTCGGCACGGCTTCCATGGGTATTTCCCTAGCTGGCCGCCAGCGGACAGGTGGCGCTGTTCCTCGGAGTGCTGCGGTCGACGGCTACTTAGATTGGTTTCGTCCCCGATCACGTCCGCGCGTGCTTCCCCCGGATCCCCATGCTGCTATCGAGCCACCTCGACCACGTCGCGCGGCCTCAGAGTTTGTAAGTATTCATATTAATTAATGTAATATAGTTTATATGTTAAATTATGTTCAGAGGAATCTAATATATTGTTTATATGTTTGCAGTGGATGGGTCAGTATGGAGCGCTACATCATGCATTATTAGATGTAGTGCGGGAGAGCGTTCCTGATTTGTACGATCAGTTCGCACCTCGTACTGCAGAGCTAGAGGATGAGTTCGAGCGTTCCATATGATCTTTGGATTGGACTATTTTTGTATACATTTTCTGAATATTGTATTATTATTACGCTGATTATATTTTATTGTCTTCTTCATATGTATGTTGTATTTTGTTACGTATATTTCTTCAAAACCCAGAATAAGTGGTGGTAGGCACAAGATAATAATAATAAAACATATGTCACATGGCAATAAACCCCTAGTTTGAAACGTTGGAATCTGAAGTAACAATAACTCGGGAAATGAAAAAGAAGAAAAAATGGGGATACTGTGAAACAGATGCAACATTAACTATGGAGTAGATTTGCTTATCAATGCATTAATATCCATCAATCAGAATAGAATCCTTTCAATAGACTCCTTACAATATACATCCTAGCCATCTCGTAGTGCATTCCAAGCATTAAATCTAGCTTCTAAATTTTGTGGCCACTCACCTACACTTTCAGCATGACGCTGATGGTGCCAAACGAAGCTCAGCGGCGGGATAGGGCAGTCATCGACCACATCTACGCGTACATAATGATTCCCATTCACAAGGGCAAGCGCTATAACCCTTTCCGGTTGGGTGTCGCCAGTCGAGCAATACAAAGGTAGTACAGAATAATTTCCATCTGAACGAGTACGATCAAACTGTATTACCAGTGCATTCGCATAAGTGGCGAGAGGGAACAAATCCGTAGGTGTAGCCATCCAATGCTGCTCACCACAATCAGTGCCTTCGAAATTTAGTCGCCTAAGTACCATGGCCACAAAATCTCCATCGGCCGGACGCAACTCTAATGCTTCGAATACGCCTCTGTACCTGTCCGGGTGGCTCGTAATCTCTCCACTCAATGACCTGCGAGCTAACCTCCAATATTTCTCGTGGCCAAAAAGGTACGTAGAAATTACTCGGAACCCACAATGGCCATCCCCATTTACATCTGACCACCCTGTACAATAAGGCTGAAAAAATGCTGGCACACACTGAATGTCTCCACCAGACCCTGTTAAGTAATTACGTTACAGTAAATAAACAAACCTTCAACATGTAATCTATTCACAATCACACTAAAATAAAGGACTTATTTACATGTCCTAAATGGAGATCCACCATCAAAACCTGTATGAATGCGGTGTGATCTACCGGTTGATCGACCTGATGACCCTGAACGGCACCTGCCACGCCGGCCACGTGTAGCTCTTTCGCGTGAGCTCCACTCGCGCATAACAGAATGATGTAATCTATTTGGTGGTCGCCCCCTTTGGGGTCCCGATGTACCTGGCTCTCCAACACTGGCCATGTCAGGGTACATCTGCTCTACGTACGCCCTATTCAACAGCCGGGCCAAAAAAGACGGACTGGTAGATACGGTGGGGACTACTTCCTCGTTGAAATACCTTAACAAACATATATATCAACTCCAAATATTTCTTCAAAACAAAAAAAATTGTCAATTCAATTGCATAATATTAAATGTCATAATTGAAATTCGCACCTGATGTCCTCATCAATGTAATTCGCATCCCCATGTGATGGCACAATGGTCAGCCTCTTCCAAAACTCATGCACGTGTGGAAGTAAGGGATATTCAGGCAATGACTGTGCCTTGAATATGTCACACGCACAGGGAATACCACGTGTCACCTTGGGCACACATCCACATCGCTCAAGTACAAGGCCTCCCAACTTATCCTTCCGCCGAACTTCTTTCCTAACCAACTTCAAACAATGGTGTGACACGTACTTGTTCAAATAACAGTATGGATATCCCTGCATACTTGTTTGAGTCGTGGAGATGGAAGCCTCAAGGGAGCCTCTATAATAATGTCAATTAAAAATAAAATTAATCGAATTATCTAAATAAATAGAAGCATACCAACAAATTAAATTCAAAGACATTAAACAACATCAGCTATAAACAATTAAATAAGAAAACTAACCCGATGTGAGGGTACAAGTGGCTGAGGTGAGAGTCAATCTTTGTGAACAAAGTGTCAAGGGAATTGGTGGAAGAATTAAGCCAATCTTTCATAGCAGCATGCGAAGCCTCTACTCTGTTAGTGGAAGTATTACCAAAGTGGAGAAATTGATTGGTCCAGGCTCGAACAAATTTCTCCTTGTGAATGAGCCATGTAGTCTCTAGATATTCAACAGCCAACGGCTCAAGGAGAGTGTACTTAACCTTGAAATTCTGCAATATACGATTAAATTCCTCTACTGTCGGAGCCTTAATGATTTTCTTCCACCAGTTGTCATGAATATCACATGCTAAATTTTTGTTCCTCCTCCCAACATTTTTTTCCAACCACGCGTTCACATCACGCCCAATATGCCACAAACATAACAAGTGATGTGAAGCGGGAAAATGATCCTTAATCGGATGTAACAAGCCCAACTCCCTATCTGTCACAATCACACTAGGTGACAAACTAGCCGGCAGCAAAAATCTCAAGTTCCTCATAACCCAGTCATATGTATCCTGTTTCTCATTCCTGACAATAGCAAATGCAATATTGAAATTCTTATTTGTAGGAGTCATACCTACCATCTCGACGACAGGCATTTGGTACTTGTTCGTCTTGTAGGTAGAATCAATCCCAACCACCCAATACCATCTGTTGAACATCTGAATTGATGTTGGATGTGCAAAGAACACATGTGTGATCTCATCAGTGTTCGCATCCTTCAGAATCTTCAGATAGTACTGCTTCTCCTCAGCCAAATGAATAAATTGCTGCCCAATATTCCTACCTTCCAATCCGGCGGTTTTCATCTCTCCTTTCAAATTGTACACAGACTTGATTGGTACCTGGGAATCGGGAAACTGTTTATTAACAGCTTCCCAAACACACTTTGGCTTTACATTCGAACGCAGCATAAATTCAGCAACAGCCTTTGAATCCTTTGTAAAATGGCTCAACTGTCTGTGACCATATGGATGCATTATACCTGTAAATCACATGTAATTATAACAACAATTAATACATACAACACATCAATCAACTTAATTAAAATTAAGCGCAAATAATGAAATACCAGTGTGATTGTGAGTTGACGCTGCTCCTGGGTTTGTATAAACCTTGTGCCGTCCTAAATCAATCCGCTTACAAGTCAACCTAAAGGGGCAATTAGTGCCGCTCCTTCTTGTATTCTTCCGTCTAGTTGGGATAGGGGCTTTGGCAGGATCTCTCCATCGCTTGCACGAGAAGTAGTACGTCGCAAATCCTTGGTTACCTCCCCTCTTTGTAATCACAAACTTCAGCCTCTTAGCTATTTTCTGGCAATATTTCAAAGCCTTGCCAATAGTTCGAAACTCTCTGTCAATCTTGAAATATCCACTCAAATCTGCGCCAGGTTCAAGTTCCACCGGCTCCCCATGAGTATTATCCGCCTCATTGTCATTTACATCCTCATCTTCATCGTCATCCTCCTCTTCGTTCTCCGCCTCCTCATCATCATCATACAACTCATCCTCATCGTAATCATCATTGTCAGCCTGTAGATGAATACACAGATTAATTAAAATTACAGCACAGTTATGATTCTTCCAATCAAAAAACGCAACAATTTAAAGTTTTTTAATGCATGAAACGCACCATTTTTGCGTTTTTGCAGATAAAAACGCTACAAATGTGCGTTTTTGTCTGCAAAAACGTAATAAGGGTGCGTTTCGTACATAAAAAAACGCAACCAGATGTGGTTTTCAGCAACCTAAAACGCAGAACTTTTTATATAATGCATGTCAAAAACGCAGCTCTTTTCATATAATTCATGTCAAAAACGCAACACTTTTTATATAATGCATGTAAAAAACGCAACACTTTTTATATAATGCATGTCAAAAACGCAACACTTTTTATATAATGCATGTCGGAAACACTAAAAAGCCACTTTTTCTACAATCAGAAACGCTACAAAGGGACGTTTGACCGATTCCTAAACGTTATTTTAGCGTGTTTCGACATACAATATTTTTAAAAAAACTTATATAACTATAAGGTACGGAAACTTACCATATCGTGATGATTCGCGTGCTAAATATTCTTTCGCCGCCAACTGAATGATCCAACAATGTTTTTAAGTTAAGAATTTATCTGGATTTGATTTTAGGGTAGTTGTTGTGTATGAATTTTTCAGCCAATTCACATGAATGTATGTAAACGTTTTTTAACTTCTGTACATGTCATAAACGCAACATTTTAACGAGCGAACCATGGTGGAAACTTCAAATTTTGACGTTTATTGTGTAAAAAACGCAATATTTTAACGAGCGAACCATGGTGGAAACATAACATTTTTGCGTTTTTTATATGCAATAACGCAGACATTTGGCGTTTTTCATATTCAAAAAACGCACCCGATTTGCGTTTTTTACATATAAAAACGCAATTTTGGATAAATTTTGTATGTCCAAAACGTTTTTTCATTGCGTTTTTTTGAGATTAAAACGCAATTTTCACCCCTTTTTTCACATAAAATCTGTCAATTTTTTAGTTTTTTTGATCTTAGGGGCATTTGGGTCATTTTATTAATATTTTTATTTTTTTTTGTGATACAAATAGCAAATTCATGATACAAATAGCAAGTCCCTGAATTAAGGAAGAAAAATTTCAAAATTTTCAAACCCACCAAATATATTGAAATTGGGCTAACACCAAAATTTTCAAACCCACCAAATATATTCCAAAATAATTGTGATTGATTGATTCCCATTACCCCTAACAATACATGCCCTTAATATTATCAATAGTGAAAGTTTGTCTGTAATGTTACGTTTTAATGTGGGCCCAAGATAGGTTGGGGATAGTTTCGGTAGGAGAAAAAGCGTCTTTATATCAGAAATGCATGAAAGGCATGGTCTCTTTATACCAAAAAAGACCTAAAATTAGAAGATGCTACAGTATCAAAATCTCTATATTTTACAATTTTACAGTTAACTTATCTCCAACCCAAAACTCTATATTTTACAGTTTTAATAATATTTTAAATAATTTCTTTCAACAATCATTTTATATTATTTTGATTATTGTATAAATATATTTAATAATCTCTTAAATCTTAATATATTTTTAAAAAATAATATATTTAAAAAATGCTGAATTTATGTCAATGATGAAGAAGGCAAATGAAGACAGACAGATCTAAATTGAATTGTCACGACAAAATTTGGCAATGAAAAAAAAAAACGGCAGATGATAGAATATTGATGGTGGACTTGAATACGATACAAGATCCAAAAGTACGGGCTCATATTCAGCAGAGACAAGCTGAAATAATACATGATAGAGAAGCGAGTGTTCAACAACCAACCAATTCTCAGTCTAATCCAGAGGGTTTTGAGTTTTTCAATAATCTCAATGTTGGAGGGAGTTATTTGCCCGATTATTAAAATCTTAGAGGGTTTTGCAATATTATTCTAAATTATTAATATCTACTTTTATTATTGTAATTTTTTTTTTGTATGAACTTTTGTTTGTTGTTGTAGTAGTTTATTAATTTTAATTTGGAATGATTATGTTTTTAATCGTAATTTTATTGTGTATTTATTTTTTCCATTTAAAACACTTCACAATGTAATATTAATTAGTAAATTATATTTTAATATTTTTAAATGAAAAATTATTTTAAATACTTTAATAAAAAATTAAAATAATTACAATAACAAAAATTAAATAATGAATAACATATGACAAAAAGAAAATAAATATATAAAATAAATATTTCAGCGGGTTCCACTAAATAAAATATTTAAAAAAAATATAGAGATGCTACAATACATCTCTAAAAATAGAGATGTACTGTAGCACATCTCTATTTTAGAGATGATTTTGAAGATGGATTGGAGAGCATCCATCTTCAAATTTTGAAGATCCAACCCATTTTAAAGATGAGTTGGAGATGGCCTTAATATATTATGCCCTTTTTATTCTTAAAATAAGGTGTATTAAATATTTATTTTTACATCATTTTACTATTAATTTCATAAAAATTATATATATCACACTTCGTTTAGTTTATTATTTTTATAGTTGAATCAAGATTTTAAACGAGAGGTGTTATTCTTCCTTTCTTCCTCAAGTAGAAATTCTTTTTCTTTCCCATTTTCCTCTTCCCTTCTACTATTGCACCCCACCACCTCATCTTTTCTTTTCCAAATTTTAGTTACCTAATCTGCTACACTTTTTTTCCCTTTTTTCTCATTCTTCTTCTTTCCCACTATAAATTTGGAATCCAAAGTTCTTATTCACAACATATCTATGCCTTACACCTCAGCCGCGAAATGGTTGTTTCACACACTTCCGTCACTAGTTATCTTATATGGATAAAATAGTAAAAAAAAAGATCATATTAAAATTTTAGAAATGTAACATTATTAAACAACTAAACTCCATCTAATATTTAAATTCAGACATGTACACTTTTCTTATTTTCAGTCATTTAAATTCAATCACTTGTTAAATTCAGCATTTAAATTAAATTTTATTAAATAGATCCTAAATAAATAGAAAATAAATATATTTTGGAAGAAGATTCATAATTTTAAAAAATCAATGACAATACTATCTTTTTTAAATTAAATAAAAATTAATCTCTAATTTTTAAATATAAAAAAATATTAAAAAATTTGATATTTTAATATGATAAAGTTAATTCTAAACCGGGATAATTATAATAGGACGGAGGGTGTGTTTAATACTCGGAATGAGAATAAAAAAATTGACAAATAATTTCGATTATTACCTCTTTTTGTTAATAAATTAAAGATAACGACAATTTAATTAACACTAGCCTAATGGAATCGCACATTACATAATCTCTTTTTTCGTGGTTAAAAATCTAAAGCATCGTTGGATCCATAACTCAAGTAGGAATTCCTATTTCAGCCAATGAATGGGACAGCTCTGGGTTGGGTTTAGTCAGTATTTATTTATTTATTTATTTATTATTATTTTTGTTTTGGTGAGGTTAGGTTTGTGGAGCAAAGTGAGCAACCTAACCCCTTTTGCCTTTTCTTTTGTTTGGGCCAATTTTGTTGATTGATTAGACAACAACCCTCGCGACTAAAAATAGTGTGCTACTCTCAAACCTGCATTTGCTTTCAATTTTATTCCAAGTTTTGAAACCAAGAGGAAGTCAGCTTTTATTGTCAAGAGGAGAAGGCAAAAAATTATATTGTAACAAATGTCATAAAACTTTCTATGAGTATTCATATTTTTAAATTAACAATATTACTATTTTGATTCACTAAAATATTAAAGTAATTGAATGATTACACACCAGAAATAATTATAGGAAATCTTTTAACAACATGGATCTATTTTTTTTTAAAGATATTTTACGATTAAGACAATTGATTAAATTTTGTGAAATCATTTCATAGAAATTCACATGTATCTTTGTTTTATGAAGTAGATTGACTTTGATTATTGAATGATCCATATTTTTTATTATTAGTAATTCCTATCATTTTTACTTCTATTATAAGACATTATTCTATCTTTTTTTAAAAAATTTAAATTAACAATTATGATTTTATGGAGGATGATGCTTCAATATCTTGTCCATTCACAACAAAATATTTTCTTTAATTTATGTTTAAATGTATATACTAATAAAAAATTTTACCCATTCAATACTCAAATCCTGGTTTTGCAACTAATAGTGGATACTACATATTGTGTATTATAAAATTAGTTATAAATTTACTTAAAACCCAAATGAAAAAAAATCAGCACTGAAATTTTTTAGGATAAAAAGAGAGGGAAAAAAAAAAAAAAAAGACACGTCACAGTAAGAAGTGATAGACAGACGGAGAGGAGATGGCGAGATGGTTGTCGGGGGCCGGGGCTGCGGGTGGCGGTGGCGGTGGCGGTGGCGGTGGCGGTGGCGGGCCGCTGCCTAGCTACAGTATTACTTGCTGTGCTGCGCAATGGGCTCTGCTCCTTTCAATTTAGGCAACAAGCTTTTGTTTTGTTTTTGAAAAATTCATTATAAAAACAACGTCGTTTCATTAATATACTTAAAAAACAACTTTTTGGGCCTAACTCTTTTTAGACAAGACCATGTTTTATTTATGTCTTCCTTAACAATTGGAGCAAAACAATGCCACAACTTCCAACAGCGACACTGCCCCAAAGAGCTCTATCATGGGATTTTTCGAACTATCAGAATTCTTTTGAATCTCTTGATTTTATTATTATTAGTTATTAAATCACAATTTTTTTTTATTTATATATAGTGAATGCTTATTTCGCACATTTATAAAAATGAATGTTGGGTGTACGGCGATGCCCAATCAGAGCTATAAATGACGCTAAATAGAAGCTCACCGATGATCTAACGAAAGAGTTAATGTGCCATAAACAAAAAAAGTTATTCCCCCCTGCCCATTTATTTCCATTCATACTTTTATTACCAAGTACAACTCGATATACATATTCTTACTTCCTCTGCCTCCATATATTCATCGTTTTAGTGAAGGTTGTGTGTCTTTTATTAATTGACATCTCATGTTATTTAGGTAAATTTTTTAATTTTTTTTGTTTTACCTTTCATAAAAAATTGTGACCTTATTAAACTCTACTACTTAATCATTTACTTTTCTAGATAAACAATTAAGTGACTCGTGGGCCGGGGTGAAAAGGAAAATTCACCCAACTAAATTAATAATTACTGTTATTCATTGATAACAGTGAAAAGTTCAAAACGTCTAATATTTATAGACGGATGGAGTACTAGTGTTGACCTAATAGAAATATATTATTTAATACAGTGGCTCCTTAAATTTGCTTCGTTTTTCCTTAACTAATGATCCTTTGTCATTTATAAAAAATACACATTGTATTATACTCATAATTGTACGGTATAACTATTAAGTTATGTTTATAGCATGAATCACACATTATCATGTTATCATAAGGTTTTCTTTTTTTTTTTTTCCTTTTAAAGAACTTATTTACTCTCAAGATATTTTTAATTATTTTTTAATTTAAAAAATAATATTATCATTACTTTTCTTTTATTATAACTCTTCTATTAAAAAAATACATTTCTCTTATCATATTAAAACTCTATTGCGAAATAAAATAATTTAAAAATTAAAAATTATATTACAAATCTAAACATGTTATAGAAGAATATCTTATAATTTTTAAAATATTCTACATAGAACATTGTAATTTGATAGTTATATTATTTTAAAAAATAATTCATTTTAATATTTTTCTCTTTAAAAAAAAAAAAAAAGATCTTCAACTCTTTTTATTTTCGGGAAAAAAAACTTCAAAAAGTGACAATCCAAAAATAGTTTAAGCTTTTGTGTTTGTTTAGTATTTTTTTCAATAAAGTTATTTTTTTCTTAAAAAATATTTAAATAATCATCAAAATACATCACATTATATTATGTCAATTCTAATTTCCTCCAAAATTCCTTCCTGCAATAAATTTTTTTTCGTTTTTCTCATAAAAACTTAATCTAAAAAAAATCCATTCTCAATATTTTATATTGCTAAAAATATCCTAAAATTGAATACGAGCACAAGTCGGGTGGTCAGTTATAGAATTAGAACAGAATTGGAGGTCTAAAAGGGGAAATACGTTCGACATAGCTAGCTCCGATGAATGTGAATGATGAAGCAAGTAGCCACCCGACATTCTCATCCTGCCCTCAAAGTCAAAGATCCTAACCACGTGGCCTAACGCTATCCCATTCAATAATAAACATTCAACAAAAAAAATTAGTCAATTACTACACATTGTAAATAAAAAATTATCAACAAAATCAGATAGTCGAAAATACAATACATTAATAAATTGTAGTATATGATAAATGGGTGCTCAAAAGTCATCACATCAACTATTTCATTATTTCACTATTTATTCACTTTTAGGTAAAAAAAATATAAAAAAAATCTTGCATTTATTATTAATAAATGTATTAATTGCATAATTACTTTATAATTTTACAAAAAAAAATTGTAATCTAGTTGTTGATATTTCTCATTTAGAACTAATAAGTTTATTAGTTCATTAGTTCTAAATGAATTTGAGTCACAAAGGGGTGAATATGAAAATATATGTTGATATATTTTTTTTAAAGTACTTTACAATTTATTCAGTTTTAGATAAAAAATGTGAGAAAGACCTTTTAAATTTTGTACGTATTAAATATAAATGCATAACTCATTGTGGGCAAGGAATATTTTTTTAAAAAAAGTTATATCAATTAATTAATTAGTGATAAATCTATTAAAATGAGGAGAAGAAATTATGATCTCTACACTAGTAATTATCAACAACTCGAGCACGAATCACAATCCATTAAAGAAAGTAAGCTCACACATCACAAAAAAACAAGGAAATAAATCTAGAGAAGTACTTCCACTTCAATTCAAATAACTATATATATAAAAAGGACTACTTCAATAATATAGTTATAAACATTTACTCTATTTTATTACCAGAAATAAGTATGTGAAGTGAGTTATTTATTAAGCATTTTTTCTTGTATCCTTATATTTTAGTGAATATTTTTGTTGAAGGAAAAAATCATTTGATTTCGAAAAATAGTATTGTTTGGAATATATATTTATTTATTTTATATTAAGGAAGAGATAACTTAGTGATGGACACATTAGAATAAAATGAACTCTGAATACTGCAGGGATAGAGTTTAAAAAAAAAAAAAAAAATTATTGTAGAGTTTCAGAATTTTGGACTAATAATACTATTTTTTTTAAAAAAAATATTTATATTTTGAGTTAACAGAATATGCAGTATGCTTCAAAAAAAAAAAAAAAAAAAAAAAAACAGAATATGCAGTACGTCTTTGTAGCAACAATATCAGCCAAATGAAGATAGAAATTGAGAGGTATACGGTCTTTCAAAAAATTATATGTTTACTTCTTTAATGATGCAGTCAAAATATGACATTGTAATAAAGTATGATCTTTAAAATTTTATGTATTATTTAATTTTAAAATTTGAGATTGATTTTTTTTTGAGAGGAAAGGGAGAATAAAATACTTTTGGAAAAAAATAATAATTTAAAAGTATTTTTATCTTAAAAAGGGTTTAATATTTTGACCTTTTTATCTTCAATATATTAGTAATTATAATATGTAAAAATATAATGAAAAAATTATAATACTCCTATATTGCAATATGTCATTTGATAAATAGTAGGATAACATTAATTAAGAGGAAAAATAATGAACATTGAGGTAGTCACCGCATTAAATAATAAAAAATTATTTCTATTAAATTGTTAGAGACACCTTGTAGGGTGACTCATAGGTGTACGATATAATTTGTCCGTGTTGTCTATAAAAGTGATTTAAAATGTTTTCTTTTTTGTGTTAAAAGAAAAAATAATTGCTCATTGTTCAAATCACTTGTACTGATCTACACATTGATCGTTTTGAATTAAAAGAAAATTATTTAATTGAATATTCACATTACGGAAAGCAATTTGTTTAGTTTTACACCCGTCCCAGAGTATCATTTCTAATACATCGATCGGGTAGGCTCGAATACATTGAGTACATCCTATACATAAATTCCTCTTAACAACTCATGAATAAAGAATTCTCAAAACAACCAGGTCGACACGAATTCGTTGTTAATGCAATCTTTCACATATTTCCTACCATCCGAATTTGTTGGGCTATCTTTCTCCATTGACAGGCATGGTTCAAGGCGATAGGTAGGCTTCCAATATCAATAGATATGACTCAAGCTTGTTTTAAGACAAAAAAAAAAAACAAAGTAAGTAATTCCCTTTTTATACCTTTTTCTGAAGACTAAAACTGTCCTTGCTCCATAATAGCTTCTTTCAAAGGACACCAAAGGCCTCTGCCCTTCCATCCCTTAGATAGAGAGGAGGCAGAGCTTTTGGTTACTATGATTATTTATAATCCAGTTAATATGATTATTTATAAATTTTATGCCGCCAATATGTAAAGTTATATATATATTTTTTAAAACAATAATTCTATTTGTTATAATATTTAATTTAATAAATGTAAATATTATTATAAGTAAAAAAAAAAAAAGATAATGAAGCAACAAAGTGAATATTCCGCAAGGTCAATTATTATATATTTTAAAACATAATATTATTTTTATTTTTTACTATAAATTTTATTTTTGAAAGTATTTTTTATCTAATTAAAATCCTAGTATTGTAAGAGCAATTTAATTTTTTTAAAAAAATCAAAACTTACATTAAAAATATAAAATATTTCATATAAAAAATTTATTTCAAATTTTAAAAATATATTATATGAAAAACGAGGGAGAATACTATCTCTTAATAAAAATATATAATGAAAAATAAAAAACTAACAAGACAGGAGTATAAGCTTTGTTTTGGGTTCCGGGATCCAAACAAAATAATAATAAAATGAATAGGACCAGCCCATGACAGGAGTTAATCGGACACCAACAAAGCTTATCTGTACTACTATATCTCCAAAGCGCTGCAAAGTGTAGCAGTCTCTCTTTGACTTCATTTCCAGAGTTCATACTCCAAAACCCAGTTCATATTTCCTCTGCACTCTCCTCCGGCTACTTTCCGTCTACTTCTCCACTGCCAAGGTATCATATCTACAAGCGTCTCACTTGGGCTTATTTCTGTAAATCATCATAAAACCATTCAACTTCTCTACATTGTACTACCGGGTTATGTGGTTCAAAGTTCAAATATCCACTAGAAGGAAAATGTCTTTGTGACAGGTGGTGGTGGTGGTGGATGGGCGGAGGGAGAATTTTTATCTTTTTGTTGGGTATGCTTTCTAAAATTGGTTAGTGGGTTTATCTTTTCTATGCTTTTTTGCATTCATCAAGGAGGAGGAACTTCATGAAGATTGAATTTTCTTGCATTTCTGGTTTTTCTGAGTTTTATTCAGCATTCCAGTGCTGACCCTTTGAATCACTGTTAACCTTTCACAAAATGTAGTAGTTTAGTTTCCTTTGGAGTTGTTGAAGTTTATTTGTTCCATAACAGATCTTGATTCCTCTGTTTTCCACTGCCAAGTTACAATTTTTATTGCTAAATGTGCTGCGATTTTCTCTTAAAGTTACCGGCTCTATTAATGTTAAGTTTAGTCTGATCTTTTTGTTGTACCTATATAGTGTGAAGAAGATTAAGCCCTCTTGTCTTGAGGAAATTAGGCTGACGAGTTTGTTGACTTGTGATAATTTTTATGATTTTCTGTCATATTCTAAATTATTCAGACAAGTCATGGAGCTTTCCAACTTTGGATGCCTGTAAAACACTTCCGTTGTGTCTGTGGGTTGTATAATATATGCTTTTCAGGCTCATTGTTTTGACTAGATTGGGTCCCATACGAGCCACAAATTCAACTCTACAGCCCAACCAAAATGCATTAAAATATATCAAATTTCATGTATATGATAATGAATTCTTTGTTTTCTTTGTTTGAGATTCATGGGGTGGTCCATCTTTGAATTATGTTGGTGATGATACTAACCTTTTGGATTCAATCATCAGCAGTGGATTCTTTGACTCTCGCATGTTTGGTTTTCTACAGGACAAAAGTTGTTTGCCTGGTGTGTTCTAGATTTTGTCCGAAGTTCTATTTTCCAGTGGTGTCTTTGAAGCTTAAGGGGTTTGAATGCCTTTTCAGGTATGATGTTCTGAATTCTACAACCTCATTTCAAATGTTCTACATCTTCGTTTAGCTTCTTCTGCATTTGCTTTGTGTATTGTCTTTAAGTCAAATATTAACCAGAGTTAAATACTAACCTGAGTTAAATAAGAAGACTTCTTGATTCTTCTACATCATAGTGCTAAAATGTTGTTCAATCCTATCAAAGTAATAAAGATAGCTTGTTATTCTTGTGATTATGATAGTTATACCTAACTTTTGTTTACTAGGGAGTTTAGAAGTTCCTGGCTGTTGAAAACTTTGAACATTGTTTTCTTGTGCAGTACCTGGATGTAATTCATTCTGCTTCAGCTTTATCTTTGACCATATGTGGATATGCTTAGAAGGGGACTAAGAATTTCCTATGCGGCCTTCTTTCTCTGTATCTATCTTGCATCCATTTTTCGCGCTACTTTTGGTTCAGAAATTGCATTAGGCTCCAAGGTTTCAGTGGATGAAAGCAACTATTGGGTCTCCTCCACCGGGGTTTTCGCAATCGGGTTTTTTAATTCTCTAGACCAATACAGTGTTGGCATCCGATTTGCTTCAAATTCTATTCCAATAAAAAAGCAAACAGTCGTTTGGGTTGCTGGAGCAGACCTCACAGTTGGCAACAAGTCATATTTCCAGCTTGATCAAAGTGGAAATTTGATCCTTTATGATTCTGATTCTGGGGTAATTGCTTGGACGAGCAAAACTAGCAATGCATCTGTTGTTTCTGCTGTTCTTCGGGATGACGGAAACTTTATCCTTCTGAACAAGGACAAAGCTATTGTTTGGCAGAGCTTTGATAATCCTTCTGACACGCTTCTCCCTGGCCAGAACTTCTCTACTTCCCATGTTCTCCGGCCTCCTAGCCAGAAGCCCCTTTCCAGTTACTATAGTTTTTATCTGGATACTTTTGGCCAATTGCAACTTAGGTGGGAAACTAGTGTTATTTACTGGACCAGTGGAAATCATTCACAATCTGCTACCATGGCAATGCTGAACACTGATGGAATGCTGCAACTTCTTGACAAACAATCTGAATCTATTTGGTCCATTTCAGGAGAGGATCACAATGATTCAAATGTAAATTTTCGGTTTCTTAGGTTGGATGCAGACGGAAATCTCCGGTTGTACTCTTGGCAAAATGTTTCAGGTTCATGGAAGTCTGTATGGCAAGCTGTCAGCAATCAGTGTGATGTCTTTGCAACTTGTGAGCTCAGTGGCATATGCATCTTTAATAAGACTGGTTCCAGTTTTTGTACTTGTCCATTCAGGTCAGCTGGTGGGACTAACTCCAAATGCTTGGTTTCTACTGATGAAAATTGTGAGTCTGGTTCTTCCCTGGTTGCTTATGAGCATACTAATCTATATGGCATTTATCCACCTAATGAAACAATTATACATACCAATTTGCAAGAATGCAAAACCTTGTGCCACGAAGACCCGATTTGCGCTGCAGTGACCTTCGTAAACAATGGTTCTGCACAATGTAGACTAATGAAAACTAATTATATCAGTGGCAAGTATGATCCTTCTTTGGGTTCCATCTCCTTTGTGAAGACTTGTTCAGATCCTATGGCAATTTTACCTGACTTCCATAAATTGACCCCAGGAGATGCTCAAAAATCTATCCCAACTTTGTCACAGAGAATTTGCATTCCTTGTATCATTGGAGTTGTTTCGGGAACAGTCGGTATACTCGTCGTGCTCCAACTGGCTTTCAGTATCTACTTTTTAAGAAGAAGAAAACATATCAGGAAGAAAGGTGCTGGTAGTTTTGTAGATCCTAATGCTAGAGGTTGTGTCAGATTATCATATACTGAGATGAATGAGCTGACAGAGAATTTCAAGCACCAGATTGGTCCAAAGGTGTTCAGAGGTGTTCTCCTGGATAACCAACCAGTTGCAGTGAAAGAGCTCAGCCCCAACATGGAAGAAAGACAGTTCAGAAGAGTAGTTGCGAAAATCTCGAGTATTTATCACAAGAATCTGGCAAAGTTGAATGGACACTGCTGCGATTCGGGCCATCAGCTTTTGGTATATGAATTTGTGAAGAATGGTTCAGTTGGGGATTGCTTAGTAGATTCCAAAATTATCAAGAGATTGACATGGAGAAAAAGGATAGACATTTGCTTAGCAGCTGCAAGGGTCATTTCTTACCTGCATACAGGATGTAGAGAGTTCATATGTCATGGAAATTTGAAATGTGAAAATGTTCTTTTAGATGAAAACTTAGAAGTGAAGGTGAGTGAATATGGGTGGCATGCTTTTCTTAGTGAAAGCTCAGATGCTGAGAGAAGTGCTGAGATGGATGTCCGAGATTTTGGGAAGATGGTGGTGAAATTAATCACTGGTTGCCAAAATGCCGATGATGGTTGCGAATGGGCGTACAGAAAATGGATCGAGGCGCGACCAGAGAACATAACTGATAATCGAATGCAAGGCGGCGTAAATCCGGAGGAGTTGGAACGAGCATTGAGAATAGCATTCTGGTGTTTGCAGGTTGATGAGCGTATGAGACCATCCATGGGGGAGGTTGTGAAGGTATTAGAGGGTACATTAAGCGTTGATCCTCCACCACCACTTCCCTATTTGGTGGAATCAGAACAAGAACAACCAGAATCTGATGAACAACCTTAAATGAAATCTGCTTACTTCCCCCATTGTTAAACTTCTTTTTCCCTGATTTTGTATAGTTGACTGCAGTTTAATCTGCCAGGCAAGTGCAGCTAAATGCATGGTTTTACCCTTTATAGTACAGGCTCATCGCATTATCTTTAAAATTTCAGATGAGCATCTGCATTCTTGGTTGCTGCCATTTTGAGTAATGAGTTTTTTTCCCCTGATGCAATTGTTGGTTATTGATTAATCATATTTTTTCATATGTTGTTTGCTCGGACAAATCCACACCATTATGTAGCTTAAAGCATTTTCTCACTACTTTAAAAATCTATAAATTATTTTAATTAACACCTTTATCTCAAAAAAATTTATAGGTCCGACGTTGGTCATGCACCCCTAATCCCATCTCACATGTAAGAATTTAAACACGAGCCCTTTTCTCTTTTTACTTTTTTGGGTGGAGAATGAGCTGGTGTTCGGCGATGAAATAAAAAAGAAATGTGGAAAGAATATGGATTTGGATTAGGCTGCTGGGCTAGCAATGAAAACACTGAAAATTAAGAAAGATGTGAATGGATTTATGGTCCAAGTCTTTTCTGGGAATAGCATTTGGACAATAATTGGTTTGGTAAATTTCACATTGTACAGCCAATCACATGAACATAATCAGCAATCAGAAAAGAGACTTGAAAAAGTGGGTAATTAATATCTTGATTAGTGGTAGCAGTTGATTTGCTTCTTGTAGTGTTCTTCTTGTATCCATTAATACTATTTGACAAAACCTCTCCCAACAATACATTTCTTAATCAATGGGATGCCTCAAAATATCAAAGATTAATGCATCGTTTCTTGATTTTCAAGCTCATAAATCTCACTGCTTACATTAGCTAAAGATGTAGCAGGAGCAAAAAAATTGTCATTTTCCGACAAAGCAATATTACTTTTCAACTGTTTCTTGGGATAGGATTATGTAAGATAAGACTAATTAAATCATGCTACTCCTATCCTAGTTGTATCTATATATGCATGAAGTTGTAGTTGAGAATGTTGTGGTGTTGGTACCATGTCTAAAGGGTCTCTAAAGATCGGCTCTGATCATGAGGGGGATTATGCCGGGGAGGCGCCATGTTCGACCCCGAAGGCGAAGAGATTTCGAATACCGGAGAGTTTATGCTGTCCTCCTGCTCCAAAGAAGAAGAGGAGAGTGGCGGCTGCTAACTACAGTTCGGCAAAAACATCAACCGCCATTGCATATTATACTCCGCCTGATATAGAGGTGTTCTTCTTTAGTGCATTTCACAAAATTTCAGCTTGAGAGATGTAAGTGGATTTCATTCACTAATTGGGAAGTCCATTTCTTTGGGTTGGGTTGGTAGTTTGTTGCATGGGCGGACACAAATTTTAAATTTCAGGGGCGGAATTACAGCGACATGGAGGGCGAACATCGGTCAGAATAACCCTATTAGAAAAAATTTTGACCATTTGGAGCCCTCCCTCGCCACTGTGTATTGCCGCCCCCTGATTTGTAGTGCTGAGTTAGTGTGTGACTTTGTGTTAAAATTCTGTATCTTTTAGTTACTCTATTCTTGTCTCAACAGAAACATGACAGCATGCATGAGAAGGTATGAATACCATGTTTGCCCAATCAGTTTTGTCACACAGACATGAAAAAACCAGTTTACAGCAACAATGCTTTGCCCTTTCCCTTTTCCCTTTTCCCTTTTTGGGTTTTCTTCAAAGAAAGAATTGAAGAACAAATACAGAAACTAAGAGTATCTCATCAGATAGTTAGGGTAAGAATAAAGGGTGGGGGCAGAGACAGACTGGAAGCCATGGAAGAAGAGAGTCAAGGAATGAAGAAGATTGAAAGAAACAAATATAATGGGCATAGACACTGCTATTTATCAGAGTCCAGGACGGCTGAAATGAGCTATACTTTAGAATCTATTAATTTTTATAACTAGAAGCTCTCATTATCCAATTTCTGGAAAGGTCAATACCACAAACTGGTTCGGATCCGGAATCCAGTTATCATCTATGTCGATTAGTCTAAAATCTTAGAAGAAAAGAAAAGAAGTATATCATCTATCTCAAATGATACAGTAAAAATGGGCCAGTCTGAACTAGCAATGAAGTATTTAGCCAACTAACCTATCCTTTTTACTTGCATCAGGTTCGGCTTCTACGCTAGATTCCCTTCCAAATCCCAGTTCTGACATATCTTGCTTTGCCATCAAGTTTCTGCACGTAATAATAAATGAACATAACGCAGTTCAGATCCAAACTCCATCTGTTCAACTAGCTTTGAAAATGATCGGATAAATAAAACCATATCACTGAAAGGCGTAAACCAGAAGATATCAAACAGCTGATGAAGAAGGAAAATTAGTTTGTCTATTATGTCAGGAACTCATCATAGAGGTAGAGTCACGGCTAAAATAAGCAAATGAGGCAAAGTCCTCCTCTAACAGTCCTTCACAGCCTCTGATAATGGTTACACAAACCATAATTGGAAAGTATCAGGAAATAGCCAATACACAAGCAAGTTCCACATGAAATGATCCGTTGACAGCACATTAAGTAGCTTCAAGAACACAAAAACGAAGAAAGCTCCCTCGCATTAAAACACTTCAAAATGAGAGAGTAAGACACAACAATGATACAACAAATTCAGTTGTATTAACAATGGCTATATGAAACGTTTAAGGTTCTAGCATGACTATACGACATGCAACTGAAACAATAAAAATTGTAGCCAACTGACAGTACTTACTTCTCCATACGACATTCTAGATACATCTTCGAGAGGTGGCGGCACTTTTCAGATTTATGACCAGAAGATTTAAGGCAATTGAGGTATTCTTTCTTCTCCTGAAACAATACACAGAGCTAAGGTGGGCTAAAATAACTAAATCCTAGGTAAATTCAACAACTAAATGAAACATGGCAATAAGAGAAACAGCAGAAGTACATTTTCAACAGATCATACCAGATCACACAAATGCATATGGTCTAAAGGGAAGACCCCTTTCTCCGGTGCTACAGGCCTTGCCCCTCTGTTCCCACCAAATGCACCACCTGTCAGCAAAGTACAAGAAAACATCAGAATGAAGATCCACAAAACAAAAAAGAGAAATGGGCACTCAAGCTTTGTTCTGCATGTTGCAACCTAAACACACAAACAAACAATCACTGAAACCATGTATAGGTACTAAAAGAGGAATCTTGAAACATGATGTCTAACAGTTTAAGCAAGCGCAATTTGTCAAACTAACTGTTCCAACATTCAATTTTCTTCGAACAACACTAAGCTTGGATCAAAGCTGATCTTTGTTACACTCCGAATCAATTTTGCAACCTATAAAGAAAGTTTCACAATCCCCCACCATTGGTGCCCGTACTAAAAACTAAACTAGTTAAATCGTTATCAAACCTTGACGAACTAAACTGGGGTTGATATAGATTGTAGGTTCAAGAAATCATCATTCTGAAGTAGAACCGGCCGGACAACTAAATTTTAAACCTTCAAGATGAGGTTGGCAAAACAGAAAAACGTAGGACTACAGATAATTAAGACAAAATCAAAAGACGCAACTTTTCAAGCACAAACGAAGGCAGAATAATGGAAATATTGATGGAATGGCAGAAACTAGGAAATCCCAATTGGACAAAAAATGGAATCTGTAATGGAAATACTAAGCCGTTCTGGCTTGAACAGAGGACTTACCAGCACTCATGGCTGAAATTTCAGTAGTTTTTCAGCAACTATACTAAAGCTTCCCTCTCTTCTGCGATCTGTTCGACTCCATTTTGTGGCATTTGGCAAATTGGAGCTGGGGACGAAACGTTGAACGACCTTTCTTCTCTTCCAAAACCCAATTCATTTTTTAAGACCATATGGACCTATGACCAACTTCTCATTACAAGTTAGCACAGCCCAAAATAATGAGCCTATTTTTTTGGGATGAAAATATTGGGCTTCCAAAATCTTATGAAGCAATGATAACACTGACAAGTTCAAGAATAGTACTATCGAATGGTCTAGTAACCATCATTCTTTATCTTTTAAATTGCTCTGTCACATCCATCGTTCAAAATCTTTGGTTTTTGTCCTGACTCGATAAAAAAATAAGATCACTTCTTATAGACTCGTTGAGAATGATTCGAATCTAGTTTATAGTATTTATAATATATTTAGTTCTCATAGCGATTTTAACCTAAATATAATCTATTCAATTCTATATATTCATAACAAAAAATTATGATTATAGAACTAACACCTAATCTAACTAAAAAAGTAGGACAAGGTATACCTATTCTTCAAAATAGTAGTATAAAATTGCAACTAATAAAATTATATTTTTATTTTTTAAACCGTAGAACACGTGTGTTTTAAACCGTTAATTTTGAATTGTCAATTATATAATTTTAAAAATGCATGAACCGTAACCAAACTGTAATTATATGATCCGATTACGATGCCTAACCTTCTGGTTTTGGCTAAAACCGGAATCATAGACATGCCTACCTTCAACTGCCCTCTTGCTTCCTCTCCCTCCATTTTTTTCCCTGCACCAAGAAAATAGCCGACGGCTTGTGACAATAAAAGCCAATAACTGAGAATGATGCACCAAAATCTCCATATTGCTATAAAACAATAATCAAATTCTAAAATTTCCCACCTTAAATTATTTTGTCCCTCAATAAAAAAATAAAATAGTCTAAAGAGAGCAGGACTAAGTAAAATCAGGGACAAGAAATAGTAACTTTTTAAAAATTTAAATGGTAATTTAAACAAAATTATTTTTATAGGATGAAGAGTAATTGGTACGATGGAGCAGGAGCTTTTATCTTTATTGGACAGGCAAACAAGTTTTGGTGGCAACAAACACGTCTATTTCAATTCTTGGTAAGTTAATAATTAAGTTATAAACAACGTAAAGATTATCCAGTGCCCTAAGCTGTTGATTAAAACTGCTGTTCTGCGTAAGTATTGGGATCAAAAGCTTGCATTTCTGATGTACAGTAACAGCAGTTTTGTCATTAAAAAAAAAAAAAAAAACATAGATGTATGGGTAGACGATCTTTCAAAGATTATATTCTTCTTTTCCAGTAAAGTAGAAAAAAATAATAAATTGTGTCTTTTAAAGAGTTAAAACCTGAATTTATTGAAAAGAAATAAATTTGGCCTAGGAAGAATGATGAATATGTCATGGTAATTAAGTGATTTTTTTTTTTTTGAAGCAATTTAAGTGAAACTATTGATAGTAACACAAACGTGTGAAATTGATAATTTTATGTAATGGCTAAATTGTTTTCTGTAAATCACAAACAACAGCGACTCAAACACAAACAAAATGTTATAACTAGCAGATCATGTAACATACACAATCAAGACTGCCATCCGGCAACGAACAAGACTAGCTCAAAAAGAATTTTGGCGGATAGTCCTAATTATCTATAAAAATAGATATAAACAAATGAAATAAATTGGGAAATTTAATGGACAAGAATTTTTCAAGGGTTGAGAAAGAGATGTGAGATTTGACGGACAATAATTTTTTAGGGTCGAGAGAGGGCAATTTATATTATGTTTTTATATGGATATTTATACTAAAATTTTATATAGGTTCAAATGATTACTTCTAATGTACCCCCTAATACCCTATTACTTTTTTTCATAACCAATACACTTCTCCCACTTGTACACAAAACAATCTGCATTATATTTTTAGAACTAGTATGTAAGAATTGGAGAGAGAGGGAGAGGAAGGAGTGATAGGGATATGTTATTAATCTTATCAAATGAAAGATAAATCAGTCTATATTAGAGTAAATATTGAATAAAATCAAAATTTAAATCACGGCTAAAATTTAAAATGATTAAGCGGAAAGTGCCAACTGATATAACCCTTTTATCATTAAAGAATATAATTTTATTTGATATAATGAAATAAACATAATGTCTAGTAATTTAAGTTCAGTGTGACTCGATGATGAGCTGATATTTTCTGATACAATTGGTGTTGAATTGGGCGAATTTGGATGTTTTGGTGAGGTTTAATAGTGGTTTTTACATTTGCAGGGAATAGTGTTGATTTTGAAAAGGATTGTGTAATTTTAGACAAAACGATGGCAAATTGGACAATTAAAAAAAGAAATTGGGCTAATATTTAGACTTAGAATTTAATTATTGATAATTGGGCTAAAATATATTGTATTTGATTAGGAGAATTTTTGGGAAGGAAAAGAATGGGCCCAAACTGAGAAAAAAGGGTTTTATTTGGTTAGAAAAGAGAGCAGAGAAAAAAATATCCATTATTTATTGTTTTGGCATTGTGGGTGACTGCGGGTGGACTGCTGGGACGGCTGAAAAACAAGTGCAGCAATTTTGGGGGAGACTCCTTTTTTGGCAGCAAAGGTTGGACAGCTTTGGTTCTTGCTGGTTCCTGCTGCGCAGCTACTACGTCTAGTACTTTGCTTTGTTCTTACTTTTGTTTTAATTCATGAAGTAGAATTTTTATATGATGTTTTACTTTTCAATTATGAGTAGCTAGATTTTTTAAGTCTAGCCAAGGGAATAAAAATCCTTTGATATTACTTTAATCGTGAGATCGAATTGATGTTCATATTAATTGATTACTGATTTTCTTATTTATTCTTGTACATTTTTTTATGATTATTTGGCACTGTTTGTATAGCTGGTAACATACAGACTTTCCTAGGTAATCCAATCCACTAGAATACACGAGGTTCGGTATTCTCTAGAGTCAATGAAACTATCACGTGATACGTAATTAGTTAGTTGAAAAGAATAAATAACCAATTGCAATTTAGCTAATTGGATTAATTGTAATTAAACTGGGTCCTTGACTATCGTGATCTAGGTTCTAAGAGGTTCCAGAATTGATCATCGATTATAGACGCAATTAACGGAGGTTCCTTAATTGCTGGCTTAAATTAATAGGACTGAATTGTTAGGAGGTTCCTACAATGAAAATCGGTGTAACCAGTAGTTGGTTAATACATTTTTGCATCAAGGATCAATTAGTGCATCGAGGTGTTCAATTCCCTTGACTAGACGTTTTCCGAATTTGGATTTGATAAATTGTTAAATTTTCTGTCTTTAATTTAATTTGATTTTTGTTAATTAGTTTAATTAAAAACAAACCCCTCATTTTGGTTACGCACTTTTGACTAAATTTATTTCACTCTGGTGCTCCCTATGGATACGATCCTACTCGCATTATACTATTTTTATTTTAAAAGTAAGTTTATTTTTTATTGGTCTGACAACCCATCACTCGAATTTAGGATGAGTGTGATTCAAATTCAGAATCTCCATACGCCTAAGTATATCTAGTATATCTCGAAATCAGGACATCCTGATCCTAAATGAGAATGTCAATTTTATAAAATATAATATTAAAATATAAGAAACCAAAAATTTTATAAAAATATAGGGAAAAAAAAGTTCAATAAAGACAAAAATTATATTATCAACGGTTATCTGAATTTTCTCACTTCCATTGAAAAAAAAATTACTCAAAAAAGAAAAAAGAAAAAAAACGAAAGGCGTTGCGACGCGTGGAAAGCGGTAGACGTCATGTTGATGTGGTGAATGCTGGTGTGGAGGCAGTCACGGTACGCAGTGTCGCCCAACCGCTAGACAGTGGGGACCCCCATTCTAACGGCGTACCGCCGTTAAGTATCGTTGAGTCATCAATTTGGGATAGGGACTTGTTGAACACCTGGCCTTTGATGAAAAAAAAGTAGGTATCGGGGGCCCACCATTTCATTCTTTGAGGACACGTTGTACCTCAAAATAAGCGTCATCACCACATGCAAAAACTGGACCAATCATCATGCAAGCCAATTTTATTGGTTTGTCGCTGTCTTCATTGTCTTAATCTTAATCTTGTTTGTTCCTTTGGGACCATTTTACCCTCAAGTTTATTCTCCCTACTCTATATATAATGACAATCTTAATTTAAATTTTTAATATTCAAATTGCTTCAAAAAATTTTAATATTCAAATAATTATATATTACTTTTATATAATTTATAAAAAAGTATAATAATAAACGCTTTAATATAAATTATATCTTATTGAAATAAAAAATAAATCTTATTTCAACTCGACTTAAAGTCCATTTAATAAAATTTAATTTGAAGTCTGAAAATTAAAATCTGAATTTTGAATTGAATAAGTGACTGAATCATATGAATATTTAAATTTCAATGACTGAATGCGTTAAGTGTTCAGTTTTAAGTAATAGGAGAATTACTTAATTAAAAATAATAAATTCAAACTAAATCATTCATGAGATTTATTTAATTTAGATATAAAAATATGAATTATCAAACACACGTATTTAGATAAGTACCAAATCTATTCAGATTAAGTACTGAATTTTTTTTTATCAAACATACCCTTACTATACAAAATAGAAGAAGTATAAAATTTTTTAATACTTGAGTCAAATATTTGTTACAAGATAATTTATATTTTTAATGTAAATTTCATTTTATATTATTATTTAATTCTACGTTTCATAGAGTAAAACTCTTCTTTTTAATTGAAGATAGTAATTAGGAATAAGAGATTTTTGAGAAAAAGTGACATCCTAAAATTTATAAACTACCTCAATAAGTTTTTAAACTTTCATTTATACTAATGTTTGGTTAATTCAAATTATTGACAATTCAAAAAAATATTATAATCTAATTATATCAATTATTGGTGAGTTATTAATTTTCACAGTGTCACATTTGAAACTTCTATCTAGACTCTTTCTAATTCTCCAAAATTACATATATTGCTAAATTAAAGTAAAATGTTATATAAAATACTTATCTTTTATTACACAATAATTCCTCACAGGAATAGAAAGTTTGTATATCCCTTCATTTTATCTAAATGGTTTTTTCAGATGAAAATTTAACAAAATAAAGTCATTCGTAAAATAAAAAATTTTAAAGCATAGTTCCGCCATTAACTCCAAGCAGGGTCATTAGGACAGAAATAAAGGGTAAAAACGTCTCTCCATATATAAGCTAAACAATTACTTATTTGTACATAACTATATAATTATTGCTAATATTAAAAAAATATAAATAAAATAAAATAAAAACACACAAACAGAGAACACTAACTAAAAAAGGAAAGGATAAAAAAAGAAATATAAAATATTAAGAAAGACTATAGTAGGTAATTGTCGTATGTACAATATTGTACATAGGATGATCTAGTCTTAGATTGAGTTTGAGATGAGATAGAGATTTGGCTTTTTTTTCAGCAGTCTCCCACCATATTCCCACGCCACTCTTACTCTCACCTTAATCACCTCACCACTTTTTCCTTCTTCTAGATTCTCGCTTCTTCTCCCTCTCCACTTGCATCCCACATAAATAAAAACCCACAAAAACCAGACCTCCATATCCAGTCTCCTTCCTTCCTTCTTGGCCAGCCCAGAGATGCCGCTGCATGCATGAGAAAGATAATCCAGAAACTTGTGAGTTCGGTTTGATGTAAGTATATATGCTCAATATCCCTGCTCAGGTTCCTACTTAGTCTCTGCTTTTCTTTATTTTTTATTAAATTGATCCAATTCTACATCGAAAACGCACAATACTTATGTTTAATAAAATAATTTAAACGTCTCTTAATTCATCACCAATTGAATTTTGGTTGGATGATCGTGTGTTGGATCAATAAATTTAATATTTTATTATATTTATTTTCTTCACTGGTATATAGATCAGATTTACTGGGCTGCCTGAGTAAGCTAGAATGCTGTCACTCTGTGCGCGCACGTGTGTAGAGAGAGTGATTTGCAGTTATCGTTATTTCCTAAGTATAGATGAAGTGTAGGAGCCCCCTAGCACGTTTTTTTTTTTTTAATTACGGAGATAATTCTAATTTAAAATCTATGAAATTTTAAATTTATTATTTTAAGCGATAAGTGCTTATCACTAAACTTCATCCTCATATCGAGGAGCCCCATAACTTGGAAACTTAATTAGGGAAGTGATTAATTAGTTAAGGAGATGTATGTAGTTTGATTTACGATCCACCAAGTCTTTTTTGATTTTTTCAAAGGTTGATGAAAGAAATGAAAGATCCCCCTTCTTGGGGTATTCCAATTATTAATGTTGGATCTAATCATAATACGAATGGTGTAGTACATGTTAAGCTTAACATGTTCGATCGCACTTGAGTTGTTCAGTTGTCCTTTCTCTCCAAACACAACCACCCCCCCCCCCCCCCCCCCCCACCCCACCAAAAGAAAGAGTCTTTGTTCGGTAAAAAGTTCAATAAATTTTACTAATTTTGTTGATGTGTTCTCGGAGGAGTAATATGATTGGCAGAATCTTAATAAATGTGACTTGAAAAACTGTCATCTTTCTAATCCAACAGGAAAATTTGCATCATTTTGTAGGTGGAAGAATATTGTGGAATGGTGTCAATAATAGAGCTCGGTAAAAAGTACCAAAAACCCGTTATTCTGTCTGTGGACTCATGCCATGAACTGGTAGGCATCTATTTTTTAAAATTACAATATACCCCCTCGGTCCAAAAAACCAAATTAAAAAAATCATGTTTGGAGGACTAAACTCAATATTATAAACAAAATTATTTTTATGAAATAGTGGAAGTACCATCTTTTATACTAAAACTCAAATAGTGTAAACTCTGATTTTGGGAAGAAGGGGTGGTATTTATATGCTCTAATGATCAATGTTATAAATATAATTATTTGTCTGAGAAATGTTATCACCAAAATTTGATTGTAAGACTCTGATTTTGGGACAAGAGTAGTATTTATACGCTCTATTTAGTAAATTTTTACCAAGTAGAACTTATTATAAGATGTAATGTTAAACATAAAAATTCAAAATTTTACTAAATAATTTTTTATTTGTGTATTTGCTTTTTAATTAGTGCAATACATAGTTATATTATTACAATTAATGTTAATGAGGATATTTTAAAAAAAACTTTTATAAATGTGGAACAATCAATATTTGTTTTTGACAAACTCGGTTAGTTAATGCACATCCCTTTAGTAAGGGCATTAATATTCAAAAATTGAGAGGAAATGGGGGTCCTTAAAATTCATTGCTAAAAAAGCAAATTTTTTTTCAAAACTTTTTGATATAAATGCCCGTATTAAACAGCAATTTATATGATCGTCCTATAAGACCACTATGCAATTTTACTTCTACCCCAAATATAGTAAGTTTTTTATATGGATTACTTTTGAAAAAAGTGAGCACGTGGGTTTTCTTTTTTTTTTTCTTCTTCCACGTCATTGCGGCTTCCTTCGCCAACATATTCTTAATTTCCTTAGCGTGGTTAATTTTCTTCTTTGCTTTCTCTTCATATTATTATATTATTTTCTTCAAATTATTTTCTTTCTTTTTTTTCACCCTTGAGATTTTTTTCTGTCTTTTTTTCTAAACAATTCAGTATTTTTTTATATTTTTGAATTTTTTTAAAAAAAGTATAACAAATATTTTTCAATTCTTTTCTTATTCCTTTAAGTTTTTTTCTTTTTTTTTCTTTTTTCCCGAAACTTTTTTTCTGTACATTTTTTTAAAAACAATTCAATAATTTTTTTCTACGTTTTTGAATTTAAAAAAATGATAAAAAATATTTTTTATTTATTTATAATTATTTAATTTTATATTGTGATATGATATATGTTTTTCAATGATCTGATGTCTAGTATTCTGTGATCTGATGTCTATATAATCATGATGTGATCTCCCTTGTTAAGTATATTTTAGTTCTATTGTATCATTTCTTTTATATTCTTGATATGATGTCTAGTATTCTCTGATCTGATGTCTATACAATCATGATGTGATCTCCTTTGTTAAGTATGTTTTAGTTCTATTGAATGATTTCTTTTATATTATTGATCTGATATCTATAGTCTGTTGATCTGATGTCTAGTATTCTCTGATCTGATGTTTATACAATCATGATGTGATCTCCCTTGTTAAGTATGTTTTAGTTCTATTGTATGATTTTTTTTATATTCTTGATCTGATATCTATAGTCTGTTAATCTAATGTCTAGTATTATCTGATCTTATGTCTATATAATCATGATTTGATCTCCCTTGTTAAGTATTATTAGTTTTATTGTATGATTTCTTTTATATTCTTGATCTGATATCTATAGTATATTGATTGATATCTACTGTCTTATTATTTTCCTAAAAAAAAGGCTATGCGTCAAAAAAAAAAAAAACTGTAGCGCACTGTAGTGCGTTACTGTAGTGCGCTACAATAGGAGTAAAATTCACGGTAGTCCTATAGGTCTACCGTACACGAACTCGTATTGAACACATATGAGATGTACGCCTTGGAGGCTTGGACCTTAATATCCAATTATGAATAAAATGACCCAATTCATCTGAAAATAAAAGTTTCATGGCAAAAATTGCTGTTTCAAATTGAGAGACCGAATCGAACCAGGCCTCGATGGTAAGGGATCATCTGAGTTCTATACCCTATGAATATGTAGTGTGGGTTATTCAATTGATTCTGAAATACTACAAGGTTAAGTCAGTTGAATAGGGATTCTCTTTGAGTTTACCCTTTTCTAGGGGTAGAAAACAATTATTGAAAATTTGATGGGTTTTTACAGAAGATGTCATACTGATCGATGAGACAAAACGGGATATCTATATATGTTTTGTTCTGAGTGAGAAATGTTAACTGATAGACTATAATCTACTCTTCAAATATTTTACAATAATCTTGATTTATAGAGTATAACTTTAGTACTCATAATGAAATTATGTTTGTTTGGAGAGCATACATGAATTAGTTAGTTGTTAAATTTTTGAAATATACATTAGCTATTCTCCAATGAAAAGGCAAACTGATCAATATATAATGCATAGAATTGAAGCAAATTCTCTATATCTTGTGATTATAAAATGCTAGAATCTTCCTAAAAAAGGAAAAAGGAAAAGAAAATGAAAATGCTAGAATCAAGAAAATTTATTTTTTGTGAAACAGCCATTGGATTAGTGATTCATTATGTATGAAGGAATGATCCCTATACTTGTAGATTTTGTATTTTTTACTAACAAGAGATCTAAGTGCCTTTGTAGTATGCATTAATCATGTATTCCTAACAAATGAAAAAGTGCATTTTGATATTCACTACTAGAATTTTGGGCTTTCAACACACACCTTTCATAACACTAAAGTATAAATGTATCTATTAATATCTACAATCACATCAAATATTAATTTATTTATATTTACTAAAACACTGCAAGAGTAATATTATAACTATTTTAATGTGTCATCAAATAAAATCCTATCATAACACAAGAAATAAGTGTCATAATAAAATTTTAATCAAAACACTAACAAGTGTAATTAAAATTTTATAAGTATAGAAACACAATCAAGTGTTATTTTATTTGTTAATATATTAACTTAAGGTATTAATAGATTAATATGTATAGTGTAATTGTAATACATATATAATTACATTATTAATTATTATTTAAAGACATCTGCTGCTGTCTCACATTGGAAAGGAAGAAAATGATTGATTGTTAACTGTAGTATTAAAAGAGAATGATTGAGTTTAGATTATTATAAGGCCAAAATTTCAACAGCGTAAGACTATTTATATATTTACTTACAAATTATTTATATATTTACTTACAAATGATGTAATATACTATATATTTAAACAAATTTTTATGTTTTCAATTATATAATATAATGATATATAATTTTATGATATTATGATATTTGTATGAATACTTAAAAATTGTCATAATAGGTTTTCTATCCAAACACTTTATTATGTATTAACATGTTAAGATATATAACACTAGATAGCCAACAACCGGGTCATGATAGATGATTTATTATGGCATATACTTGTGTTTTCATACGTTAGTCTAATTCCACACTTTCAAAGTATATGATCACATAAGAAAGTGTCGTTATATTCAATACACATTTGGTCACATAGGAATAGATAGCATAAAAAGTACGTGTCGCTATAGATAAAATGTTATCAAATATTATCTATTAAAATATTTTCAAGTGTTTTAAATGCCAAAATTCTAGTAGTGACTTGTGATGGTTAAATATCGTTGAAATTTATAAGAAAACTTTATGGAACATTCATAAGAACGATAAAGCTTTATAGAGTATTCCTCAATTACTATAAATATAAACAAAAAGTTATACTACATAAATGAGAATATCTAGATTAATATGAATATGATAGATTAAAGAATGAATGCATTGCAGAAGAAAAAAATTGTACTAGTTATCGCCCCTGTTTTTACACTCTACCGCCTCAATTTGGACTAAATCACCCCCTTACAATACCCTCTCTCTTCCCCTCCCTTTGAAGCAAAAGGATAATTTTGTCAAAATTAAGACGATAATGCTTAAAAGTGAGGCGGTAACTAGTAATACCCAAAATAAAATTACAGGAGTCCCTAGTAAATGAGAAAGTGAAAGAAATATATTTGAGATGTGTGTACCTACAAGACCTTAGAACATGAAAAATTATGGACAAAAAATGTATTGAATAAGATGTGATCTATATATCTGAAATTAGATTAGGATGTATGTTTTGATAGAATACAACAATGGCCAGAACTGTAAGATAAAAGGCTTTAACTAACATTTTCTATAAGGAAAAAAAATACTCATATTAGATTGTGGAAAGAAATCATCTTACAACAACAGAATATGGATCTTTTTTCTTCATCTTTTTCCCTTTCAACAGAATATGGCATGAAACTCCAAATGAGTTTACTAATCTTTTATGAATCATGTTTGCATCTGTAAATTGAACTATGCTCCATACCCAGTTTGAACTAATGGAAGTGAATCATTTTATTTTGTAGATTGACTGGATGGTTGATATTCAGACATCTTCTTAATTGGTTCATTTATAAAATCCAAAATGTGGAAAATCATGATGGAAAAGCAAGGCCGGGCCGGGAATCTAGAACTAGCAGGCAATTCAAACGATTCGTCATCTGATGATAAACTGATCAATTGCTTGAGTGATGTTAGAGATAAAAGTATCCCCTCAGATGTGTTGGTTTTTGGCAATAGCAGACCAAATATAACCTCACTAAACCAACCAAACGGTGGCTTAAGGATCGATGAATTACAAATGCATGGAGGAAAGCATTGTGAAGATAACACATTTGATGATGTAGAAACAACATGGCTTCTAAAATCAGGTAATACAAAATTTGACTGTCTCGGGAGATGAACTGGTGCATTGTACTTAATTTTGTTTGTTAATTAGTGTATGAATTCTGGAAGGAGTTGGGAAATATTATGCTGCTGCTTGGTGTTTGTTGCTGTTAATTAAGAACCAATCTCCTACTATTCCAAGCAGCAATCTTGAGTAACTTGGCTTGATTATAAATCTCGTGATAGTAAGGACACTGACATCCAGTGGCGGAACCAGCATGGAGCAAGAGGGTGTAAAAGTACCCTCATGCCCCATGGTTCCGCCATCCCTCTTAGAATTCTCTCATTCACCTTCTTCTCTCCAAATTATTCATTCTTCTCCATTATTCATACCTCTATTCCTAGTATTCATTCATTATTTTTTCTCTGAAATTAACACTCTCATCTAAAAATTTCTAGGTCCGCCACTGCTGACATTGTACATATTGGATTGATCAATGATACTTTTTGACAAACTGGTTTCATTTGTCAAGAACTATTACAAATTTTTCCATGAAACTCTGGGAAAATACCCGAAATTTGGCTGATGTGTTGCCCTTTCTTACTGAGTTTTAACGTGGTAATTGAAATTCATGTGCATAGTCTTGTTTACATGATGTGGAGTTTCTGACACAGGGATATGTTTTGTTTTACTGTCCAGACCAAAACTGTGAGCAAGAGCATCTGAAATTTTCAAGTGTGGCTTCTCCGATGAGTAAACATGTGACCCCAGCTACTCTTGCTGGCAGTTCAGCTGTAAACATTCTTGCCATTAAATTCTCCATTTTCAATCTTTTCTTCAACATGCATATCTCATATATATGAGATCATTGAGTCCATGTATATTAAGATATCATCACTGTTTACTCATAGGCCATCAACAAGTTCAAAAGTTAACCGGCTACGATTCGGTTTTCTGATCTGCAGGCATTCACATCATATCCTTTTCCAGAATCATCTTCTTTCTGTGGTAATTCGCCAGAGTACGGTCAAACTTGGGTATATAATCTCAAGTTACAATCATTTTTCTGGATCCAAATTGTACCATAAAACTTTATCTTTGAAGTGAAAAGCCTGATTAATTAATGGATGCATGGGTGGTTTGTCAGGTAAGTTCAGACGTCCATGGGGCACATTACTCCAGGATGACTTTGCCTCTTGAGTTGGCTGAGGAACCTGTCTATGTGAATGCTAAGCAATATCATGGAATTTTAAGACGAAGACAACTGCGTGCAAAGGCTGAATTAGAAAACAAAGTCACTAAAGTTAGAAAGGTTGGTTCAGTGTCTATTTTTTAATGATCAATCAGCATGTTTGTTGAAACTGTTAAATTTTATTCATCGGAATGAGCATTTAACCCAAAAACAATTAGCAATGAATGACCCTGGATTATTTATATTATACACAGGCGATGGGTTTCCGACCTTAACAGAAACATGTGTTTGTTTTCGATTTTGCAGCCATACCTTCATGAATCTAGACACCGGCATGCCATGAGAAGAGCCAGGGGTTGTGGGGGGAGATTCCTGAGCAAGAAGATGCTGAATCCCAGAGCAGACGGCAGCAACGTTTCCCGTTCGTCGGAGGAGGACAAGAACACGAACATAGACTGCAACGCATCCGTTGCAGAGGAAACTCACCACATTTCGACCGGCGGCGGCTTATCTCGGCCTACCATGATCCCGGTCTCCGGTGGGAACATGCATGTGGGATCAGCGGTCTGTAATCAGGTGAAAGGGCTTGCATTACAAGAAATGGCGAACCAGAAAGACAGTTTCCAATGGGGTTACCATTTTCACTGCAAAACAAAGTAGATTTTCAGGTCTGGTACACCCTGTTTTGAATATTGTATATAGAGTACCAGTATGAGTTCAGGAGCCATGTTTTCAAGAAGAGGTCTAATCTAATGTGTTTGCAGTACATTATTTTGTTTGAGAGAAATGGCATGAATGACGAGCAATTTATTACTTATTTTACTGTTAATTTTCTTATTTTTATGTGTTTTTTACTTTAAATTTAATATATAATATATAAATTCTAAATTTAACGGTAATAAAATTGAGCAGTTGAAATTATATGTTGCCAATTATTGTTTCCCTCCCTCGCATCCACTCAATAGGCGGACGCAAATTATATCATGTACCACTAGGTACATGTACCTAATAGTATATCACCACTCTCATTATAAGAGAGTGAGATACACGTTTTTCTCTTCTTCTTCTCCAAAAATTCAGTTCATTCTTTTTCAAAAATCACTTCTTCTTCTTCTTCTTCAAAAATCAGTTATTCTTCTTCGCCGTACTACATTCAAAACCGCATTTAATCAAAATTTTCATCCAAACACAAATTTAACGGAGATCGACGATTGTATTTTCCGACGAACAACACCAAATACAACGGAAAAATCACTTCTTCTTAAAAAATCATTTCTTCCTGCTCAAAAATATCTTCTTCTTCTTCAAAAATCTCTTCTTCTTCTTCAAAAATAACTTATTCTTCTTAAAAAATCACCACATCATAAAGTATGAACTGTATTTGATGGATTTACGAAACCTTATTTTCGCGATTTGATGTTGGGTAATGTATTAATGATGTTTTATTAGTGTTTTCTTATTCAAATAATGCTCTGTTACTCCGAAATATGATATATAAATTGTTTCCGTGAGGTAATGGCATTTTCATGTGAAATGGGTTGCTTCTGATTCTTCTCTGCTGCTGGACTTGGTAGAACGCGTTATGCGACGTAACTAGACGTTGCGGGACGTTGCGGGGCAAAATAGGATGTTGCTTCTTTGTATTTTGGACGTAGCTAGACGTAACATGACGTTGTGGGACATTGCTTCTTTGTATTTTTAGACGTTGAGGGACTTAGCTGGACGTATCTGGACGTGGTGCTAGTTTTTTTGGACGTAGCGAGCCGTGGTAGACGTTTTTGGACGTGGTTCTAGTTTTTTTTTGACGTTGTGATAGTGTTATGAGACGTGATGGACTCTCTTTGTGAAAAAAATCAGCTTAAATTCACATGCATGGATGTAGACGTTTCTGGACGTGGTGGACTGTCTTTGTGAAAAAAATCAGCTTGAATTCACATGCATGGATGTAAACGTTTCTGGATGTGGTTCTAGTTGTTATGTGAGGTGGTGGGCTGTTTTTATGAAAAAAGTTTAAATTCACATGAATGGATATAGACGTTTCTGTACGTGGTGCAAGTTGTTTTTGATTAGCTCTAGTTGTTCTAAGATGTTGTGGAAGGTGTTATGTGAAAAATTCAGCTTAAATTCACATGTCTGGATGTAGACGTTTTTGGACGTGGTTCTAGTTGTTTTTGACGTTGTGATAGTGTTATGAGACGTGGTGGATTGTCTTTGTGAAAAAAATCAGTTTAAATTCACATGTATGGATGTAGATATTTCTGGACGTGGTTCTATTTGTTTTTGACGTGGTGCTAGTGTTCTGAGACGTGGTGGACTGTCTTTGTGAAAAAAATCAGCTTAAATTCACATGTATGGATGTAGACGTTTCTGGACGTGGTTCTAGTTGTTGTTGACGTGGTGATAGTGTTATGAGAAGTTATGGACTATCTTTGTGAAAAAAATCAGCTTAAATTCACATGCATGGATGTAGACATTTCTGGACGTGGTTCTAGTTGTTTTTTACATGATGGTAGTGTTCTGAGACGTGGTGGACTCTCTTTGTGAAAAAAAGCAGCTTAAATTCACATGCATGGATGTAGACGTTTCTGTACGTGGTTCTAGTTGTTCTGTGAGGTGGTGGGCTATTTTTTTGAAAAAAAATCAGTTTAAATTCACATGAATGGATGTAGACTTTTCTGGACGTGGTGCTAGTTGTTTTTGACGTGGTGCTAGTGTTATGAAACGTGATGGACATGCCTGGATGTAGACGTTGCGACAGTTATTTTTTGGACGTTGCGGCAGTTGTTCTGAGACGTTGTGGACTCAAGGAGCGCGCGCGTGAGCAAAACTTACTATATTTAGTAAGTGTACAGTTGTTAAGCAAAAAATTACTATATATAATAATAGGTATATTTACCAATGGTACAGGATATACTAACTAATAGACAGATCTCATCTAATGTAGTCTCCCCATTGCAGGTTAAGTGACTTTCACGATATCATATAACAACATAGTCAAGTAAATGCTTATATGCCAACAAATTCCATCAAATAATGCCAATAAGAATAAGAGAGAAAACTTACGGTTATGTTATAGAATTTAAAATAATATATAATAATAAGAAGAAACCAATTATATAGTACTGTATATTTTTTTTTTTTGTATCCATGAAATATTGTTTTCCTGGAGAAAAATCATAAAAAAGTAAAATTATTTGATGAAGATAGAGGATTTTGATAGTTCACTATCATTCCTAACATTTCGAGTTAATTAATTTATTATTTTGGAAGAAAAATTACAAAAATTTTGAAGAAAGATCGATCCTGATATACGAAAATAAAACTATAAATCGAAAAAATTGAACAGATTTTGAAAGAGATGAGAAATAAGAGAAGATAATAAAAGTGTTTGACGAGTAAATATTAATATCGAAAAAATTGAATTATGCTCCAATAACTCAAAATTACATTGACAATATCACTTACCTTAAAAAAATTATAGTAATAATTGTTTTTATTTATTGGAATTTTTTTCTAAAAAATTAAAGTTTTTAAAAGGTACTATTAATTACTGTCTCATTTTTAAGTATTACCATCCAATTTTAATAAAATTATTTTTTTATTTCAAAGAAGAAGGAAGAGAGGAGCAATGAGGAGATTTTTAGTCCGAATTAAAAGGTAAAAAGTAAAAATTAAGATTGATAATAAGTAAAAAGTTTTTTAAAATCTACAAATTAAGATAAACATGGTCCATACGACGTGAACGATATCAGACTGGCCAGATAAAGCCGATCAATTATTAATAATTTTTCAAAGAATTTGGATTATTAGTAATATTCTTTGGAGTCCAGAAGAATGATGGGGCCAATCCAACCTAAACCCAAAAAAGTAAGTTGACTAGACTATCGGTCATTTTTTTTCCCATTTCATATGGGCCGACATTCACGCCGAGAGATGACCAAGTCCACAGGGGACAAAGTCAAATCAAATGCTCAGGGTTTTTCTTTCTTTAATAATTCTTCATTCAATATTATTTTAATTAAATAATACACTTAATATTATTAATTTTTAATTTATGTAAATTATTTTAAATTTTTTTATAAAAATTACCTTAATTTTATAATGAAAGTTCTTATTATACTTAGTCCAAAAACTTTCAAAATTTTTTTTCGCTAATTTAAAATAATTAATCCAAATTATTAATAATTTATAAGATTAAAAATTATATACAAATCACTCAAATTTTAGTACGGATGTTATAATTGGTAATTGCGTTTTTCATCTTCTAGTTTTATTATAATTTTCCATACACTTCTATAATATTATACTTATAATAAAGTATAATTTTTTATATAATAATAATATTATTTTATATATAATGCATCGGGTCATAATTTAATTATAAATAATAAAAGACCATCAAAAACAATTATTATATCATACATCTAATGAAATATACTGTATTAAAAAATTAATTATAAAATATAATTAGATAATATACTAATTATAATATGATAATACACAAAATATTAAGTAAAAATATATAAATTTTCAAATACATAAAATCACATAATTTTTTAAAATATAAAAATATATTAAATATAATTAGAGAATATATTAAATATAACACATGAATATTATAAATTATATTTTGAGTTGGGTACGATATCATTTGTACCGTGTGGAAAAAAAAATTAAAATATATACAAGTTGTTTTAAAAGAGAAGGGGGACAATAGAACTTCTAGGCAAGTTGGTGGGCCGGGGGTGGGGCGAGAAGCGGCGGGCACAGGTAATAATTATTATAGTCTTTAGAAACATAAGGAGTTAATGGGCCTCTCAACCACTAGCCAGTTGTATTATAATTTATAGCTGTAGGCTGTAGCCATACTTGTGGTTCGTGGTTGAAATTTGGGTGTTTGATGTGGTGGGACCGTGGGATCCTACGCGCCGCCACTGGTTTGGAGCTCCTCTGCAAGAAAAGCACTTTTCCTTAATTTAGAAATTGGATATCTAAATTTAGCAAAATTTTGCATCCACTCACTACTCTTCTTTTTATTTCCTTTTTCTGACCAACTCAAACAAAACTATACTAATAATATTAATAACTGGGAGAGAAATTAATTGATGTGATTAGTAGGATAAATTAGTTACTCTAGAATTTCATGTAATTTATTTATAAATTGAACAAACTTTTTTCTTTTTGGTTCAGAATATTATTATTTAATGGAGCTCAGTTTCGTTTCTTTTCTAATTTTTTACCGTCTAAAGTTGGTGTAAGTCCTGTCTACATATGTTAAATGTTTTAGAAAATAAAAGTTATTTTTTATTGATTGTCATCTTACCCTTATCTAATAACTCTTTTTTCTATTTTGAAAAGAAAAAAAAAAAACTAAAATAATAACATTCTTGATAGGGATAATTTGTCATAGACATTCAGTAATCACAGTTCATGGATTATAATATAAAATACCGTAAAAATCGAACAACAATGAACATTCCGGTTAAGTTTCATATGGGATGTGATTCCGCTCAAGATCCATATGAACATTAATATTTGTGAATATTATCAAAACAAAAATCTCCTAATATGTTTCTTTCACGTTTAGTATTCTCTACAAATTTACAGAGAATGAAAAGGGAGAAAATGAAATAAGGAATGATTCTCATTTACTCTTTTCAATCATTCTCATTGTCATTTCGATTGAAAATTTTGAACCAAATATCGAAATCCTCAAAATTTTGTTGCTACAAATGTTTAAGCATAAGTTTCATAAGCACTTAGGTTTCATCAATTATAGAAAGACAATAGAACAAGCTGATCATATCCCTAAAATACCCAATCATCATCATGCCCTGAGAGCACAAATGCATTAGAAGGAGACCAAGCAAAAACAGGTTCAGTTTCATTAAAACTAGAAAGAGCTCAAATCAAAGAGCCCTTTTCTCCCTACATTCCACTATAACCTAATCAACCTATGCCGCTCAATATGTAAAAATCTAAAATCTCTCCGACGCGACAATAAAAGCTTCAAGGGCTACCCCTCTTCCATTCATCCCAATCTTTCTTAACAGGGAAAACAATAAGTTAAAAGACTTCACTTCATTTAGGTTAGTGCGAAGAAAAATGATCCGTAAAGAGAGAGAATACCAAAGCGCTACCGGAAAAGGTTTATTAAGCTTTAAGCTATGTGACCATTTGAGCCATTTCTCCAAGAATCATGAGAGTATATATGTAAGCCTCTTGTTCTTCCTGGTGCTCCCCCTTTGAGTGAGGACAAATCCAGCAAAAACCTGCAAGGAGATTTCAACAAATTCAGAAATTTTTGTGGGGTAACAAAAGGACAGGCCAGTATGCAAGTGGCATACATGTTTTTGGAATCTTCTCCTTCATTGCCACTAGTTATCACAATCTTCTGACCGATCTTTGACACATAATGGTCCCTGGGCAAGTCGACTAATAATGGGGCTGAAACACAAAATGTCCAGCTTTAGATTTGTAAACCACATTTAGAAATAAAGTCAGGCAGAAATTTCTTTCAGAGACATACCTGATTCCGGGAATACCTTCGCTGCATCATCAAGTTCCAGAAGTTTCTACATAATAGAGCAGATGATATATTAGATTATCTAACTCTTGCTATGTGGCTAATTTGCAAACAAAAAATGGTTTCCTGAGAAGTAAAATTCCAATCACATAAGCACATTAAAATATTACATTTTGTCTGTAGATATTGCGAGTATGTGCCATATAAAAAGGTTAAAAAAAATTTTTAAAAAGGGTAAAAGTTTCAAGGATATGATAGTTAATAGCAACATGGAGGATCAGATTTACCTTAAGGCTCTTATAACATGTCTCAAGATCATCATTGACCAAAATATGATCAAACAGGCCAGGTGCCTTTCCTTGTTCAAGCTCTGCTCTTGCATTTCTAAGTCGCTTTTGCATCTGTTCTTCAGTTTCAGTTCCTCTGTCAAAAGAATAAAAAGAGAACTTCGTATCAAAGGCAAAGAATCATTTAAAGGAAGCTAAATTTGACTGTCTAAGTTAGCCCACCTTGCGCGAAGGCGCTTCTCAAGCTCCTCAAAGGAGGGAGGACAAATAAAGATGAAAATGGCTTCAAGAGAACTAGCCCTCACGGACCTTGCCCCTTGAACATCAATATCAAGGATACATCTCTACATGGAATTGTGTAAAAGCATTTTCAATGGCGCAAAATGGAAACCACAATTAAAATCAACGAATGTCATAGAAATGATGATAATCGCAAAATTCTAATAGGAAATATTTTACTTCCTTATGTCTATATTTATTCTCCTTTACTTCTTTCCTTACAACACATTAAATGCTTATAAAAGGACCTTTTGAGCTAAATATCACAAGAACACACCCTTCAGCAGCCATGCTGTATTTAACAATCAAACTTTATGATCGAAGTAGTTCAACAGGTAGGAGCGATTAGAGCTGATCTCCTTATATGGCCATCAAACACTCAACCTATGACATGCGTCCATTATTTTAGCATTATTCTTTTAGTATCACCTTTATGATCTATACACACAACAGGACATGTGGAAACTCAAATTTTGTGCACCAGTCAGGAAGGACCCATGAAGCAAATACCGACAAATTCTTCTTAATATGACAACATAGGCAAGCACAATAGGTCTGTCGACATACCTTTCCAGCATCTGCAACTACCTCAACAGCTTCTACACTGGTTCCATAGAGATTTCCATGAACAGAAGCAAACTCAAGGAACTTTCCATTCTTAATCGCTTCTTCCATGACACTTCGTTCAGAAAAATGATAATGGACTCCATTCTGCTCCTTCTCCCGTGGAGCACGTGTGGTGTGGCTTACAGAAAAACCAAATGTCAAAGGAAATTCTTTCATTAGTTTAGCTATTAAGGTGCCCTTTCCAACTCCAGACGGCCCGCTGATGACAATGGGCTTCTTAACATCACCTACAACTCCTCTACTCCAGGCAACCACCTCTGTCTCAAGTTTCTTTTTCTGTTCTCTTACAAAAGGTGTGTCGACCTGATTATAGCATGTAAGACAGCTTTACAAGCAAAATCAAAGTGCATCCAAAAAACCTAAGAAAGAAGATTATAAGTGTACCAAAGTTTCAAGATTCTGCCAAAGATCTTGATCACTATGTAGAAATATTACACTTTATTTTATGTGCTACTGCGAGTTTCATTGATTCAATATATCAACCTCACCAAAAAAAATGAGTTATGAACAGAATGTGTGCGTGTGTATGTGTGTTGTGCGTGTGTGTATATATATCAGACTCCAACAAAAGGACTATAAATGAAACATTAACTACAACCTCAAGAAACCAAAAACAGTCATCTATGGCAGAATCCCCCTTGATGATAAGTATCAGGTCTTCATTCAAAACCAAAGCCGACTGCCCTTTCGATTGCTGCGGTTTTGTTCCCAATACAGCCGGTATAACCCTTCAAATATATTAAACTATTAATAAGCTCTTTCAAGAACAGAAATTGAAACACCATGGTTGAAAATATTTCTCAACTAACTCACCATTTACCACTATGCTTCTCAAACACCTGAACGCCAACTGTGGATGTTGATTCGCCATCCACATCACCAATCACATACTGATTGAATAGGGGAAAAAGAATCTTTCACAATTTCTTAAGCTTAAGTAAATAAATAGTACAAAAAGTATACTATAATAAATCCATTAAAAGAGCATCGTACAGTTTTACTGCCAACATTAACAGCAGTTTGGAGGCCTTTGGACTTCAAACTAAATCCATTAGGATGTTCTCCCAATAAACCCTCTGTAATGAAAGCAGGAGCTTCGCCCTGTAAAACATTAGACCAGATCAAAATAAAGCAGCAAACTTTGATTTCAGGAACGCACTTAGCAGAAACCAATTGAACATCATAGACTAACCATAGCGATAAAAAGCTTCCCTCTTTTGCAAGATTATCCCCGTCTGAATCAAAGGCAAACAGTTACATCTCAATTTCTAGATCTCACATTGCAATCACCAAAGCTCGTGAAAAAAACAAATGCACAAATAGATTGCAAATGGTTATCGCTGCGTCGTTGGGGGACGTCACAAAATTAATGAGCTCAACAAAATCAATCCAAAATCCAAACTTTTTGAAACATAAACTTCTGAGAGAGGCATTAAACCAATAAACTAATGACTAATCTATCATATATATTCAAAAAGAATATATATATACATATATTAAACAGAGGTCCAGGAAGCACTAATCAAATACATTATGCTGAAAAGTACTCATCGAAACTTTCTGTTGTGGGTGCATTCCTCTCTCTTATCAAGACATTAACAAAGCCCCGAAAATAAAACTGGGCACAAAAGAAAAACTCAATCTAGCAAAAATAAATTATTAAAACAGTTGTCCGATGTGAAGGGATTTTCAAATACCAGCTAAAAAGGAGCGCCAAGAAGCTTTCTTTTTCTCTGAATTTTTTCCGTCTGGGATGTAATGTAAGGGTGATACCGTCTTCGCTCCTTCAATGGATTTGTATTTCAAGGAAAAGGGTCTTAGAAGAAACCAACTTTGAGTGCGAATTAAATTTCAGACTGCCAATTGTCAAAGGAAAGCTACCTTATGAATCAAAAGGTCAGAAACTGTGAAGAAGGATGAAAACGAGAAGTTGAAGGAAACCATAAGAAGCATGGCTTTATTTGTAGCCTAAGCAAGGCAGAGGGGAACGGGGTGGGGTGGTGTAGGGGTCCGGGGTTGGGGGTTGTGGGGTATGGGCAAGTTGGGGAGGAGGACGACTGGCGGTGGCTTTTTGGTCGCATTCAGTTCATAAACTGGACAAAAGACCAGTTCGGCTCCTTTGGTCTTTGTTTCTTATTTTTTTAGGTAAATTTTGTTGAGAAAATATGTTGTCCTATGACTTTCTAGTTTTTACCTCATTTTTGTAATGCGGAAATTTGTGTACTAGGAAAATGTTTTGTTGCATCTGATAATGTTGTTTTTTTAAGTAAAATTTAAGGAAGAGAGGCATATTTAACATCTTAACCAATTACAAGTACAATTTCTTTTTCCTAGGTTATTAATGGCTGCCTTCAATATTTATCGATGGCAGCTTCCCAAAAATATTTTATAATTTCGTCCTCCTATTTATCAAAAGTAAACTATTATTCAAATTATCAAGAAGGAGACCGAATACTGAATGATTCGAATTTAATTCTTATTGAGGGTACAACCCTCTTGTCAATGCATTTCTATTTTTTATATGTAGTAAAATTTTAGTGTATGGGAAAGTGTATAAACTAATAAAGAAATACTAACTGTTTTAGTTGGAGCATGAGACGTAAAAAAGAATCCTATCAACTTGTTTTTATCCGATTTAGGATAATAAGTCTACGAGTTTAGTTTTATTTCATTGCCGATAAAGAAAAAAATTATAATTTCTAAATTTAACTCAAACGCAATTCTCTTCTTTTTTAATGTAACAGAGTGTCTAATTAAAATGACAAAATATATAATAGTGTTGGCCTAATAGAAATGACTCATTTAATGCATTTGTCCTTTTAAATTTGCCTCGTTTCCCTCTCTGTAACTAATACTCATGTGTCATTTATCAAATGTTACGTTGCATTGTTCCCTTAGTTATATATAACAATTACAATTGGTTCCATAAACTATACACGATGTTAAGCTAGTAAGAATTAAATAGTTCATGTCTAATTTATAAGATAACAAAAAATAAAACAAATCAAATAAACTTTCAATAAATAAGTGAAGAAAAATGACTTTTAGAAATATAAAGAATAAAAGAAATTATCAAACAATTGGATAAGAGAACATCTTGTAATTTCAATTTTAATTATATAAATCTTGTAAATAATTATTTGATTTTAAAACTTAATTACAAATTTAATCTTAAAATAATTAATAATATTAAATTTGTAAAATAATCAATTACAAATCTATCTATCTAAGGTAGTTTAGGGAAAGTGCAGTCGAAGTTTCTTCTTCGGCCCTTGAGAAGTTTAAGGAAGATTTCAAATCCAAAATATCGTGGCGGAATTTATCAATGAAAGGTACCCACACCGCTTTTTATTTAATTAAAATTCATTAGCCAGATGATTAGTTATTTTTTTAAAAAAATTATGATTGTAAAATTTTGACATATCGTACAATTAAAAACACAATACAATGTATTATTTTAATAAATAATAAAGGAACATTAATTAGAAAAAAAAACAGATCAATTTAAAAGACAAATGTATTAAATAAATTATTTTTATTATGTCAATACATATTTATAGTTTTACCATATATTTTACCAGCAATATGTCATAGAGTATTTCTTTAATTTTATCCGTATTTCATTTTAACGTGAATTTTTATTTCCGTGGAAAGTAAAATAATTAATTTATGAAGAAAATGGCAGAGGAGAAGAATCCCCACGCGCCACCTACGGAAGCAACATAGGCGAGAAGCATCCGATTGCGATGGATGCATCCTTAATAATAGAGCCGTAGAATAGTCTTGGCGTTATATGGGGTTTGGTCAAAGTATGGCAACACCCGCCAGAATTGTCGATGCTTACATATGCTTGCTTCCCAATCACAACTTCCTTTTTCTTTTCTTTCTTTATTCAATTCGGAAATGACAACAATTTTCCAGTTGGCGGAGAATACAATGAGTCGTAGGTTAGAATAAAAGCAAGTAAGGATTATATCCACAAAACGTGCACTTAATTGGTTGATGAAAGAATAAAAATGAAGGAGATGAAGGGGTCAATCAATCCAATTTGCTCAAGAAAATGTCGTTTTCAGTTGTTTATTTAATTAAGATCGTCGGCAAGTCCCCCAGCCCCAACTGTTTCCTTTTAAAGTTTATAAGGGATCAATTTATTTCTTAGATTGTCAGCAATCTTGGATAAATATGTTCAAAGATTCTTCCTACATGTTCAAAATAGCAATTTAAAAGGTTACTAGATTGTTAAATTTGATCACTCCCCACCAATTTCACTCCATTTTTAATTTGTAGTTTTAACCTTATATTTAATGGTTCTCACCAAACTGATTTAATTAAGTGATCGATTTAGTTCGATTTTGAAAATATTTGTTGAAAGTTATTTGAAAAATAGCATGGTAAGTTTTTCTAAAAATAATAGTGTGTTCGATTAAATAAATTACTTGTACATAATTACGTTTCGTTTAACCATATATTTTAGATTGTATCGAACTAAACACTTACTATATTACCTCATGAATCTATTTTTACGATATAATATTAGAGTTTATCTCTTAATCAATTTAATTCTTTCTATGACATTAACCATTATTAATAATTTGTATATTGACACTATCTACCCTACCTTCTAAAACATTTTAATTTTTTGATTTTTTTTTTTGCGATAATGTTATATTTCTTTAGTCTAAACTCAATAAAAAAATAAAAATGATAAATAATATAAACAATTGTGTAAAGATTACACCAGAACACTCACATATAGACATCTTAGGTTCAAGTCTCACAAATCCCACCGCAATTTATATGGTGGTCCTTCTATTTTGTATTCACTTTTTTCTTAAATATTTCTATATGTTTTCATACTCCCCTTAAATGACTCAAACTCAAAATCTTATCGATTCTAAAGGAGAAGTGTCAATCATTAAATTATAACCTGTTTGTCAATGTGTACTTACCTATTTTTTGGAAAAAGAATAAAAAGAGGATCCATACAAAATCGATGAAAAGGAAGAAATCAGAGTGAAGGGATGGGAAAAAACAGAAGGGGGCGGAGAAAGCTACAGGCCTAAAATCTCCTTGATTTTTTTTTTTTTTGGTGATCCCCATTATCTATTTAATGTTTTATCCGTGACTTATTATGTTGCACGGTCCATGCAAATCTGTCAAGATCTTTCGTAGGTAAGGAAGATGTGGCGAGACTGCGAGCACGATCACCAAATACAATATTAATTTTCTTGTATTTGATATACGGTGTGTAGCAAACATTATATATTTAAAGTTTCATTCGTGACTTATCATGTTGCACGGTTCATGCACATCTATCAGGATCTTTCATAGGCGAGGAAGACGTGGCAAGATTGCAAGCACGATCACCAAATACAATATTAATTTTCTTATATTTGGTTTGTTGTGTGTAGCAAACATTATATATTTAATGCTTCATCCGTGACTTATCATGTTGCACGGTTTATGCACATCTGTCAGGATCTTTCGTAGGCGAGATTGCGAGCACGATCACCAAATACAATACTCCCTCCGTCCCAAATTAATAGACGTTTTAGGGGTTAAAAATTATCTCTTATTAATTATCACTTTACCATTATCAAGATAATTTTTTTTTGTTTTTCATGTTTTACCCTTCTTCAAAATTTGTGAGTGTATTGAATCCTACCACCCAACTACTATTTCATTAGTAATTTCCTCTCCAAGTTGGGGTAAAAGAGGAAAACTTATTAGACTAAATCATTAATTATTACTTTTTCTTGATAACAGTGAAATCTTTAAAACGTCTATTAATTTGGGACAGAGGGAGTATTAATTTTCGTATATTTGGTTTGTTGTGTGTAGCAAATATTATCTATTTAAGGTTTCATCCGTGACTTATCATGTTGCATGGTTCACACACATCTGTCAGGGGCTTTCGTAGGTGAGGAAGACGTGGCGAGACCGCCGGCACAATCACCTTGTTGCATGGTTCACGCACATCAGTCAGGGTCTTCCGTAGGTGAGGAAGACGCGGCGAGACTGCAAGCACAATCACCATGTTGCATAGTTCACGCACATCTGTCGTGGTCTTCCGTAGGTGAGGAAGACGCTGCGATACCGTGAGCACAATCACCATGTTGCATAGTTTACGCACATCTGTCAGGGTCTTCCGTATGTGAGGAAGACGTGGCGAGACCACGAGTGATACGTGTGCGAGAGATAAGAATGGTGATTGTTTCGTGGTGTATATTAATTAAGGTAACGATGTCCTTATAGAACCACACTATACTAATTTCCAATCAAAGGATGTGAAATTTTTTTAAAAAATTATCATAAAAATTAAAATCTCAACACTAATAAAACTAATAACTAGAATAAAATATAAATTGATGGTGTACATATTAATATAAAGTACAAAAAAAAAAAAATTAAAGGCAAATTAATTCCAGAAATTTGCATCATTAAACTATTTATACTCTTGTAGAAAAATCATAGTTGAGTTAAAAACCATCTGTTTGACACCTACATTCATCTCCTTTCCACATGTAGACATCCAAACCAAAGATATAGGAGAAATTCATCATTCAACTCAACCAAACTTACAGAAATAAAAAATCTTTTCGTCACTTTTGTTTGCATTTTTAAAATTATTTTACATTGATAAATTCTTTTTCTTTTAATAAATTATTTTATAGAGAGAACTGAAGAAGTATGGCAGAGAATTGAAATGTATAATAAGAGTGTAAATTTCTTTATAGATACCTATATATTTATTTCGAAATACCTATAATGAAAAAAAAATTGTGCATGCGCATTGATGACGTCTCCTTTAACTCTATCTCTTCGATTGCATAAATTCAAACACTCTTATTTTCACATATTGTGTCATAAATTTATTTTCACAAGAATTATATAAGAAATTATAAAAAAATTTCACCCAAACATTTCTCCGAGGAATTATTATGGAATATATAAAAGTAGTTGAATGGTTGATACCCCATTTAAAATCATCAATCATTTTGAAATATATATGCCAAAATTTCCACTTTTATTAAAAATAAATTACAGTAATATTTTTTAAACAAAACTCTTATTTACTTTGGGAGGGAATAAATATTTGATTTTTTGGTGGTGGGTACAAATTAAGATTCTAACTTTTGGAACAAAAGCTTCAAAGTTATTTGTCTGAGGAGTCAGTCAACTAATATTTGGTTATTTTCTTTACCTCACTTTGATTAATATGTTAAATATTTTATTGTGGAAAAAAATCAATGTAATTTATCATTTATTTCTATGTCCCTTCTTATTTTTAGTTAAATTAATAGAAACACAACTTATCAAATTTCCCATTTTTCTTTTCAAAACATAAAATCAATACTAAATAGAGTTGCTTAAAAAAAATACCAAATAGAGTTATTGATATGCCACCGTTACGTGTGTATTATCTTCAAAGTTCTACGAAAATTTTTTTTCATTCATTTATTTAATTAACAAATATAATTATTATTATGGACGAAAATAATAGAATATACGAGTAAAAAATAACCTAAAAAAAGGTAATACAAATTTTTATTTCTCGTGCTAAAAGTCTTTTTGCATATTCTAGATTTTGATTCCAAAGCATAGACTTATTGAAATCATTTGACGGATATCTTTTGAGGAAAAAGGTTCCTTAATATTATAGGAATAAAATTGAAGTCATATTATATTTCATTCGACTCGCGAATGGATTCCTTTGAAAAAAAAAATATCGTATTCTTTATATACAAATAAACCATTTGTTTAAAAAATATCAAACTCCTTAATCATCGATTAGCCAACAAGTATTAGACCAATGTTTCGATTGCTATTTTCTTGAAAAAAGATTTAGATAAAAGGAGAAAGATTGGAGAGATTTCTTTTTTTTTTTTTTTTTTAAGAGGAAAGAAGGTTGGGGGAAAGATTTTTTAAAATGATATAATATAAATTTTTTAGAGAGATAATAAATTTTAAAATTTAAAATTACAATTATTATTTGGATATTTTTTATTGAAAAAATAAGTAAAAAGACATAGCCAAGAAAATGAATTGGATGGTGAAATTGACGAAAGAACATCTTCAACGACAAAATAAAACAGACTCCAAGCACAAAAGTCAAAACCTTTGAAATCCGGCAAAGTTTGGTAATTGGGCCAACCCAATCATAAGCACCAAAGGCCCAAGTATTATTTCCATCTATCCAACATTTTCATCATCATTGAGGGCAGAAAGAGCAATGATATGAGTAATATTGTTTGCAGAAGCTAAAGAATTTGCAAAACAAAACAAGGTTAGAAGAGTTTCAAGGTGGAAACATTCTTTTCAGAACTTTTACCGTTATAGTATCCACAATTACCCGTGAAAATGACTTGGATTTCATGATTTTACATAATTTTTTAAACACATTTTTAGCACTAATATTTGATCTTCACGCTAAACTATGGACAACGAGATGCATAATTCAGATTGAATTTTTTTAAGATGCATAATTTATATTGAATTTTTCAGCCTGGTTTATTGCTCTATTCGTTATGCAAAAGTCATCAACAGAAATAAAAACTAACCCAATAGCGTTCAAAGTTATGTTTTTATTAACTAGAATGTTAACCCAATTTCTAAAATTAGACTTTATATATAATTTATCCAGTCAATACACTAATAATGTGATACGAGATTTTATTCCGAATCTAACTTTACAAAAATAATAATTTAGCCCAAATAAATTTTAAAAAAATTAAATTTCAACCGCCAATTACTTCTTATAATAAGTTGACTGTCGTGTATAACAACAATCAAAATTTTCAGTTATTAACCTATACAACTTTTGACATTGTTTAACACAAAATAGAAAATACATGTTCAAAAAACTCACAATTTATCATCTCTAACCTGGCAAAGTCGGTTGATGGGCAACTGTTGTAGCTGAAAAGGTATGTTGGCAAATATTAATTCGTAACTGTTGTGTGTTTGGAATGGTTAGAGTGCTCACTATTTATAGTGAAGGTGGAGCCTTTCATTTAGTTTTAGAATCAAACCAGTGCCTCTATTGCTCAAAACTGACCAGTATTGCACCCCCTGCGCATGCGAGCGGGAGCTACTATGTATAAAATAGTGTAGTAATTCAAAGCTCACTTTACAAGACAATGCTTATAAAGTGCTTTTCTTTTCCTACCTTTTCAATATGGGATTCATTAAATCCCTTAACTTGATTATTTTTCCACAAGACTCTCTCATTCACACTCTTTACTTTCAACAGAGATAATTAAGAGTTTTATTCCGTTAGATTTTCAATTTTGTCCAAATGATGAAGAGTTAATAGTGCAAAGCTGAAAGGCATTCGTCTCCACAGTTTAAACATATTGAAGAAGTCGATATTTATGCATATTCTCCCATGGCGCTCTTTGGTAAGAAGGCAAACATCTTTATTCAATTTTTTTTTTTAATTTTCTTTTTTCAATGGACCTAGGAGCCCAACCTAAGTAATTTGATTTTATAAAATTTTATCCAAATAATATCAATAATTTTTGTCCCCTTGAACTTTTGCCCTATACATTTACAAAACCTTCCTTACCTTTTTTACAGAACACTCTCTTTCTTCTGTTCACATCACTTTCTTTTTAAAGTTTCTTAATATATATTTCCTTAACAAGACTCCGTAAGACCTTTCGTTTAATATGCCATTTAAATAAATAATTTAAAATCATAATAGTCTTATTATTTTTATAATAATAGTCTTATTTTAAAATTAAATTTTATTTTATAAAAATAATTTAAATTTTAATATATAAAATAAAATTTACATATTTTTATTATTAAATATTTATAATAAAATTTTTAAAATTAAAATAAAATTATAATTAGAGTTTTTAAATTTTTTAAAATTAAATATAATTAAATTAATATATTTTTATCAAAAATAAAAAAATTGAATGAACAAAATAGTAAGAGAAATCAAATTAAAACTCCAAACATATTCACATTCAAACATGTTTTACTTTTTTTTGTCATTCAGACTTTATTCTTCAATTTCCATATCTCAAATTAAAATTTTATCAAATGGGACATAAATTTAAATTAGTTCAATAACTTTTATTTTAAAACAGATATAGTAATTATTTTTGTAAGTTAAACCTTTTATTTACATTTTTTTATGAAAACTCATTAACGTATTACAATGCTTATGATTTTGATGGTTTCTGGTGAATTTTGACAGATAAATACCAATTAAATAGAGAAAATGATGACGAATGGTATTTTTTTACGCTAAGGTCTAAATAGTATCCCAAAGGACACCGCCCGGACCAATTTGCTAATGATGGATTCTGGAAGCCTACAGCAAGTGAGAGACCAATCCTTCATAATGATAATAGTGAACATATTGAGAACGTACGGACACTCAGTTATCATAGAATAAATTAAAATAACAAATGTGAACAAAAGACTTAATGGTCGATGCGTGAATACACAATCGCAAAGCATGTCATCACCCGATCTCATACTAAGAAGACAGTAAGTTACCTATACATTAAAAATTAAATTCTTACTATGATTTATGTGACTTTAGTATTACTCTCTTCTTTTCAAACTAGTTGTATTTATTAAATTAAATATATTTATTTTTTTGGGAGGAAAGCTAATTCCTTTCTATAAATCTCACCCAATTTGGCGTTTTTGCTTTGTTTAATTCATCATGTACATATTAATTTTGATGAAATCTTTATTTTGTAGTTTGACAAATGGGTTGTGGTGAAGATTTACAAGAAACGAGGGACATCCAATAGCGCTGATGAGAATATGAAGGATGAAAACGCTATCCATGGAATTGAGCAACCCATTATTATTGATGCTCCACAATTTCCTCCACCGTTGGCCCATGGAGCTCCAATATACCATGACCCACTTTTTAATGGTGCTCCACAATCTCAAAATAATCAAACCCATTTGCCCGCCCCTCAAGTAATTCAACCTGTTGACCCGATATCAGCATTATTGGACTGCTGCGGTTACCTCACAAACACGGGCCTTCAAATCGATCCGAATTGTTATGGATCCTCCAATGTTTCTTCTTTCAATTCCCAACAAACCCAACAACAACCAGAGAAATCTGGGCTGATGATTGGATTTGAAACTATAGCCCCATTTGGTTATGGACTTGGTTATTCTTCTGCAGCTGATCAAAATGGGCTCCACATGGATCAGCTCTTATTTGATGGTCCCGGTGCAAATAATCAGGTGGATCCTTCTAATTCTCTTTATTCTAATCAACAGAATGGCCAGCTTCTAACTGCTGAATCTAATTTTGCAGCTCATGGGTTCTGAAGATTTGAATTTCTTAGCAGATGTAAATCCAACATCGCCACTATAGGAAGAGGGATAAATGATTAATTTATATCTGTGTTTAGTGAGTTGATAGTAAAGAAATATGATGATTGGATTATATTCTATTTTTTGGAAGTAGTTAGTACCAAAATTGGGTTTTTTTTTGTTCCCTGGATATTCAAAGAAAGAGTTCAAGATGAAAGAAAAAGATGAAAGGCTTTTGTTTTTTAAAATGTTGTTGTACTTGGAATTTTGGATCGATGGAGAATTTGTTGGGTTATCTTTTCGAATTCCCAAAACTAAATGCAAATGTGTTAGGATTAACCTAATTGATCGTACAACAATAGTAGAGATTTAATGTAAATATAATATATTTGTAGTAAATTCAGTAGGATACCATGTAAACAATTGCTATTCCCTCATTTTTATCAAAACGAAGGAGCAAGAAGAGCGGCGTGGTGAGGGTTTGCTATGGAAAGGGGCAGACCAACATGGGCCAGACCAACAGTGAGAAGGAGAGGGAGGGGGGAGGGAGGGGAGAGTGTGATCAGCCGAGGGAAAAAGAAAATGGGGAGAGAGAAAATAGGAGGGAGAAGGAAAGAATGATTCCCGCTATTGGGCCGGACTTTCTCGGCGCAGGAGGGAAATAACGGCAAAGGAGGACCATCGTGGGTAGCAACAACCGATCGAATGGTAAGAGGCGAGGGTGTCGGCAACTGTTGGATGAAAAACTTGACTTTCATAGTTTCAAACGGAGAAAGAAAGAAAGACGCAGGTCAATAAAGACAAATTCACTGGGCTTCGTATTGCTCTCTGTAAAACGCTCTCAACTTGCTCTCTGTTCTGCAGAAATGAACATGGAAACAGATGAACACACCACTCCAGAAGAGGTGGAAGACAATCCTGCTACTAGAAAAGTGAAGAATAAAAATCATCAGCCTGAAGATTCTCCACCAAAAGTCTCCTTCAAGAATGCCCTACTTAAAAATCAAACACAAAATGGGAAGGAGGAGCAGAACATCCAAATTCCGGAGGAAGAGGTCATCCATGACTTTGAGGAAACTATCCCTACAGTGGTGTTTTCTGATCGAATCAAGAACCAATTGACTAGCTCAGTTGGATATGCGGTCACAATCAAACTACTTGGAAGATCAATAGGTTACATTGCCTTGTACAATAGATTAATGGCTCTCTGGAAACCACAAGGCGACATTAAGATGCTTGAACTGGCAAATGGTGTCTACATGGTTAGATTGTCATGTTTGGAGGATTATAACGTTGCATTATTGAACGGTCCCTGGACGATCCTGGGACATTATGCGGTTGTGCAGCCCTGGAATCCGAGCTTCAACATGACAACAGAAACTCACAAGACAGTGGCGGCTTGGATCAGATTGCCAGACCTTCCAGTTCTGTATTACAACGAAAACGCCTTGAGGAATATTGTCAAAGGCATAGGTAAATTCTTGAAGGCAGACGACACTACATTAAGGATGGAGAGGGGGAAATACGCTAGAGTTGCAGTCATTCTAGATCTACAGAAGCCCTTGGTAGGAAAAGTTAAGATCGATGGCCATTACCAACCAATCCAGTATGAGGACCTGCACAAGATATGCTACAATTGCAGCATCTATGGCCACACAGTAGAGGAATGCCCAAAGCTGGGAGGAGAGACTACCACACACAGCAAACCTGTCGCTGGAAATGGACGGCCACCATCTGCTAGGGAAGAAATCGACCCAAATATCAACGAAATACCTGCCAAAACAGATAATTCAGTTGACGGAGGAACAGGGGAATCACTTGCCGGAAATTTTTTACCGGAGAGATCGAGGCTCACAGCCCAGCACGACAGAAGCAACGATCAAGAAATCCAACGGTCCAATCACCTCGGGCCGTGGGTTCATGCCGTAAAAAGGGGCAGGAAAATACCTGCTACGCCGAAACAATCTGAGCACGAAAAGACTGCAGCAGGGAAGAGAGCTGCAAAAGGTGACAAAATGGAACTCTTCAATTCGAGATTTGCCCCTCTAGACACAGTTATAGAGGAAGAAACAAGTGAAACCCCACTGCCGAACATTATCTTCACAGCAAAACAAACTAGTACCGGACCTGCAAAAGCTACACAGATAGCAGCTAGACCAAAAAACCCTAGAATAACTCATCTGAGTTGTGCCCCATCATCATCATACCAACCACAGACCCATACTAGCCCAGAAAATAGCAATATCTTAGCCCAAAAAATTGGAGTACCCAATAGGCCCAAACAAGACTATATTCTAAACCCAAACCAGAGTCAGTTTCACCCCACTACAGATACCCCTTACAACCAAGAATTGTTCAACAGTTCTCATACACATACCGTAATCAACCATCCATCAACCTCGGTTAGAAACCGGAGAAACACAAACCATCAAAACAAAGGGAAAGGAAAATTGAGAGCCATACCAGAAACCACAAGCCAAATCCATCTCAATCCTAAACTAAAAATTGTGCCTACTACGACAAATTCAAACCATAAAAAAAGAAGGAAAACCAAAACCCCAGATGACCCCAGTAACCTCTCGTCAGAAGGAGAAATGGACGAAACTCCTACACCAGAAACCCAATTCTCGTTAGCTGAGTCCACTGATATGGAGGAATCAATAGAGGTTCCAGAGACACCAACAATGATGGCTGCGCAAAAAACTATCCACCAAGCAGACCCCCTGGATTCGGGATTGAATCAGAAGATGCAAGAACCGAATCCCCCCCAAGAACAGTAGCATGGATATGAAATTCATAGTATGGAACTGTCAAGGAGCAGCTGATCAAAAATTCATAGCAATTCTAAAATCCTATGTACACATGTACAACCTGTCATTCGTAGCAATTCTCGAACCTCGGATCAGTGGAGACAAGGCATTAGGGGTGATTAAGAGGATTGGATTACAGAAGTCTCACCGAATTGAAGCAGCAGGTTTTTCCGGCGGCATTTGGCTTCTTTGGAAAAATCACATTAAAGTATCTGTAATCGAATGCAGATGGCAATTCATGCACGTTATGATCTCAAGTGCAAACCACCCAAAATTCTTCCTAACAGTGGTATATGGCAGTCCAAATCCGATATATAGGAAATCTCTATGGAGTGAACTTACAGAAATTAGCCAGAAAACTCAAGGTCCATGGATGGTCACTGGAGATTTTAATGCCTTCCTGGATGGAACAGAAAAAACAGGTGGAAGGAAATCTAACGGCTGCAAGAGATTCCGGGAATGGATAGAACAAGAAGAAATGTTAGACTTGGGTTTCACAGGACAAAAGTTCACTTGGGCTAGAGGTCATTGTCATGTGCGACTTGATAGAGCTCTAGTAAATAAGACATGGGATGACTACTTTCACTCAACATTGGTTAGGCATCTCCCAAGAATACTCTCTGATCACTCACCACTCCTAATAAGGTTGGAGACACTACCAGAGGACAACAGAACAATCTCCAAAAGGTTCCAATATCTAGCCTCATGGGTTACACATACGGATTGGAAAAATTGGCTTCAACAAAACTGGAGTCGGAATGAGGAGATATGGGATGCATTGGAACACTTTAAGAAGAAAGTGCAAGAATGGAATATAAACGTATTTGGGAACATCTTCAAAAGAAAAAGAAGAGTGCTAGCTCGACTAAACGGCATACAAAAGGCATTGGCTTTTTACACTTCTTCTAATCTTCAAATCCTAGAAGAAGAGCTCAAGGAGGAGTTTGAAAGAATAACTACTCAAGAAGAACTTCTGCAAACTCAAAAGACTGCGGCACTGTGGAACAACCAAGGAGATAAAAATTCTAGATTTTTTCACTCAATCCACAGATTGAGAAGGCATAAACTAGCCATAACCTTAATCCAGCTGCAGGATGGATCTTGGTGCTCCGAGCAAGAGACACTTAAAAGGGAGGCTACAAACTACTTCCAAAAATTATACTCTACAGACTCATCATGTGGCCAACCTTATCCAATCAGAGGAAGGTTTGCCCCTCTCTCTGTTTCACACCAACGATCCCTGAGCAAAACTGTAACAGATGAAGAGGTTAAATCAGCCATTTTCGAGATGCATCCGTTTAAAGCACCCGGAATCGATGGTATAAATGCACACTTCTACCAACACAATTGGGACATAGTTGGCTCTACGCTATGTGCGGAAGTCAGGAGAGTTTTTGAAACTGGGGAAATTGATGCTAGGATAAATCAAGCCATTATAGTCCTTATCCCAAAAATAGAGAGGCCTGAAAAATTCAAGGACCTCCGGCCAATAAGCTTGATAAATGTCTGCTCTAAGGTAATCTCAAAAGTGATCGCAAACAGACTGAAACCAGTTATGCCGCACCTCATAAGGCCGGAGCAAACGAGCTTTATGGCAGGGAGAAGTATCATCGATAACATTTCCACGACACAGGAGATAATTCACTCTATGAAGACGAAGAAGGGATCAAAAGGATGGATGGCAATCAAAGTGGATCTAGAGAAAGCTTTTGACAGAGTTAGCTGGAATTTTATTCAAGATACTATGGAAGATGCATCAATTCCCCAGTTCCTCACAAAAATCATTATGAAAAGTCTTCAATCCGGAACAACAAGAATTTGTTGGGGCAAAGAACTGTGCACTCCATTCAAGCCATCAAGGGGAGTAAGGCAAGGAGACCCGATCTCTCCTTACCTATTTATTCTTTGCATGGAAAGATTAGCTCAAACCATCAAAGTGGAAGTAGAGGAAGGGAACTGGAAGCCATTTACTTTGGGAACAGAACAAACGCAAATTTCTCATCTTTTCTATGCGGATGACCTCATCCTTTTTGCAGAAGCAACATCCCAACAAGTAGACACCATTAATAAGGTATTACAAGGCTTCTGCGATTTCTCTGGTCAGGCAATCAGTAAGAGCAAATCGGCCCTATACGTTTCACCTAATCTGGATGCTCAAACAGCTCTTCAACTAAGCTCCAGGTTGGGGGTTCCTCTAGTTCACGATCTTGGTCGATATCTAGGGGCACAATTAATCTATGGTAAGGTTACAGCGGATACCTATAAAGGTATAATAGACAGGGCACGTAGTCAAGCAAACAAATGGAATGTGAAGAACATCTCCCTTGCAGGAAGAATTACACTCTGTAAATCAGTGTTAGAAGCAATCCCGTCATTCGTCATGCAATCTGCAATCCTTCCTAAAAAAGTCTGCCAGCAATTGGACAAAACAAAGAGAGATTTCCTTTGGGGCAGCACTTCAGAGAAAAGGAAAATCAGTCTAGTTAAATGGGACGAAGTGTGTCAACCAAAAATAAGGGGAGGATTAGGCATCAGAAAAACAAGAGCTGCTAATGAAGCCCTTATCCTCAAGCAAATTTGGATGCTTCGGTCGGATAAACACAGCATGTGGAAAAACATTATATTAGAAAAATATAAACCGCTAGAGAAGCAGCTTAATCCAGAGCAACCCAACAAAGGGGTTTCTCACCTTTGGCGTCAGATTTCCTCACTATGGCAAACTTGCTCTCTGGGAATTAAATGGGAAATAGGAGATGGAAAATCAACAAAGTTTTGGAAGGACTGTTGGACGTCGAACGAGAAGCCATTAATGGACTTAGCCACCCGCCTTATACCAGACTTGGAGTTGAACAAGACAGTAGCGGAATACACAGACAACAACGGAAACTGGAATTGGCAAAAAATCTCACTATTTCTACCAACAGAAGCATGGAGAAAAATAGGGGCTGTCTTCCCGCCAAGAACTGAAGCAGGAAAAGATAAACCTCAATGGAAACTAACGAACAATGGAGAATTTTCAGTTTCCTCTGCTTACGAGCTACTGGTAGCAGAGCAGTGGAATGAAGAGAAAGATTCCTGGAAAGCTATATGGAACTGGAAAGGCCCTGAAAAAATTAAAACTTTCCTCTGGCTTGCCCACAGAAGGGTCCTCCTTACGAATGCGGAAAAAATGCGAAGACATATGTGTGAAGACGGAGCGTGTTGTTTTTGCGGCCAACTCGAATCAGACGATCACACCTTCAGACATTGTCCAAGGGCAAAGGAAATTTGGAGACTGCTCGGCAAAAACATAAACTCACGAGTCTGGACAGATTCGTGTTTCTCTGATTGGTTACTCACTAACATTTCTTCCTCTTCCTTGCAGGAAAATATTCCCTGGAGCATTTGGTTTGCCACCACCTGTTGGATGTTGTGGAAACAAAGGAACAATGAGAACTTCAACAACAAATACATCTCAGGACAGGATTTATTCATCTCCATCAAAGCCAAAACCAAAGAAGTTAACTGGGCAAACATGCAGCTAATTGTGCCCCAAAAAGAGAAGCCCAATCACCCAAGGTTCATACAGTGGATACCTCCACCGGAGGGATGGATAAAAATCAATGTGGATGGAGCTTCTAACAATACATCATCAAAGGCTACAGCAGCAGGACTTGCTAGGAACAAGCATGGCAGATGGCTAGGAGGATTTCTGACAAACTTAGGCGATTGCTCACCACTCTTGGCAGAACTATGGGGAGCCTTAAATGGGCTAAGTTTTGCTTGGCAGCAAGGATACAAAAAAGTAATATTGGAGCTGGATAATATAGCTGCAGTGAAACTCCTGAGTGACACATGGAACTCTAATGGAGCACACCACAATATTATGACACACATAAGGAGCTTCTTGGCTAGAGATTGGGAAATCTCAATTACTCATAATTATAGGGAAGGGAACATCTGTGCAGATATATTAGCAAAAATGGCATTTAAATTCCCTATGGGTGTGCACATTTTGCAGGAACCTCCTTCTTCTATTTCAGTTGAGCTTGATAAGGATGCAGGAGGAGTAGTTAGGATTAGATTACCCAGTTAGATTTAACCTATATAGGTTCCACAACATATAAAAAAAAAAAAAACTTGACTTTCTCTTTATCACCGAAAAAGAAAGGAGAGAGATGGGAGAGAGTGGTGAAAGCACGCTGGAGGTGAAAAGAATAAAAAAAATTGCACACAAGACTTTGAATTAACCGTCAAAACGTAAAAAAAAAAACTAAAAATGTTTTAAAAAGGATGAAACTAGTATTATCACTCAAAATATAAAGGAACCAGGAGTGGAATAACTCCTATGAACCAAAATTCCATTTAAGTTTTTTTTTTTACCCTCACCCATATTCTTTCTAAGACATGCATCAATAATTGTTTAGTTTTAAAAAATAATATTACCTTTACTTTTTTTTATCATTCTTTTTAAAGATATTTATCTCTTTTATCCTATTAAATATCTACCATTTAAAATTTTAAAAAATAAAATATTTAATTCATAGAAAATTTCACTAGACTTGTAAAATATCTTTACTTAAAAATGCACCCCTCCAAAATATCTTACTTCAACAAGAGGGAGTGTGAAAACTTTTCTGCTAAGGCTAACTCTCACATATTCAAGATTGATTAAAAATAATAATAAAACTGATATAATTGATAAAAAGTCAGGGAAACAAGATGAAAGAACAGAAACACTTGATCTCTGTCATATCCTCATTTGGGATCCATCAAAAGATCAAACAAAATTCCAGCCACTGTAATTAATGTAACTTAGCATAATTCCACAATATTCTCAATGCAGGAAGGAAGCAACAAAACTTTCATGACAAGCACAAACCTGACTACATTTTTCAGTTGTTTTGAAGCAATACAGAGCCATTCAGTTCAGAGGTTTACCCTATAATTCAAAAAAACATCAGGGAAATCCTAGTACAATAATAATGTACTTAGTTCTTGCTTCTCTCTCAAGCTCTTTTTTTTTTGTTTTTGTTTTTTTTTTTGTTTTTCATTTTCGTATGTAAATGTACCGATGACTTAATTAGAAGAAAGATCGCTTGACTGGAGGTCTTCCAACAGCTCTCATCAAGTTAGCTATTTCAAGAATCTTGGCTACTTTGGTTCCTCTCTTGGCCTCTGCTGATGCTCTTCTTTCCTCTGCTTTTCTCCGGGCTTTTGCAACGTCATTCTGCATCTTTTCAAGGGCTTTTGCCCTTTTCTCCTCAAGCTTCCTCTGCATTAATCAAAGAGTGTTTTTTGCAATATACACTTTGTTGTTCGTTCAAGAAGGCTCAATGTAAAAAAAAAAAAAAAAAACAGGGCAGTTCAGGAGAAGGGGGCCCTGTTTTCTTTCCCTAGAAAACAGGGCAAAAGATGAGAGGGGAACAGTGGAAAATTATGTCCACATGGGAAATTTACTGATGCTAAACTGGTTCTGTTCGGAAACTTAAAGAAAACACTAGAAAACTAGTTCCAAGTGCGGTCAGAACAGAGTTGCCCAAAAATTCAAATTTTCATCCACATATTACCAACTACTACTGTTCTAGTCCCACAAATTCCCATTCCACAGGACAAACTTAAATGGCTATACTCCACATCAGATACTGCCCAATTTTCATGGTTAAGCCTACGAGGAAGTGAATCAGTTATCAATACTCCGTTCTTCCCAATTTATCTGTTACTTTAAAATTTTCACAATTCTTAACAATCACATTTAATGAATAAATTTGTTTCATAAAATATCTTTTTTATCCTTAATTAAATATATTTACTAATATTACGAAGGAGAGATTATACTCTTATCAATGACCGTAATTAATACTTTAATGTATGTAATTAATATTATTGGTTTGAATTTGTTAATATCAATAAAAGATGCAGAGTTTAATGAGGGTTAAAATAGAAATACTAACTCAATTTTATCTCGTTTGTTTAAAAGCGTTAGATAAATATGACAAAAAATAAATGCTAAAGTAACAAATAGATCGAGACGGATGAAGTAATTAGTAAACACTAAAACAGTAGCTGCGGTCTTAGTGCTTACTACTCCATCCATTTCACGTTTTCACTAAAACATAAATATTAAAACTATAATTAATTTTTGAAAATTCTCATAACTTTTAATGGTTAAACCTGTTATACCCCTATTCAATACATTTTTGATAATAGTGCTATAACTTAGAATAGTCATAACAAAAACAAGTCTCAATGAAATTGCAAATTAAATAAATGTAATAAAATCAAAACAAGTTTTCTAGAAGTAGACAAGTGACTTATATTTTGATCGATTTCCTAATGGGTAAAAACGACTTAATTTTGAAATGGATGGAGTAATTATTATAACTACTTTCGTCAAAATTAGAGTTGGGTTTGTGTTATTATCTAATCATTTGGTATTGTGGGATTAATCGAATCTGAAATAAAATTATGACTGATCATTTGGTTTCAATCCCTAATGATTAATACCCTATTAAGTAGAGGTAATTATAATTAATTGACCATGCAGTAATTAGTAAATAGATACCTCAACTTTCTTCATCCAAGAATTAGCCTTTTGGACCTGCTCACTCTCCCAACCAGAGATAATAGCATCCTCCCGCTTAAACCTATTATTGACCTTAGCAACCTTAGCAGTCTGCCATGCATTAATCTTGGACTCAACCTCCTCTTTCTTCACCTGCAGCACGGACGACGCCTCCCGGCCGTGATGCGTCATACCTCCGGCAGCAGCTCGTCTAGCAGGAGGAGGAGGAGATGCAGCAGAGTTCATCATATCAGGGACAATAGCCAAAGGGTTGGTTTCTTCTTGAGGAATATCATCATCATCCTCCCCGATCCTACCCAAATTGTTGGAGGAGTATTGGACGGTGTGATTATCCATTTCGCTGCCGTTTTGGACGATGGTGGATCCAGCTATGACTAGAGCATTGAATTCCCTGCTCATAGTAGTGAAATTCTCGCTGGAAGCGCCACCCTCGCTTGCCGCGGACAGAGACGATGATCGGTGGATATGGCTGCTTGTTTCCCAGCCTCTGTTCCGGTTGTTGTTGTTGTTGGCTGATGACGGCGGCCTAGGCGGAGTTAGAGCATGGATATCTCTAATGATTTCTTCATCAGGTTCAGGTCGTTGATCATCATGATTTGTGGTGGTGGTGGTGGTGGTGGCTATGGCGAGTTGATCAGTCATGATATGGGAGATTTTGGGTATTGCTTTTGGTGGGAGGTCCAGGGCCAGGGGAGGAAAGCCAAAGAAAGAGGAAAGAGTTTTGTCCTTTTAAACTTACGATGTTGTACTAATCAAAATTAAGATTAGTAGTAAATTCAATGAAGTGATTTTGAGCCACACACACACATGCACGTAAGAATTGATAGTTAATTCAATGACTTTGATTAGATACACCTACAAACTCACTTCCAATGAAACAGAGTACGCGCTTATTCGAAATTCTCGTAATTGAGTTATGTTATTTATATATTTTTATTTAATTCTATTCGTTTCATAAATTTATTATTACGATATATTTATTGAATTTTATATATATATAAAGGAGTATATTATATGAAAGTAACAATACTGCTAAATGTGGTAAACGAATTTTTGTAAATCGAATTATTGTATTAAAAATTAATACTTGTTAGTTGTAGAAACGTAGAGATTTCTTTCCCCTGTGTTTCATCTTTTGATTTTTAACACTTTTTTTCCCCCTATTTTGAGATTGTGGCATCTTAATCACTTGTAAAACCTGAGGAAAAAATTCAGAGGTCAGTAAGGGTATGGTGAACCAATTGGTATGAATCCTTATTAGCATTAATTAAGGGAATCGTTATTTTTGTAAGTCAAAGTTTACAAGGTTTGCATAGGAGGTAATTTCTTTAAATTGCCAATCATCAAATATCTTCATCATCTAATATTAAAGGTTCCTTTTTGTATAATTTTTTAACATCTAGATTGGTGTAGAAAAAATGCAGGTCAAGACTAACTATTCCAATGATTCAAAATAAATTTATTAAATAGTCTTTTTATATAAGATATTTAAATATATATATATATATTGCTTCAAAATATATATATAATAAAAGTAGACGATTACGTGATTTCTTTTATTACAAGTCTTGTTTAAAAGAAACATCTGTAGATAAAACTCTTATATTAAAGAGTGAATTTCAAAATAGGTCATCATACTTTGGTAAAGTTTAGATTTTGGTCACTAACTTTTAAATATTCAAAAAAGGTCACTAACTTTTACATCTGAATTTTAAATTTGATCATTCCGTCCATATTGGCTGTTAACCCTCTTAACGGAGCCTTTTTTGAGGGCATTTAACGCGCTACAGTTGTCTTCCTTTCTTTTGTTATTTTTGGCTAATTTTTTTTTATAGACATCAGATCAACGAATACTTGACATCAGATCAACAGACTATAGATATCAGATCAAGAATATAAAAGAAATCATACAATAGAACTAAAACATACTTAAAAAGGGAGATCAGATCAGAATTATATAGACATCAGATCAGCGAATACTTGACATCAGATCAACAGAATATAGATATCATATCAAGAATATAAAAGAAATCATACAGTAGAACTAAAACATACTTAAAAAGGGAGATCAGATCAGGATTATATAGACATCAGATCAGCGAATACTTGACATCAGATCAACAGACTATAGATATCAGATCAAGAATATAAAAGAAATCATACAATAGAATTAAAACATACTTAACAAGGGACTGATATCTATAGTCTGTTGATCTGATGTTAAGTATTCGCTGATCTGATGTCTATATAATCCTGATCTGATCTCAAGGAGGAAGGCAAAAAAAAAAAAAAAAAAAAAAAAAAACCAAAAATAACAAAAGAAAGGAAGACAACTGTAGCGCGTTAAATGCCCTCAAAAAAAGGCTCCGTTAAGAGGGTTAACAGCCAATATGGACGGAATGACCAAATTTAAAATTCAGATGTAAAAGTTAGTGACCAAAATCTAAACTTTACCAAAGTATGATGACCTATTTTGAAATTCACTCTATATTAAATAAGGATAAACCTCTTCTACATATATTATTTTCAAATGATGTTTGCTTCGTGATCTTTCTAAACATGTTTTAATATTTATTTGGCCAAATTACTTTAGAGGTCACTAAAGTACTTTCAGCAAATATGAAGTTTGCATTCAAAATCTCTTATTTATTTACAACCTTTTATTACCTAACCAGTCCCTTCTTGCGTTATTCACAAGTTCAGTCCATAAATTAAATACAAATGGAAAAGGCACAAATCTCTTCACCAATGTGCGGCACTAGAATTTGACCTTTGGGGAAAAAAAGAAAAAGAAATCTCCAAATTACAGGTTTTTAATGTAGAAACCATAGACCATGGGGACAAAATTTGTAATTTTTGGAAAGTTAACTCGGCAATTACGGAAAACCAAATAAAGGAAGGGCTAACCGCCTCAAATTAGAATTAAAACTTCTTTTCTTTGTCGGTAGGAAAGGTTTTGGGATGTGGGGCCGAAGCAAATTATAATTAGCATGCTGGTGGACCATGCCAATCCTGTGCATACGCGCTCCACAGGAAAATGACATCTGTATGGATATCACACGTGGGACAAGATTGTTTGCTCCAAGATTTATTGGGTCCCATCCTTTTTGGTCGATGGAACTTGATGGAGGACACGTGAACGGCTCAATTAGCATTTTTGATAAATTTGATTACGTCGCAGTTGATCAAAATTATTATCCTATTTGAAAGTTGTACTAATCAAAATTTAGATTCAAAAAGAATAATCAAATCTAGTTTTCGCAGTATCATTTTCAAACACATACTTCATTACATGCTATAGTTTACGTCAAGAACGTGAAAAAAAAAAAAAATTACATAGGACACGATTGAATTTAGCAACTGAAATTTAAATTAAATTATTAATTCCACCAATTCAATTAAGGATGTGTTTATTTAGTGAGAAATAAAATTCAAACAGTCAAAATTTGATAATTTAATAATCATATTTATTTGTATTTGATTTGTTTGGTAAATTATGAGAGATTTATTAAACTAATTTGATTTTCTTTTGTGTGTATATTTAAAATTATAATTACATTTATTTTAATTTTATTATTTATAAAACTAGTAATCAGAATGATTTTAGAATGCTCTCATCCCATTCTCACCAAACAAATACATCCTAAACATATAATTACAATTTGTTCTACTACCCGACTAAATTCAACTTTTTAGTTGCAACCAAAATGACATCCAATCCAATTGCTTAAAAAAAAAATGACATGCAATTATATTGGCTTAAATGAGGAGATTTGGATCGTCTTCCAAATATAAAATATTTTAGAAATTTAATTATGAAATTACTCGAATGAATTCATAAGTTCACAATTTGAGTTTTGTGGAAGATATATATATATATATATATTTTTTTTTTCTATGATTTAAATATATAAAAATATGGTCAGGAAAATTAAACATTATCATGTTTATGATTTGGACGTGCAAGAGGAAAATTCAAAGAACGGAGATAAAGCTTTGTCCTTATTTATTTATGGGGAATTTTAAAATTCTAGAAATTACTCGAAAACTGTAAAGTCTGAATAAGAAAAAAAAAAAAAAAAAGTTAACTGGGCTTGATTTAAATTTAATTTATTTATTTTGGTGGAGAGTCATTTTTTGATGGAGAATAGGAATGGGATTCGCTGGTGGCAAGTGAAAGCGTGAATGATAAAGTGGAATATGACATGTGTAGAGATTAATTTATGGAGCAATTCAGGTACAGGTGTTTGGCATTTTATTGGTAATTGAATTTTTTTTGAAAGTGATATTATAGTGGGATCAAAGTACTTTTTTATCCCTCTAATTAGGGGTAGTTGCGTTTTTGATTTCAAATAATAGTATGACTGCACTATTGGTTCTTTAATATTTTTTATTAATATTTTTATTTTTTTACAAAAAAATTTAGAAAATAACATATTAACTCATTTGATCGTTAGTCAAACCTATTTTTTCTTCAGAATGATTTGTACCATGATGTTTTCAATCAATTTTATGATTCGGATCCGAATACTCATGAATGTTCAATCCATTTAAGTTTTTGACCGTCGTTTTGAATTGTGAGTCGATCTAAATGGATTTGAATATTCATGAGGAATCGAGTTATAAAATGGATTGAAAATATCATGGTACAAATCATTTTAAAGAAAACATTAGATTTGAATAACGATCAAATGAGTTAATCCGTTATCTTCTAAACTTTTTCGTAAAAATGATTAAAAACGCTAATAAAAAAATATTAAGGGACCAATAGTACATCATACAATTATTTGAGACTAAAAGCGCAATTACTTTTATTAAAAGGGACCAATAAAGCAATTTAGCCTTATGGTGGTAGTAAGACATCACAATTTAATTTATTTATTCCCAGATTATGTTAGGTATAAAGTCCATCTATATTCATCTTTTATAGTATTGCCTACACTAAATGGATATTTGATATTTGTCTTTCTTCCCTTTTTTTTTTTTTTTTTAATTTAAATGTCACACTCACAATTATTTACAATATTATTTGAATTTTTTTGATTATCTACCTTCATAGGGCAAATTATATCTACCTAGGAAGCATGAAACATGGTGTCCTAATGCTTTGATAGAAAAATATTTTGTCATTTATTGTGATGGTGTCTCGTCAATGTCTCTTAGTCAATATTGTCTAGTACTACTATATAACGATTGCTAACCACACCACTATAAATTTTTTTTATGTAACTACTTTATTTATTATTTTTTTGGGTACTCTTCCAATCACACACCAATATCTGTATTGAACCATTTATTGACTTGTGCATGTCTTACTTGTCCTGCACTGTATTTGCTAACACACCCCCGCAAGCTCAATAGCAGCAAGCTGCAGCTTGGATATCAAATCATGAAATACAAGAACATGTAAAGTTTTGGTGAACAAATCAGCTATCTACTGTTTAGTACCAACATGTTACAGTGAAATACGTTCACTTTTGTAAGCCTCCCGGTTGACATGACAATCTATGTCAATGTACTTAGTTCTCTCGTGAAAAACTGGATTCTCCGCAATGTGAATGGCTGCTTGATTATCACATTCAGACGCCACAGATGCCTAAAAGATGCGGACAAGATCCCAATCATCATCACTGAATGCTGTCAACTCAAAAGAAGTGTTGCTTAGAAAGAATAGTCCTCTGCTAGGAGATCCAACCAATTCATGATCATTCACATTCTGCGAAAAAAATCAAAACATCCTTTTTACAATTACTTTTTTACCACTCCTGTAGGCAACCACCACATGTAAGAGCTTCAAAGGCGATTCTTTATAGTTCCAAGTTGAATTCTTTGCGGAGAATCAACGATTTTCCTTACCCACTTCCTTATAAGAGAGTATGGGGCTCTCATTTGAATGGCGTCTTGCATACTGTCGTTTTACTAGAGAGAGGAGACACAACATGCACACCCCCACCCCTACCCATTTATGATTTATTCTCTTCTCCTCTCATGATTTTTGATAAACTCATTAAACTCTTTTTTCTAGCCAATTGCAGCGGAGGAAAAAAATGTATATAATTAGAATTTGAGATAGTAATAATTGATTTTGTAAATGTTAAAGAATAAAGTGATGAGATACTATCAATGCACATGGATTAAGTTGGATGACTTGAGTCACATAACTTGATAAAGATGTACCCACCCTGGGCGAACTGCGGGAACAAGAATTGCAAGGAAAATGCCTAGAGGAACTGGAGGGTGAATTTGGCAATAAATACTGCCATCACAGCAGTCGTCACCGCAACTGTTACTACTACCTTAGCGGGCATTACAGAACTGTTTAGTCCCAAAACCAGCCCCAGCGGAGCGAGCCGAACTACCAAACTCTGCATAATATACCATAATAATTTATCAGCAATATTACAACTTAAGGATTTTTTTTTAGGCATGAAAACATCAACTCATCAGCTGTCAACTATTACTACTACGTTGGCGGGCATTACAAAACTGTTTGGCCAAAACCAGCCCCAGTATAGATGCTATTATCCCTCCCATAGAAATTAATATTTTTCCTATGAACTTTCTTGCTCGGTCAGCCTTGAACCGTATTGACTCGAGCAGTATCGAATCGAATGGTCTCAAGCAAAAACTAGATTGAATTTGACTCGACGCAATAAAGACTATTAGTGTCAATGTATATCCTAAATATCTATTTAGATAAGATAAGTCAAATCAGTTTGAGTTAATCTTAATTAATGTATGGTGAAATTTTATATATTATAGTAGTTATACATTATAGATATTTTTTAAACTGGTTGTTTATTTGTAACTAACCTTGTATGTAAAATTTAAAAAATTTGCAGGAAAACAAGAAAACTGAGAAATACTGTTATCAGGTCATCCTTTATAAGAAATTATGTAAACTTGTAGATTTCCTTAAGTTCATTGAATATTCATTAAGCAATGTTGGGCATTATAAAGAAAAGTACAGCATGTTTGATATATTACGATGCTTTGCAAATTACTCACTTGTGAATCCAATGGATTTACTTCACGGACACAATCCCTTGTAAATTGATTACTGCAGTTGAAGTAGTCAGAACAGGATCAACATAACGATGGTGATTGCCAATTTAGTAATCTTTCTAGCTAATTATTGCTTAGAAGAAGCCGAGCCTGCAAGGAGAGGGACCAGGTCTTGATCCAATGATTTCCGTATTATGGAAATGTGAGATGTGTACTGAATATGGCTTCAACATTTTCAACTGCTCTGGCTTGTATAATCCTTTTGCTCCATTCCAAAGCCAAACAACATTCTTGTGTTCATGTTAGTGCTATTTCACTTTTAGTTGGCTAGTTCCTTCATCAAGTTTTGGCACCATTTAATATATCTATATATATATATATTCATTTTAACAACAATTGTTTAGTCCAACATTTCATGTTAGTGAACGCTAATGCCCTTGCCTTCCCAAAGAAACAAACTTTTACCATAACACCAACTACATTATACCGAGAAAATGAGCAAAACGGGGCACAACTGGGCTGTAAGAGTGACCATGTTCAAGTTGCAGAGGCAAAACCACAAGTGAAGAAATCAGGACAAAGGGTTGATTTCAACTTCTCTAATTTCCAAGCATTCATGTAAGATCACCATTCCATTTGTTTCATCTGGGTATCGCTTTATACTAGCAGTACTCAGATTTCAATTTTTAACTTAATACTAGGGTTCGATAATTCGGGTGATTTATATTTTTCTGAATTTATTGGTGCATTGTCATCTCTTTGTACTGTGAATAGCAAGTTATTTCTCTAAATAAATGTTGTGTCTTCGTTGCAGGTCAAGTGATTTCGTTGCAGTTGATGGTGTGTATGATGACGATAAAAGATCACACCAATAACTGATCTTTATTGGATTTAAGGTTATTAAATAAATGGATGCCCATTATGAATCCTTTCCATGGTTTGGCTGCTTTGGTTGTTCTTTTTGCGGATTTAATGTCTCTCTATATTTACTGCAGTTTGTCTTCTAGTATAAATTAGAAGAGGATTGAGGATCCAACTTAAACATCGTTGTGCTGATTCGGATCACTTGTCTTTCTTTCATTTTTCTTTTTAAATTTAAATGTGGCACTCACAAACTTATACAATATTTTTCTTCTTTTTCAATTATCTACGTTCCTAACCACACCATTATAGATGTACTTGAAGGAGACGTGAATATACACAATAATTGTTGAGCTATGAAGAATAATTCTCAATCTTACTTAGATAATTATATTGAATTTTTAATTTCAAATTAATAAGTATACTTTTTATTTTTTTGGTCAAATAAAAATGCATTATATTAAATTTTATATAATATATAATATTTATTCAAATAATATTATTATAATTTACAAATTTTGATATTACTCATGAATCATGCGAAACATTATAATATATAAAGTGAAAAAAATTAGTAAATAATATCATTTACGAAATTTTAAATAAATAACCAAGGAGTGAAACATGATTCACCCTACCAAATTTCAATCTTTATTTCATTACATATATATAAAAAGAGTTTCATTAGGGTAAGACTATTAACTTAAAATCTATGAGTTTGAGATTGGGTCACCATGAAATTGAGGTAAAATTAAAGAAAAAAAATCCATTCACGTTTTGGTTTCATTTAAAGAATTAGGTTTTTAAAGATTTATTGATTTTAAAATCAAATAATTTTTTCATTTTATTTATTTTGATAACTCTTTTTAATATGATTATAAATATAACATCAAGGCGCGTTGTATTAGTAAGATGTTTCATATGTATAAATAAGGTTGTAGGTTTGAATCATTAATAAGTAAAAGGGTCGTTGATGAAATGGCTGTACTTAATTTAATATAATATATTTTGAGTTCGAATCATTTAAATTATGGTCTCTTTCTTTGTGCTAAAAAAATTTAATTAATTTATTTTTTCTTAAAAAACTTATTTTTTTACTACAAAATAAAACCTATCTAAACAATCACATGCAAACAAACAAGTTCCTATAATTTCGACCTAAAAAAAAAAAAAAACAAAATCCTATAATTTCCTCGCATATTTGAGTTGGGCTGCGGCATGTGGACTGCGTAATAGGTGGTTTGTTTGGTCTTTGGAAGGGCTTCAGACTTGAAAGGCGGCCCAATGACTGGGGGAGGCCTTGGACTGGGCTTCACTGAAAATGTATAGTGTTTTCTTAACCATTTTGATGTGGTGATTATTACTCATAAAATATAGTATTTTTCTTTGCCAATACACAAAATAAAAATTTATGGATTTGTGAAATTCTTTAAAAATAATGCTAAATACAATCCTTAAAAAAAAAAAAAAATAATTGGTGATGGCTAATGACGCCACATGATCTATAATCGCTTGTGGCCGCTGTGGCTCTACATGGAGTTTTCATTTAGTGGGTTTGCAGCAAAAAAGTTCCCATATAAAAGGTCACCCCATCTTAAGAGGAAAACACTCTAGAGCACCCCTATTTTGTCGCTTCTCGATTTTTTCTTAAAATCTTAAAATTATAAATTTATTTATGATACTACTTTATAAAAAAAAAAAAAAAAAAAAAACAGTCTTGCACAAGTCCTAGCAGACAAAGTATATCGACGGGATTAGTTATATTTTATTAAACTTATTCAAATATAAGAAAAAATATAATGAACAATGCTAAAATTTAACTAACCCCTTTATCTAGAGTACTAGCATACCCTTTCATCCATCCTATACTATACACCCTCTAATACTCACAAAGATCTACTAACTATTAAAAAATTAACGAGGAATCCTTCGAAGGCCAAGACTCATTGGGCGTCAAGCATACAAAGGCCTCTAGTCTTGTAAGTAACTCGTTAAGCAAATAAAAAATAGTATTACTTCCTTTAAATTTTATATTAGCCAAATAATCCGCAACTGAATTTTTGCTCTTAAAACATGAACAACTGGCGCCTCCAATTCTGAAATCCCGCATTGTATCTCCTACAATGAAAGTATATGGCGCCAATCCATTGTTAAGTCCCCATTAAATATACAATAGAGCATTTTAATAATTTAAATCAGACTTTAATTTTAGGGCACCTTCATATAAAGGAAAAGTTATAAATACAAAAGAGTAGCAAAAGAAACAAAATGTTTTGTTTTGTTGGGTTAATTGTGTAAATCGTATTACTTCCTTATTGAAGTTTATTTACATCTTGTGTTCCTCAACATCTTATATTTTAAACTTTCACCCACTAATTCTTGTTTTTCTTCATATTAAACTTCTTATTTAATCAGTTTCAAAATTGTTCTAAGGTCTTATCTCTAATTTGAGAAAAAAGCATCTTATAATACAGAAGTAAGAGTAATTTTTTTTTAATGCGGAAAGATTAAAAAAAATTGTGGTCTAACTAATACAATACTAATGTTCTCTACTGTACAAATTACACGTGAATGATTTTGGGAGCAAAGATATCATTTTTACTCGTTCTTTTTTTTCTTTTATAAGAACTTTTAGAAATTGAGTATTTTTTTATATAAATTATTTTACAACAAATTTGAAAATTTTAACTTCGACTTATGTTTATTTAATGATAGAATTTTAATCGGACGTATGAGAAGAATTTTTAAAAATGAGTCTTTATAAAAAATAATTAAGGGTAAATTTATATTTTAAATTAGATAATAATTAATATTTAATCATATGCATGACTTTAAAATTATTTATGACTTATTGTACCAAAAAAAATTTATTTATGACTTAAGTTGCAAAATATTTTCTTTTGTAAATGTTCTTCTAAGTTGTGTGCCAAACTAACTCCTCTGTAAGTTTTGGAATAAGGAGTGGTGTAGCGACGATGACATATATTGAGAATTTGGGAGAAGATAGGGAAGAAAAATAAATCCAAATAAATCCCAGCCTCTTCTATTGTTGTTGTAATCAAACGACTCCGTTTCATAAGTTTAAAAATTTTAATGAATTAACAGCCTCTCGCTTGCATTTTGGTATATAACCCCATCCCATTTCAGCCCACTCTTTCTCGCTCTCGAAACCCCAGCCTTGAGAGTCTGGAGGGAGCGTAGCACACTATAGTGTTGAGCAGCAAAGAAAATGGACATGGCAATTTGCTCCCACACCTCTCTCCCTAGTTTTTCCACAAAACCCAATTTTGACGATGCTAAGAAGAGCTTCAGTTTTGCTTCTTCTTTGTTCAAGAAGCCGTTTTTGGGTCGCACCCCATGTCTATCCTTTTCAAACAGGGCATCATTCAATCGTAATGGTTCCAGAATCCCACTTCAGAAATCTATCAAGTGCTCGGTTTCTCAGGCCTCTGAGACCACTGCTGGTACTTGAATGGCACCGTTTATTGTCTCTGCGTTTGTGTTTCATAATGTTTCCTACAAGTTTATTGTATATGATGTTTAATGCACTCAGTTGATTCTTTATCGGGAGAATTTAGTTTCACTTATGATGTTTTATTGGACCAGCTCTTTCCAAAGTGTTATCCTCTCAATTCCATTCTTAATTTTGTTAATTCCTTTGGTTTATGAGTGTCCTTATCATTTTTAAAGATGCAATTTTGTTATATTAGCGATATCACCAAAGTGCCATCATGTAGATAAGCTGGCACACTATGTTTCATGTCTTATCTGAAGCCAGCCCGTTTGTTGGAAGTAAAAATGTATGTTTGATTAGGTTAATGTATAACATATGTTAAAACCGCCTTGTGATAGTCAATACTTAATCCCTGAGTCCCAATGGAGATTTCATCGTGCTTTCATGCTTCTTTCTTCAAGAGTAGTACTAAAGCTAATTTTCACGCACTAAACTTTATTGCTTTTCACATTTGGTTTAGTTGTCTTAAATAAACTAATTCTTCTCTGAAACGTTCGTGTTTGATTTGCTAAACTATCTTAGAGAAAAAGGAACAGTTAACCAGGCGGAGTGACATTAGGAATATAGCAATTGTTGCTCATGTAGATCATGGGAAGACCACACTAGTGGATGCAATGCTGAGGCAGGCAAAGGTAGGGATTTAAGATTTACGTATATTTTGTTTTTCATACCGACAAATTAACTTGTTAGTGCTTGTTTTTCATGCTGAAGATGATATTTTCCATAACGGTATAATTTCTCTGTTACATGATCTGTGAGACCTGAGATTTCAACGATGTGATCATGTTAAAATGAAATCATCATGATGGCAACCTGACAATGTGTGTGACATTATCTGATAGAGGGTAGTAACCTTTTTGCAGGTCTTTCGGGATAACCAATTTGTTCAGGAAAGGATCATGGACTCAAATGATCTAGAGCGTGAAAGGGGAATAACAATACTCAGTAAAAACACCTCCATCACATTTAATGATGCAAAAATAAATATAATTGACACTCCGGGACATTCTGACTTTGGAGGCGAGGTAGAACGAATACTCAACATGGTGGAGGGCGTGCTACTAGTGGTATTTATATCACCTATACACTTCTTTAACGCCTTTTCTGACTGTTTGGATGATATCATCATTTTTCTTGTTGCTGGTTAGATTTTTCATTAAGTGCATTATAAAGATTCTATTAGGATATTTGGTTTGAGGCATTAATTAGGATATTTTTATTTGGTAGGAGTTGTGTTTCTTCTTAAGTATTCATTGGGCAATGATCTGATTTGCCCCATTCTTCTAAATTTTCCTTTCAGACTAGTTAGACTTTCCGATATTCCTTTGTTAAAAGAAAATATTGTCCATTTTCCATCTTTATATAATTGTTTCACCTCATTTAACGACCTGCATAATTATCTTCTGTTTTGGATGAAAATAATATGTCTCCTTGATGTTTGAAAAATAAGTGATTAATCTGATATGAGCACTTTGGTTGTAGGTAGACTCTGTTGAGGGTCCAATGCCACAGACAAGATTCGTATTGAAGAAGGCTCTTGAATTTGGTCATGCTGTAGTTGTGGTTGTTAATAAAATTGATAGGCCGTCGGCACGCCCAGATTTTGTTGTCAACTCCACATTTGAGTTGTTCATAGAACTAAATGCATCAGACGAACAGGTTGGTTGTGAATATTTTTTTCAATTTAAAATTTGTTGTTCTCCTCTCGCTCAATTGCAAATGAGACAACCAAAACTCTACTTAAATGCTTTTATATAAACCTTTTTTTGCAAACAAGGAGAAGTGTAAACTGCATTTAGTTGTTACTTCAGCGATAAGATTATCATTCACCACGCCTTTGTGAATCATACTATTGGATTTAAATCCTGAATCTTCCAAAATGCTTAATGAATATGGTTTTGAGGCACATCCAAGGAAGCACTTCTGATACGATCAAACAGTTGGGTATTAATACTTGGCATTCTAGTCTTTCTATTACTGGTAGAACCCTTCTAAATATTTTTACATTTGCAGTGCGATTTTCAAGTCATTTATGCGAGTGGCATCAAAGGAAAGGCTGGCCTATCACCAGAAAATTTGGCAGATGACCTTGGACCACTTTTTGAATCCATTATTAGATGCATACCAGGACCACGAATTGACAAAGATGGTGCACTTCAAATGCTTGTCAGTCTTTTTCTCTTTCAGTTTACTTTATGCATCTTCTCTTACTTTGTTCCTTCTGGCTTTTTGCTTCTTTTGGAGTATGCACCAAGAGGTAATTATCTGTGTTGTGCAGATCTGGTAACATTCACTTGATCTGAAAAAAGCTTATTTCTTTCTGGTAAATAAATAGTATGAGAATATTGGTAAATTTTTGATGGGGTAAACATTCTTCTTAACAAACAACAACTTAATTTGGGTAAGACAAACTTTTCGAGTTTAGTTCTGTTGTGAAAGTTGAGAATTTTGAAATGTTGATCATGGATTTCTGAATTCTCATTAAGTACTGAAAATGGATTATGGTGGTTGTAAATACAGGTTTTTGATACAAATATTAGAGTTTCTGTTGCTCATTGATATTGCATTTGACTGTAGACAAAGTAGTTACCTAATGTATCAAGATTGGGTTTTGCACATATTTTTGGAATATATTCTAGGTAGGCTTCGCCTACCTGCACATCCTATACTTAAGTCATAAGTCGCCCACTGCTTAATGATGACCCCATAACTTTGAAATTTCTGAAATGTCAACTGTTGGAACAATCATCCAGGGGTCGGTAACCTACTGGTACACCATTTGACTGCAGAACAATTGGAACCGGTTTGATCCTGGTTGGGCCCTTGACAATAATTACCATTTCTTGAGCTTTTGAGAGTAATGTGAATAACATTCTACTCTAGGGAGACTTTGATCTAACCAGTAACTTTGAGTTGTAGATTTGGAGAACGATCATCCAGGAACTGTACTAGATAGATTGTTTGACTGCAGATCAAGTAGTTGCCTGTTTGATCTTGATTGGCCTTGATAATAACTAACATTTCTTTTACTTTCTTGAGTAATTCAAATAATTTAGACTGAGTTGGATTTATCCTAATTGAGAAATGTTTTTGAGTTGTAAATTTGGAGAAGCAATCAAGGCTCCATAGTTCAGCGGCAAAGTGTTTGATCAAATTTTAGTTTTTTGAGTTTTAAATTTTGGAGAAACAATCATCTAGGCTCCATAGGTAGCATTTCACTGTAGATCTGTTGGTCACTGGTCCCTGGTTCGGCCCTTGATCATAATTATCACTTTTTGGGTCATTATCTCACAGCAATTTATTTGCTATCTGCCCTGAGGAGGCTTTCACTAATGCATGCATCATGTGGATGACAAAGGAGCCAACATGATAAGAATAATTTTGTACAAATTCTTAAGAATCAAAACTATGGTGGTTTCAAAAAGTGATTCAAAATAAAGCCATAGTAGTAACTAGGAGCAAATGCTTTCTTGTTACCATTTTATGGGAATAATGTCCCTAACTTCTGTAGAGAAAGTACATGCTGTTGCAACTTTATAGGTCTTTAGAACAGATTGTCAAGAGTTTTGCCCATGTTGACCATTGGAGAAATCTTGCTGAAAAAGATGTAAATAGTAGTAGTATCACAATGAACTGCAAATAACCTAGGAATCCAAAATGCGGATGGATTTGACATCTAATTATTGCAAAGTTAAATGCAATTTTTAGTGAAAGTATATGGAGTAACTTTTTACTTGCTTGCCAATGCAAGTCTTCATTTAGATAAAGAGGGACAAAATGAATCAGTTTCCAATAATTATAGCATGTTTTGTGAAATTAGTTTTTGAAGAAAATGAAAGGTGCTATTAATAAGTTGTTTCGTTATTAGTTAAGCATGAGTTGATTATGTTTTATTTACTTCTGCAATTACTATTCAGGCTACAAACATTGAGTATGATGAACACAAAGGACGAATAGCCATTGGGCGTTTGCATGCTGGGACTTTGCGCAAAGGAATGGATGTGCGGGTATGTTTTACATGGAACCAGAAAACTAATTCTAATATGGAAATGCATAGAAGAATTTTTAAACCTTGGATCATGTATCCGACTAATTCACTGTTTTGTAATATGCCAGTCTTTTTCTTTCTTTTATTTTTTTATGATTCTTTAGCATTATCTGAGTATGAAATCTTTAAGCACTTTGGTTGCTTTCCCATCATTCCACAATCTGAGTTTGTTATAATGTGCATGGTGGACTTATGCCAATCCATGTTTTAGGTTCCATGGTATTACACTTTGGCTTATGACTTGGCTGGGAAATCAACTTTTGAAATGAATTCTACTCTAATGTATGCTCATTTATAATTAAAAAACTGCAGTACTGATATTATGCTTTCACATAATAAGGAGGGATCTTTGGCATTCTTGTGTACTTTGATTATGTTAAGAAGTGAGTGGAGTGCTGATGAATGAGTGCGTACTTGAAAAGAGTTAGTTTTTGTTCTTAAATGTTATTGTGTCGCTTAGTTCATTTGATGTCTTTGGAGCTGGGGGTAATTTTACTCAGACTGACGGTCAAATATATGTTCTGGTCTCTTTGATTAACCTTTTCCGGAGATCAATAAAAATAATCTTTTTTATCTTGTGTTTCACAATTGTCAGATATGCACTTCTGAAGATGAATGCAGATTTGGAAGAGTGAGTGAACTTTTCGTGTATGAGAAATTTAGTAGAGTACCAGCAGAAACTGTGGAAGCTGGTGATATATGTGCTGTCTGTGGCATTGATGATATCCAGGTAGAACAGAACGCACCTGTGGTTCATGGCACTGCTTCTAGTTGGTTGTTTAATTTAGCTAGCATTATAGTTGACATGGTTTTCCTTTCTCAGATTGGAGAGACAATTGCGGACAAAAGTTTTGGGAAGCCATTGCCTTCTATACGGGTGGAAGAACCTACAGTCAAAATGGCTTTCTCAATCAACACTTCCCCATTTGTTGGCCGTGCGGTATGATTAGTTGATAACACTAAATTTGAGGAATATTTAGTCTATGTCCATTTATTGAAATATGTGAAGTCTTATCATTATGCTGGAAGAAACTTGAAATGTCTGCTATTATCATAATTTTATACAGCTATATTATCTCAGACCTTCCATATGGGTTAGGAATCAACTTTGCCATTGCTTTACAAAATCTAATATCTTTTCTGAGATGGTTAATGATTTATTAGATTCCATGAAATTGCTGCATCTATGTATGGGCTTCTGAAGTTCTGCATTATATGTTTGAGCTTTATACAGATATGGACTCATAAGATTTAAAGTGGTGTCTCACGTGCTAATCTTCTTCATTTTGGTTTTTGGTTCAACGATAGTTATATACTGGAATCAGGAGTCATAACTGATTCCATGCCCAAAAGAGGTGCATGCTTTGAACCTTTTCTTTCCTTTATGGTTGTGGGGAAGGAAGTTTGGCTGTGGCAGGCTAAATGGTGAATTGGAAATTTTAGATGCTATATCGAGTCTTTTAGTTCTGGAAGATCTATAAACCTCTGGTTATCTTTGATGAAAAAAATTATGGGTGTCTAGAGAATATACTGCAAACTTCTCGTGAGCCTCATTATCCAGATGACAGTATAAGATACATGAAAATTTTGTCACCTTTTTCCTTGGTGGTTTTCATATACCTTATGATTTAGACAAAAGTGTCTAGTTGATGCATGTTGGATCCTGTGACAGTATTTTGGGTTGAGACGATCCAGTGAGTGGTACTTTGCGAGAAAAATATTGTGCCTTTATCTTTTATTCCTAATATGCGTCTCAGCACATCATTATCCCAATGTCAATTTACACCTTTAGTTCAGAGGACGGGAGGCTCTGTGGGGTTTATAAATCAACCGGAAGGAAAGTGCCAAAATGCAAAACCAAAGGGAGGAAATTGGTATTGATCACTGGATTTATAAGCTTTGCAAAAGTCTGCATGATGACTTTATCGGTGTCATATGAGCCTTATCAAGCTCAACAAATCTTCTGCTATGATAATTGAATGCCAGTAGAATTTGTGTTTGTTTATGAAGCTGATTGTGAGGGATGGGAACTGTTTAGCGGTGAGAAAACTGGAATGGTAGATCATGATATGATTAATGAAGTAATATTGTACTTGTCATTGTGAATTGTATTCCCCTAATTCTTTCAGTACTTTTTGGTTTTATTTTAGAATTCAAAAACAACTCAGGTGACTATCTAAATCAGGAACTTTTTGCTGCTTCTTTTAGGGAAAATATGTAACTAGTAGAAATCTAAGAGATAGACTCTACCGTGAGCTTGAGCGCAATTTGGCTATGAAGGTTGAAGATGGTGAGACTGCAGATACATTCATTGTCAGTGGACGGGGAACTTTGCATATAACAATATTGATAGAGAACATGTAAGATAGAGATTGACCTTTCTCTTTTTTTTTAATCTTCTCCATATTCATACAGGAGATTATCCAGTATCTAGTTAATTGTGTTTGTGGTCTACTCATGATTTATAATTCAAATGTATCAGGCGAAGGGAAGGATATGAATTCATGGTGGGACCTCCCAAAGTTATCAACAAAAGGGTGAATGACAAGCTGCTGGAACCTTATGAGGTACTAGTTGCCAGCCAAAAAATGACTTATGCTTGTCAGAATTCAGATGATATTGTTCTTTAACCCTTCGATTCTACCCCTATCCATGGGAAATTAAAGAATAGAAAGTTAAATTTCTTCCCCCATCTGTTGGAAGTCATTTTAGCTTCTTTTGGTAAATTCTAGTACTTTTGTTGGGAATTATCTGAATAATTCCAACTTAATTTCTTACTCTCTACCCTATTCTGGGAGTAACTCCAAAATTTCTTCGTTATCTTTGGTATTCTTCATCTGAAAATCAACCTTCTCCACATTGAGCTAATAATCACTAAAGACAAGGACACTGCAATCTCTAAAGTCACTTTTAGGACCAGAGATTTACCTTTCTTTTTCTCTACTAGAATTCTTGCTGGTCTAGTTTCCTTCCATTCCACCATTTCCATCCCATTTATGTGCCATACTGAAGATCGAGGTCAAGCTTAACCTGTAATTGTGAGGCATTATCAGAGGCCTTGTTCTGTAGAAGGATTTGTATTTATGTCTGAATGCCAGAACTTGAATGATTACCGTTTCTTGAAATAGCCAGTGAGTTCCCTACGGATCTTTTCAAGGATTGCTTTAGTTGTTGCAAAAGTAGGAATTTTTAAGATGTCTTAAGTAGCAAAAGTGGAGACAGCTGGGCTGGGGGTTTCCATGTATCAACTGACAACTGGTTTCTCCTGAAAAAAAAAAAAAAGCGCTCCTTTATCTTTCACATTGATTGCACATTTTACTTTGGAACTTTATGCCCATTAGTGATCACAAGATATGACCTTCAAATTAAATTCAAAGATAACTTTTGCAGATTGCTACTGTGGAAGTGCGAGAAGAATACATGGGCCCTGTGGTTGAATTACTAGGTAAAAGACGTGGGCAGATGTTTGACATGCAAGGAATCGGGTACAGAGCTGTGTTCTTTGTTCTTTATGCGCTCCCTCTTATACTGTTCCTATTTAAAACATTCGTGGCCACCCAGGATAAGCTATTAATATTTTTTGAAAACTACAGTACTGGAAAGAAAACTAAAGATTTGTTCTGTCACATTAGTATTTTTTGCATGTCTTCAATCTAGACGTCACATAATCGGCCTAATTGTCTGGACTAGATAATTTCACTAGCGCATGGTAGAAAGTCATATTAGATCCAGTTTTGTTGAGAGGATTTGTTGCTTTCCCTTCCTTTTAGTGGCCAACTTTCTTCTTTCTTTTTTATCATACTTTTCCAGAAAAATGTGTACACTTTTGGATAGTATCAATATTCCAGGCACTTCTTTGTCAACAATAATGCACACCCTATGTTACAAAGTACCAAAGAGAGTTTTGTGATGATGTATGGAATTGATAGGGAAGCTTGGTGTTAGTTAATTCTTGGTTCATGCTGAAAGTGGAAAACTGGAAACCTAGCACTTATCATGAAAAGTGAGAAATAAAAAGAAGTCGTTTCTGATCATAGAAAAGATTTAAGACAATTTGAGCTTTGTGATATGGAATTGCTCATGAAGAAGGTGTAGTTTGATGATAAACAAACTCTCAAGGGCCCCTTTGTCCATGCCACCTGCTGTACAAAAAGAAGGCTGAAGGAGAAATATCTATTGGACTCTTTCTTGATAAAATAGTTTGCTGCATCATTTCGTACTAACTAGCAGTTTAGAGATTGATGCATTGTAACTGAACCAATGGGTTTTTTTCGGGATTTTTAATTGAATGAATGTTGCATCATTCTAAATTGTTACATACTATTCTTAGCCCTTGAGTTTGTCTGAAGTAGAACCTGAAATTCATCCATTGACTAGGTCTGAAGGTACAGTTTTGCTCAAGTATAAGATACCAACTCGTGGTCTTCTTGGATTGCGAAATTCAATTCTTACAGCTTCTCGGGGTACTGCTATACTCAACACAATATTCGACAGTTACGGGCCTTGGGCTGGTGATATATCTACCCGTGATCTGGGATCTCTGGTAATCTCTTCCTTAAATTACTTCAGCCATCTCCTAGGTTTGGAGTAAAACTGTTATATGTGATTTAGAAGTCTCCAATATCACCATAAACAATCTGATTGTAATAAAGGCCTGCTGCTAAGAATGAATGGATGAACAATGCCCTTATAGATTTACTTCTCAAGTATGAAAACATAAATTATTATGTTCGGGAAGTTGGGGTTGGGTGGGGTGGTGAGGGGGGAGGGATGTAAGTGGGGAGGTCTTGGGTTCAAGCCTCGCCATTTGCCAAAAACGAATTGTTCTTTGACTTTTCTTCCCCTTTGAAATGCACCGTTATGGTTAATCCATATATATGCTTGAACTTGAAGTAATAGACACAATGGTTCTCTATCTGATATACAGGTAGATGCTTTGCTGTTTCTTGATTTGTGTAAGTGCAGTAACAGCATCCGTACTGATTGCATTTTGTTTGAATTCCCAAAGGTTGCTTTTGAGGATGGAACCAGTACATCTTATGCCCTTGCAAGTTCACAAGAGAGAGGCCAGCTGTTTATTGGCCCAGGTATGGATGTTTATAAAGGTCAAATAGTTGGGATTCATCAGCGGCCTGGAGACTTGTCCTTGAATGTGTGCAAGAAAAAAGCAGCTACTAATGTCCGGTCCAATAAGGAAGTATCAGGTAGGAAAGTTCTTAAAGATTGCAATACTTTTGTTGCAAACATGATTGGATCTTTCCCTCTGTTTTTTCTTAAAAGTTAGCGTCGGCTATACAGGAATAGATTCTTCAAATCCTCTATAATTGAGCAAACTTATGGTCTGGCTTGGCTTCTGGAAAAATATCATCCCTAATGTGCATGTTTCTTCATTTGTACTTCCTTCTTTTGGATATGTCATGGGCAGGAATCTGCTTATTAGATATAACACATGGAAACTGGAAACTGGAAACTGGAAATTATCTCGGCCATTTTGCTGGATGGAAAATAGTAGTTTGCCTTGCTTGAGGAATTGGAACTGTTTTCTGTACTAATTTACAGTATGATCAATGGGTTGGAAGAGTTGAAATTGTTGTGACTTGAGATATATGTTGTACTTTGTGGTTCTGAAGAATCATTCCTTTTCAACATCCTTGCTAATAAAATACGTGTTGCATTCATATATTACCCTACACTTGCACACTACGAAATGCACTACATAATGATTCTAATGTGAAAAAATGCGCTGCATGTTGGAACTAACACATCTGTACATGCAGTGGTTCTTGATACTCCATTGGATTATAGCTTGGATGACTGCATAGAGTACATTCAAGAGGATGAGCTGGTCGAAGTTACTCCTGCGAGTATCAGAATGTGCAAAAACCCAAAGTTCGCCAAAAAGAGTGGTGGTAGAAATTGAATTTCAACTGCAGGGTGATGATCTTCTAGGATTGGCATAACCTGGTACAGCAGTTCTTCATCATTTGTCTTCTAGGATTGGTAAAATCATATACAGCATTTTTCAATCATGGCATGCCATGCACTCATAGCCTTTTATACATAGGAAAATTAAGAACCTCAATCTGAATGGCTGTATCACATTTCACAAGTTCGCATGCAGTCATAAACTATAGATCCAGAAGGCATACTAGAACATCAAGGGTTTTCATTCATTGAATTATTGATGTGTATATACCTGCAAATTTTGGTACTCTACATAATTTATTGTTCACATAGAAGTGATTTTTGCCCTATTTTACTCGTGCCACTGTCTTGACTCTAGATGAGCATCGCGTGCTTTTTCATGAACCTCTTGCACTATTAGATAATACTGGTGTGATTCGAGCTTATGAACTCATAAGAGGTTTTGGAGAGTAATAACTACTTGGTTCTTTTTTCTTGGTTGACAAGGGAATCTCATTGCCCCATGTAGATGTAGTAGCTTGTAAACTACATAAGAGAGGTCAACGACTAAGTAAGCCTGGTGCCAGAGCTAGTAAAAAAGGGCGAGAAATAGTAATCTAGTATTTTTTTACCAGTTATGTCCGATCTCGTGGCTGGGGGGAAAAGATATGAATATATGATTCCCTACAGGAAAGGGGGGTTTGACGACATGTTTTGGTGTATCCATTGGAGATTATTGGCATTGGAATGGTCGGCATGCGGCCGATGTTCTTTCTTCTTGTGTTGTTTAGGTGGATTCCAGGCGCAAACTGTTGAAATATGAATGATTTTGTAATGTTTGGAACTTTTGTCCGCATGCCTACTCTGCCTAGGCGGCACCGAGGGAACTTTTGACCAGTCTAAGTCAATTATGTTTGGGTGCAAAATGTGGCATATAACTCAGAATAGCATCCAAAAAGGTGGATTTCCGAAAACTTTGGCTGGCTTCGATGCACTTTTTTTTAAGTCCCCTTTTTCAGACTGCGTTTCTGATTTCAAAATTGACTTAAATTGTTGTTGTTGGTTTTTTTTTTTTTTTTTTTTTTTTAACAATTAGGTGCAATATTTGGTTTTAACTTATCTAAGGTGGGCAAGAAGTCCAACTGGGCTGTTTTTACTAGCATTGGAAGTTATAATCTGGAGTAAAATATTCATATGGTGGAGTAAGTTGAACAATTTTTTTTTTTTAATATAAAAGGAGGTTAAAATCTAGATGATTCGAATTTAAAAGTGGGAAGTGTCAACTAATGGACTATAACTCTTTTTTCATGAGATTATCATTTTTTTTTTTGTATAATGAGAGAGGTATAAAGTCTATTTTATATAATGAAAGAGATATAAAGCTTATTTTAATCACTACGCGGTAACACGATAACTCGAATTTAGAACCTTCTGATCCTAAGTGAGAGTGCCACTGAACTATTTCATTATTGTCATTAGATTATCAACTTTAATAAATAAAAAATCCATCTTCGAAATTCGAATTTGGATTAATCGAATTTTTTGAATCTATCTATACCAGTTTCACTAATTTTTATTGAGTCAACTAATTTAAATTTGAGTTCAGAAATATTAAAAAAATCAACAACTAATTGAAAAAAAAAAAAACTCCTATTTAGGTTTGAAGTTTGAATTTGTAATGTGGGCATTATATGTTTTATTCATTAAAATATCTATAAATTTTGATTCTAATAAGGAAAACCCTAGTAAACTGTAGTAGGAGACAGTCTAGATTGGCTACTAATTCTAATTCTCATACCCACTCAAGAAAAGTCAAATACTCCTTGACCTGGATTACATTAACAAGTCAAATTAATTTCGGAAAAAGACCGATAAGAGAAATATAGTTCAGTGGTAAGCACTTACCGCTTAAAACAATAGATTTAGAAAAATATATGAAAAAGACCAACAACCAACCGGCAAATTATACCATACTCCTAGGAGTAAACCAGTTTACTCCTACCCGGTTTATCTCTAAAAAACCGGGTTAATGAGCCCTTTTTGTATCGCCCTTGCCCCGCCCTTTCCTTATTCAACGCCTCCCTTCTCCTGCTCTGCCTTTCCGCCCCCTTCTCTCCCCCTCCGCCCCTCTTCTCACCCCTGCCGCCGGTGGTCTCCTGCCTCGACCTTCGCCCCGAACCTCCTTCCCCGACCTCCCCCGACCTTCCACCTTGTTCTCCTCTCCCCGATCGGTGTCAAAGTCCTCCCCGATTAGTGCTAGGGTTATTCTTCTTCTCCTTCTTGGGCTAGATCGACTGGTGTCGGAGGGAGATCGGGGGCGAGATCTGTGGCTGGAGGGAAACCCTTGTAGATCGCGATGGAAACCATCATCGATCTGGGAGGAGAGGTAAGGGATGGAGAAAGGCCGATGATGGCTTTCCATTGATCGAGGAGGAGAGGCGAGGGATGGAGGGAGACCGACGATGGAGAGGGAGAGAGGGAGAAGATTGGCGATAGAAGAAGAAGAAGAAGCGGCGGTGGAGGGAGGGGATTGGCGAGAGAAAAAGAAGAAGAATATTTCATTGGCGGTGGTGGGACGACAGAGGCCACAGTGGCAATGAAGGGGCTGGTTATGTATTGTGAGAGTTCTGAACTACTTATGTAAACTGAGGGTTAATGATCTTATTATGTATTGTGAGAGTTATGAACTACTTATGTAAACTGAGGGTTCTGATCTCGTTATGTAAACTGAGGGTTCTGAACTACTTATGTAAACTGAGGGTTCTGAACTACTTATGTAAACTGAGGGTTCTGATCTCGTTATGTAAACTGAGGGTTCTGAACTACTTATGTAAACTAAGGGTTCTAAACTACTTATGTAAACTGAGGGTTCTGAACTACTTAAGTAAACTGAGGGTTCTGAACTACTTATGTAAACTGAGGGTTCTGAACTACTTATGTAAACTGAGGGTTCTGATCTCGTTATGTATTGTGAGAGTTATGAACTACTTATGTAAACTGAGGGTTATGAACTACTTATGTAAACTGAGGGTTCTGAACTACTTATGTAAACTGAGGTTTCTGATCTCGTTATGTAAACTGAGGGTTTCTGAACTACTTATGTAAACTGAGGATTCTGAACTACTTATGTAAACTGAGGGTTTTAAACTACTTATGTAAATTGAGGGTTCTGAACTACTTATGAGAGAGAATGAATAGATTAGAAAATATGCCGGTTCATTTTTTGCCTTTTTTTTTTTTTTTTTGCTAGGAGTAATAGTGTACTTTTACTCATAGGAGGAGGATATACCAACTGCAACCAACCCTTCCTCCACCTACCAACCAACACTTGTGCTATTTCATAGTAAGCCATATCTAAACCCATTTATAATACTTAATTTTTTCTCCTAATAATAACTCCTTTTATCTCATAAAAATACTTTATATTTTTATATTTAAACTATTAATACATATTATTTTATATTTTAAAATATAAATTAATGTCATTATACATAAATTTTATAGAATTTAGAACTGAAATATAAAGTTATGATTACAAAATATAATACTAAATATTTTATATGAATTATATTTTGTCCAAAATAAAAAGTGGTAAATGGATATAATATATAATATTCACATCATGTAAATTTAGCATGAATGACATGCATACGAATGCGATATTTCTGGAAGGATATTGTCAAGTAAAGGCAAGACATGTTGATAGTTTTCTAGAAGAGTATATTCCCAATATACAAAGTACAACCGTATAGAAAGAATATTTCTATTTCTGCAAACCAAGTATCTAGAATACAAGTACAGCCCTCTTTTTTTAAGAATCCGACATATTCCTTCCTATTATCATCCAGGGACACAACCAAGGGGAAATCTTATTTTAAGGGGTTTTCCCGAAATAATTAAATTATTTAGGTTTCTAGCCCAAAAAAATAAAAGTTTTATTTATTTATTTATTATTTTTTTTCTTACAACAGTAAGATTCGAACCCCGATCTCCTTGTTATAAGCCATAACCTTACTACCTCCCAAACCTTCCCACCCATAAAAGTTTTATTTATAATACTTTTTTTTTGTTAAATCGAATTATAGAAAAAAATAGTTTAACGATAAATTTTTTGCTCAAACTTTTAAATAAAATATTTTACATATTTTGTGATTAGTGTTATATTGCGTTCACTCTTTGTTATTGAATGCCACCATTTTTTAAAAAAGTCATTTATTTTATTAAGTATCGCCTTATTAATTTTTATTTCTCGACCTCTTAATGTTTATCTTTCGCCCCTCCTATTATTACCTAAGTGCCCTTAATCAATTTATCAAAAATTTTATATGTCCCTTTTTAATCTACAAAAATTTATAAAAATTATAATTAAAGTAGCATAGATAAGCGGAACTATAAATAAATTTTTTAATATATTTTTAGTAAATTGATTAAGGGTAGTTAGGTATTTTAATATATTATTATATTTTATATTAAAATATTATATTTAAATATTATGATTAATATTTTTTAATTTATCAGAGATAATTTAGATATAAAAGAGACGCGAAATAACAAAATATGGGGCGAAAATTATGCCTTCACTATAAGAAAATAATTAGTATCAACCAAAACATTTATGATATGAGGAAAATAATTTATAATTATAGGGAGTTTATGTAGATTGTGTTTGTCCATTTTTTATCTATAAGATTCTGTTGTCTAGGTTGGAACCAAGGAATCAATCCAAATGTCCAACTGATTTCCATCCACTTCATATTCTACCAATAAAAAAAATACTATGAGTACTTATTATTATTATTATTATTATTATTATTATTATTATTATTGGGTACAAAGTACTTATTTTTTTTAGTAAAAACCGACAAAGATCGAACTTTCTTCTTTATTATTTGTCCATTAAAAAAAATACAAAGAAAAACAACATGGGCATCTCAAGATTGAAGGAAGTTGGCTGGTTAATAACCTATATATATATATATATATGTAACGACATACTTATATATCCACTATATATATGAGAGAGAGGGGACAAAAATACCCCCATTTTTTGTTAATTTAATGGTCAAATTTAACAGAGTGATCAAATTTGTAATAAAATGTAAAATGTTAATGATTGAAAAAATAATTTTTAAAATAAAATGACCAAAATTCAATTTTCACTATAATATGATGACTAATTCTGAAATTTACTCTATTTTAAAAATAAAAATAATACTCTCTTTATTCTATAAAAAATAGTTTTGGTTAAAAAAATTATAATTTTTTTATTTAAATAAAGAATAACTCACCTAAAATATTTAATATTATTATTTTTTATGTATAATATTATATTTTAAATATGATTTTTATTATATAATGGTGGGGAGTACTATTTTTTTTTAAAAAAAATACATATTCTATTACAAGATATGATTATTATTAGGGAGGGGAAGAGTAATAAAGTCCAAATAAAAAGACATTTAGTCAATTAGGTAGCAGCTGATCATGTTTGACCGTGTCCATTTGGAAGTTGGTCATTTCAAGAATCTGCGTAGCATAACATTAATTAATTTAGTCAATCATGGAAGAATCAAATTAGTGTGTTATATAATATGCATATCAACTATAAATAATATAACTAATTAACTTAATTAATTATTTGGGATGCATTTTATAATTAATTGACTTGTTCATCATTTTCTATCTTCTAAAATAATTATGAAAGCCTCTGTCGTTTCATAAATTAAATTAAAAACTCAAACTCTGGGATGGTACTTAAGTGGTTAAGATATACTTTAAGGTTCTTTGATTTTATTATTATTTTTTGTACAACAACATTGAAGAAACATAATCAGTGTTCCGTTGGGATTAGGTTTTTGTTGACTAATCAAATCAAAGCACGGGAATGCCTTGAGAATAAAGCAACGAAAAAGCCAAAGATTATTACGTAAAAAATAAAAAATCATCCCAATCGTCAAAAAGTTTTATGACTTTATAAATTAAAAAAATAAAATTACAATATTTTTCAAATTTTATGATTTGTTGAGTTAATTACAGAGTTAACTTCTGAAGCAATCTTTGTATACAACCATCATTAGCCAACTATCAATGACCATACCATGTTAGCTTTGTTATGACCAAATTGACCTCCACTTCTATTTGAAATATATTTTTTATGAAACTAAAAATAAATATCTCGCTAAAAGTGATTACCACTCATCGTTTAAACTAATAAATTTTGAGTTTAAGTCATCTAGATTACGACCTCATTTTTTTTACTAAATAAATAAATACCGTATAATTATCTACAAATAATCAGTTATGCTTTCATACTTATATAGATATTAATGAAATTAATAATATTAAATATTATTAAGCTATGATATCAATGAAATTATTGATAAAATAAATGTTATTTATAATAATTTTTAATACATTTATTATTTGTAGGGTTTTTAATATAAGTATAACTATTGAACTAAAAAATATTTTGTATAATTATGTTTTTTTAGTATATTTATGGTTTATACATCAAAATTATTTTAAGACATAAAGTTTAATCGTTTTTTAAAATTTTTTTATTGTCCTGCTCCCATTTCATAATCAAATGTGAGAGAACATATGTATGATGGATAGGACATGTCCGTGCACTTCTCTTTTGGACATTGTTGGTCTGGAATATCAGGTGGGGCCTATCTCAAATTTTTATTCATTTTAACAATTAAAATGTTTAAGTAAAAACTTGTTTTCTTGAAAAAAAAAAAAAAAAAAAAAAAACTCGGCAAACTTGACCAGTTAGCTATACAAAAGTTTCGGTGGAAGATAATTCATCCCCCCCCCCCCCCCCCCCAACTTCTTGAGTGGATGCTTCCAAATTTTAGCTGGAAAGACCGAAATGCCCTCAATGACGACGGACACTTAAATATTTAAATGGCTTTGAAAGGATTTTGTATAAATTATTTATCCACAGAAGAGGTAACCGCGCAAGCGCGGTGCCCAGTAAATTAAGTTGGCCAGCAATTCATGTCGTGTGTAGATTGACAGTTTGAGTTCACGAATTGGTGGGTTAAAAACTCCGAATTTAACTCAATCTATTTAATTTAACAGGTTGATAATTCTAACAATAACTCGACCTGCCTATAAATATGTCATCCCTAATTCAATTTGTGTAACCCGTTGAATTAAATAGGTAAACTGATAATCTGCCAACCTATCAACCTAATTAAAATTTAAAATTGGTTAAAACATATATTTTTTTTCAACCTAATCCATCATTTTTCTATATAACAAGCATTTAAAACTATTTTTAGATCAATTATAAGCAAAATCATAATATACACTTTTATCTATAACACAATCTAAAATTTGAATCAAACAAATTCAAATCCATCAATTTAAGTTTAACCATAACACTCTCACACCATCAACCTAAATTTCATCAATTCAAATTCTTTATAATACAATCGAAATCCAATTCTCCCAATATTTTCGCTTTTCAACAACCCAAACTGAAGAGTCTCAAGGAATATGCCGAAGTTAAAATGTGTTGTTTTATGTAACTCAGTTCAAAGAGACGACAAGAAGTATTAAAAAAAAAACAAATAGTCTACAATACGAGGTGCTTCGATTAAAAGGAGGAAGGAGGGAATGCTCGAATGCTTCGATTGGAAGAAAGGAAGGGGTTCCTCGATTGCTTGACTGACGTGAGTTAGAGAGAACGACTACCTGCAAGGAAGGAAGAAAGTGGCTAGAAGAAAAAAAAAAGTTGAGAAGTAACGGTTGCTTAAAAATAGATAAAGTTTGAAGTGAGAAAATTATAATATATAATACATATTTTTTAGCGGGTTAGACGGGCAGGTTGACCTTAATACAATCTGTGTTCAAACATGTCAACCTCCCGATCCGTTTATTATACGGGTTAAATTTCTCAACGCTAACCTTTTTTTTTTGTCGATTCCGTGTCGTGTTATATCAGAAATTATCAGGCTTAAAATAAGTAATTATTTTTTAAAATAATTTAATTTTAAAAATTAATAGTTGAATTTGACAATATATTATATATTTTTTAATTTTATGTAACATAGATTTTAAGTTTAATTTTTTAAAAATTAAATTATTTTTATAAAATGAATGCACTCATGTTATTTTTACATAATTTTGAGAGTTATTTTATATTATATTTTATACTTTTAATATATTTTTAAATTACTATTAGTAAAATTTTAATAAAGTATAAGTGAAATATTTTTTTTTAAATAATTATAATAAAAAATTAAGATAACATTATTTTTTAATGAAAAGTAATAAAAATTAATCCTTGAATATTTCTGAAGAAAAATATCACTAACTATTATATAAATATAAAATAAAATAAAGAAATAGATTTAGTTCAATGAACATATGAATGACAAAAAATATTACTCAGATGGTATCATAAAGAAATGTATTATCGCATATATCCAATACTAATATTATGTTAAAATTATTTTTGGTCTCAAAATAATTTTTTTTATATTTTACTACTAATTCATATTATTTTATTTTAAAATCCAAATAATTTAATTATATATTATTTTTATGTAATTTATAATAAACATATAAATTCATAAATGAAAAAGATATAAGAATAAATTATTATTTTTTGAATTTGAATAAATTATTTTATTTAAATTCTACATCATTCAAAAATTTTATTTTATTTAAATATGACAATTACAATTATTATTATTGGAGAAATGAATATTTAGAAAAATAATATAAATAAAAAATATGAGTGGACAAGGATTAACAAAGTAAAAAAAAAGGGAAGAAAAAGTTTCCTTCCCCACGTGTGAGGGACGAAGAACTCACACGTGGGAAGGAGCAAAGATAAGGCCCCTTGTTTCTTATTACATATACATTTAGATGAGCATCGAGTTCAAAATTGATTTGTAATGATGGCAGAATTTTTAAATTATTTTAATTAATTATCGTGCCTAATTTTTTGATATGAGATTAACATTTTAATACCTTTAAATCATAACACACCCCAAATTGAGAAAAGAAATTAAAAGACATTTCAGGGCCCAAATTATAAAAACAATGGTCATTTTGAGAAGTCAAATCACAAAGGTAATAATCTTAGGGGATTCAATAAAACGTAATCTGATATTATGTAAAAATGATTCAATATTAAAAATTTTCTTGACATTTACTTGTATATCAAAGAAAATATCAAAAAATCCCCTTATATTAATTAATTAATTATTATATTAATATTCTTTAATTAACATAAAAATATATAGATAAATTTGCCATTCATCTAAAGATAACAATTCAACGTGTTTCACCGACTTCTTCGTCACCTTGAACTTTCATTCCCAATCTCTCTTTATCCAAACATATTCTTAATTAACGCATTCAGAATTTTCATTTTTTTTAAACCCCAAAACCTCTCCTTCACTAAACTCAGGAGAGCACTATGTAGCTAGTAAATAAGAAGTGTGTTTAGATAAAGTAACTAATTAACTAGTAGTAAATACTTATAATAGTGTTGATTTAATGAAAATAAGTAATTTAATACAATAATTCTCTTAATTTTGATCCATTTTTTTCCTTAACTAATGTACATACGCATATTACAAATATATAATTTATTTGTTTGATATGGGCACAATTTATAAAGAAAGGAGAGGAATTAGGGACTTGCTATTTGTATCATGAATTTGCTATTTGTATCACAAAAAAAAATAAAAATAATAATAAAATGACCAAAATACCCTTATGAACAAAAAAACTAAAAAATTGACAGATTTTATGTCAAAAAAGGGGCGAAAATTGCGTTTTAATCTCAAAAAAACGCAATGAAAAAACGTTTTGGACATACAAAATGTACCATAAATTGCGTTTTTATATTAAAAAAACGCCAATCGGGTGCGTTTTTGTATGTAAAAAACGCCAAATGAATGCGTTTCTTTATGTAAAAAACGCAAAAATGTAATGTTTCCGCCATGGTTCGCTCGTTAAAATGTTGCGTTTTTTACAGTCGAAAACGTGAAAATGTGAAGTTTCCACCATGGTTCGCTCGTTAAAATGCTGCGTTTTTGCCATGTACAGAAGTTAAAAAACGTTTACATACATTCATGTGAATTGGATGAAAAACTCATACACAACAACTATCCTAAAATCAAATCCAGATAAATTCTTAACGTAAAAACATTGTTGGATCATTCAATTGACGGCGAAAGAATATTTAGCAAGCGAATCATCACGATATGGTAAGTTTCCGTACCTTAAACTTATATAAGTTTTTTTAAAAATATTGTATGTCGAAACACGCTAAAATGACGTTTAGGAAGCGGTCAAACGTCCCTTTTTAGCGTTTCTGATTGTAGAAAAAGTCGCTTTTTAGTGTTTCCGACATGCATTATATAAAAAGTGTTGCGTTTTTGACATGCATTATATGAAAAGTGTTGCGTTTTTGACATGCATTATGTAAAAAGTGTTGCGTTTTTTACATGCATTATATAAAAAGTGTTGCGTTTTTGACATGCATTATATAAAAAGTTCTGCGTTTTAGGTTGCTGAAACCACATCTGGGTGCGTTTTTTAATGATTGAAACGCACCATTCTTGCGTTTTTTCAGATGAAAACGCACATTTGTAGCGTTTTTATATGAAAAAACGCAAAAAAGGTGCGTTTCATGCATTAAAAAACTCCAAACTGTTGCGTTTTTTTTGATTGCAAGAATCATAACTGTGCTGTAATTTTAATTAATCTGTGTATTCATCTACAGGCTGACAATGATGATTACGATGAGGATGAGTTGTATGATGATGATGAGGAGGCGGAGAACGAAGAGGAGGATGACGATGAAGATGAGGATGTAGATGACAATGAGGCGGATAATACTCATGGGGAGCCGGTGGAACTTGAACCTGGCGCAGATTTGAGTGGATATTTCAAGATTGACAGAGAGTTTCGAACTATTGGCAAGGCTTTGAAATATTGCCAGAAAATAGCTAAGAGGCTGAAGTTTGTGATTACAAAGAGGGGAGGCAACCAAGGATTTGCGACGTACTACTTCTCGTGCAAGCGATGGAGAGATCCTGCCAAAGCCCCTCTCCCAACTAGACGGAAGAATACACGAAGGAGCGGCACTAATTGCCCCTTTAGGTTGACTTGTAAGCGGATTGATTTGGGACGGCACAAGGTTTATACAAACCCAGGAGCAGCGTCAACTCACAACCACACTGGTATTTCATTATTTTCGCATAATATTAATTAAGTTGATTGATGTGTTGTATGTATTAATTGCTATTATAATTACATGTGATTTACAGGCATAATGCATCCATATGGTCACAGACAGTTGAGCCATTTTACAAAGGATTCAAAGGCTGTTGCTGAATTTATGCTGCGTTCGAATGTAAAGCCAAAGTGTGTTTGGGAAGCTGTTAATAAACAGTTTCCCGATTCCCAGGTACCAATAAAATCTGTGTACAATTTGAAAGGAGAGATGAAGACCGCCGGATTGGAAGGTAGGAATATTGGGCAGCAATTTATTCATTTGGCTGAGGAGAAGCAGTACTATCTGAAGATTCTGAAGGATGCGAACACAGATGAGATCACACATGTGTTCTTTGCACATCCAACATCAATCCAGATGTTCAACAGATGGTATTGGGTGGTTGGGATTGATTCTACCTACAAGACGAACAAGTACCAAATGCCTGTCGTGGAGATGGTAGGTATGACTCCTACAAATAAGAATTTCAATATTGCATTTGCTATTGTCAGGAATGAGAAACAGGATACATATGACTGGGTTATGAGGAACTTGAGATTTTTGCTGCCGGCTAGTTTGTCACCTAGTGTGATTGTGACAGATAGGGAGTTGGGCTTGTTACAGCCGATTAAGGCTCATTTTCCCGCTTCACATCACTTGTTATGTTTGTGGCATATTGGGCGTGATGTGAACGCGTGGTTGGAAAAAAATGTTGGGAGGAGGAACAAAAATTTGGCATGTGATATTCATGACAATTGGTGGAAGAAAATCATTAAGGCTCCGACAGTGGAGGAATTTAATCGTTTATTGCAGAATTTCAAGGTTAAGTACACTCTCCTTGAGCCGTTGGCTGTTGAATATCTAGAGACTACATGGCTCATTCACAAGGAGAAATTTGTTCGAGCCTGGACCAATCAATTTCTCCACTTTGGTAATACTTCCACTAATAGAGTGGAGGCTTCGCATGCGGCTATGAAAGATTGGCTTAATTCTTCAACCAATTCCCTTGACACTTTGTTCACAAAGATTGACTCTCACCTCAGCCACTTGTACCCTCACATCGGGTTAGTTTTCTTATTTAATTATTTATAGCAAATGTTGTTTACTGTCTTTGAATTTCATTTGTTGGTATGCTTCTATTTATTTAGATATTTCGATTAATTTTATTTTTAATTGACATTTTTATAGAGGCTCCCTTGAGGCTTCCATCTCCACGACTCAAACAAGTATGCAGGGATATCCATACTGTTATTTGAACAAGTACGTGTCACACCATTGTTTGAAGTTGGTTAGGAAAGAAGTTCGGCGGAAGGATAAGTTGGGAGGCCTTGTACTTGAGCGATGTGGATGTGTGCCCAAGGTGACACGTGGGATTCCCTGTGCGTGCGACATATTCAAGGCACAGTCATTGCCTGAATATCCCTTACTTCCACACGTGCATGAGTTTTGGAAGATGCTGACCATTGTGCCATCACATGGGGATGCGAATTACATTGATGAGGACATCAGGTGCATTTTTCAATTATGACATTTAATATTATGCAATTGAATTGACAATTTTTTTTTGATTTGAAGAAATATTTGGAGTTGATATATATGTTTGTTAAGGTATTTCAACGAGGAAGTAGTCCCCACCGTATCTACCAGTCCGTCTTTTTTGGCCCGGCTGTTGAATAGGGCGTACGTAGAGCAGATGTACCCTGACATGGCCAGTGTTGGAGAGCCAGGTACATCGGGACCCCAAAGGGGGCGGCCACCAAATAGATTACATCATTCTGTTATGCGCGAGTGGAGCTCACGAGAAAGAGCGACACGTGGCCGGCGTGGCAGGTGCCGTTCAGGGTCATCTGGTCGATCAACAGGTAGATCACACCGCATTCATACAGGTTTTGATGGTGAGTCTCCATTAAAGGACATGTAAATACGCCCTTTAATTTAGTCAATTAATTAAATAAATGATGAAGGTTTGTTTATTTAATGTAACATAATTACTTAACAGGGTCTGGTGGAGACATTCAGTGTGTGCCAGCATTTTTTCAGCCTTATTGTACAGGGTGGTCAGATGTAGATGGGGATGGCCATTGTGGTTTCCGAGTAATTTCTACGTACCTTTTTGGCCACGAGAAATATTGGAGGTTAGCTCGCAGGTCATTGAGTGGAGAGATTACGAGCCACCCGGACAGGTATAGGGGTGTCTTCGAAGCATTGGAGTTGCGTCCGGCCGATGGTGATTTTGTGGCCATGGTACTTAGGCGAATAACTTTCGAAGGCACTGATTGTGGTGAGCAGCATTGGATGGCTACACCTACGGATTTGTTCCCTCTCGCCACTTATGCAAATGCACTGGTAATACAGTTTGACCGTACTCGTTCAGATGGAAATTATTCTGTACTACCTTTGTATTGCTCGACTGGCGACACCCAACCGGAAAGGGTTATAGCGCTTGCCCTTGTGAATGGGAATCATTATGTACGCGTAGATGTGGTCGATGACTGCCCTATCCCGCCGCTGAGCTTCGTTTGGCACCATCAGCGTCATGCTGAAAGTGTAGGTGAGTGGCCACAAAATTTAGAAGCTAGATTTAATGCTTGGAATGCACTACGTGATGGCTAGGATGTATATTGTTATGTGAAATATGCTTTATTACTATTGCCATGTGACATATGTTTTATTATTATTATCTTGTGCTTACCACTACTTATTTTGGGTTTTGAAGAAATATACGTAACAAAATACAACATATATATGAAGAATACAATAAAATATAATCATCAAAATAATAATACAATATTCGGATAATGTATACAAAAATAGTACAATCGCTAGATCATATGGAACGGTCGAACTCATCCTCTAGCTCTGCAGTACGAGGTGCGAACTGATCGTACAAATCAGGAACGCTCTCCCGCACTACATCTAATAATGCATGATGTAACTGACCATACTGACCCATCCACTGCAAACATATAAACAATATATTAGATTCCTCTGAACATAATTTAACATATAAAATATATTACATTAATTAATATGAATACTTACAAACTCTGAGGCGGCGCGACGTGGTCGAGGAGGCTCTATAGCAGCCTGGGGATCAGGGGGAAGTACGCGCGGACGTGATCTGGGACGAAACCAACCTAAATAGCCGTCGACCGCAGCGCTCCGAGGAACAGCGCCACCTGTCCGCTGTCTGCCAGCTAGGGAAATGCCCATGGAAGACGTGCCGAACTCCTCCCACGCAGACTCTGCATACTCAACGGCGTGCCGTACCACGTATGATCTCCCTGAGTATCCGCGGTAGGTGTCCCGGCCCGGACGGAGGAAGCGCGCGGGAATCCACTGTACATACCCAAGCTGTCGGACGCATCGGTCTGGCATGTACGGCTCGATGTAGTCCCTGTACGAAATAAGTCCACGGTACAGGGTCCTCGGCGTCCTCGAAACGGCTTCCCGTCCGTAAGGCATCCAAGTAACCTTTTAAAAGTAGTTAATGATTGTGAATAATAAAATATATAAAATATATTAAATCAAAATATATTTGGAGACATTTATAACTATTTACTAACCATGTCGGCTGTCATCTCGTCCAGCGCAAGTCGTATGGCTGCCAATCGCTGCTCTGTGGACCGATGGTGGTCGATGGCCCACCTCGCTGCACGTGGCTGAGCGGCGTGCAATGGAAGGGGCAGAGGGTGGGGCCTGAAATCCGGAAAGTGCTCGTAGATCCATGACTGTAGTAGAGTCATGCATCCAGCAACCGCAGCACTCCCATGACGACTCGCGCACCCTAGATGGTAATACAAGTACGCGAGTGTCGCGGTACCCCAAGCCTCCTGGCCAATCTGATCCAGCCCATTCCTAACCTGTACAACAGGGGCTGGCATAAACTTATTGGAACTTTTGTCTGTAAACAGACAAGTCCCAATAAGGCTCCATACTAAAACAGCAACGTCCGAATCATCCCTGGCCCGCTGCAAACACCGCTCGATCACCCGCTGCGTAGAAAATCCGCCATTCCTATACAGCTCCCCGTCTATCCGCTCCTCAGGAGGAATCTCTAGCAATCCTCTCGACCATGACAGTACGGTAGACGACGGTGTCACCTCGGTGATGAGGCGACCATCGACCGGAATCCTCAAAATCTCCCACACATCGTGTAGGAGGATGGTCATCTCTCCGAATGGTAGGTGGAACGAATTCGTATCCGGCTGCCACCTCTCCAAAAATGCATTGATGAGAGGCTCATCAATGCTCCGGTGCATAATACGGGGCAGGTGTCCAAGGCCTGTCCCGCTCAATATCTGCGCACCCTCGACCGTCATCGAGCCGATCCACCTCTCAAAAAGGTCGTACATGCTACCTCTATTGTGGACTCTAATGTGGTATCTAGTAGGCACCCCCTCCTGCCAATACCTAGATACCACATGCCCTAAAAAGCTAGGGATAAGGCTATCATCTATAGGGCCCCCCTCAATGGGCCCTGTAACTATCCAACTACGATCCTCCCGCGGGCGCTTCCTAGTGGGAACTATATCGACAACATATACATATAAAAATATATAAGTAAATTAATTGTAAAACGTAAAAAATACACGTAATTAAATAAAGCTAATTAAAAATAAGTACACATAATTAAAAAAATAAAGAAAAACATACATAAGTAAAGAAAATACGTATATGAATTAGAATAATTACTGAACTGCATAAAAAGTGCACAACTTTAATATAAGTCAAGCAATACCAAATTCTCGTCTTATGAACAATTAAAATAAATAAATTATTTATTAAAAATAATAATACAATTAAATTAAAACGCGTACCTGCAGCAGGATCCACCTCCTCGAACTGTCCGTGGTCCGGATTCCTATACCGGATAGTCCTCTCAGCATGTGGGTGAGAAGGGTCACCTCCGTAGGTATGCCCCTCACCCTGGTCCCCTAGTGGCCGTCCACTGCCACTAGCCTCACCCTGGTCCCCTAGTGGCCGTCCACTCCCACTAGCGTCCCCCTGCCGTGACTGCTCATGGGGATGCCCAAACTCCTCCTCATGGCCAAACTGCTCCTCCTCGCTCGAATCAGTGTCATCGGAATCAGTAGTATCGTAATACTGATCCCTCAACTGAAATGAGGAGTCACGACCTCCCTGTCCTCCCTCGGATATAACAATCCCGCCTCCCCGTCTACCACCACCTCCCCGTCTACCACCACCTCCCCTAATAACTGGCACCTTCTGCCTCCTAGCAGAAGCTGTGGGAGCCGGTCGTTCGCCTCGTGGCTTTAACTTAGCGCCACCCTAAATAAATAAACGAATAATTGCATAAATAAATAGATAACTAAATAAAACGAAGCAATTATATTGTAACATACGATATTTACATCACAATAATAAAACGCCGGCCGCCGGCGTTTTGGTGTGCTCAAAACGCCGGTGGCCGGCGTTTTGGGTATCCAAAATGCCGGCCGATGGCGTTTTGGGTATCCAAAACGCCGCGGCCGGCGGTTTGGTTATCCAAAACGCCGCGGCCGGCGTTTTGGATACCCAAACCGCCGGCCGATGGCGTTTTGGATACCCAAAACGCCGACGGCCGGCGGTTTGGATACCCAAACCGCCGGCCGATGGCGTTTTGGGTATCCAAAACGCGGTCAATCGGCGTTTTCGGGTCTGAAAACGCCGGACGAAGGCGTTTTCGGACCCGAAACCCGCAGATCTGCCCCAAAAAAAACCTGAAAAATGCTGAAAAAACTCAAATTCAAAACGATTTTTACCCTGTTTATCAGTGGACCTTTGCCCGCTCCGTGCCTTCGTGATTGTTCGCCATCTCCTCCGTCCATGATTTGCGTTTTTGGCCGACAAAAATCTATCCAATTTGCGTTTTTGACTGTTTTTTTGAAGAAAAAAATTGCCCTAATCAAGCTGCTGCCGATTTGGGGTTTTATGCTTTTTTTTTGTTTAAAACGCCCCAAATCGGCGAGCGAGCCGCGGCGGAAACGCCAGTTTTTGGCGTTTTATCCGTGGGTGAAACGCTCAAAATTTGCGTTTTAGCAGTGTCAGAAACGTAATTTTGTTGCGTTTTATGTGGCTAAAAAATTACTGTTTTGACGTTTTTTAGCATCAAAAACGTCGTTTTCCTTAATTTTTACCTGTCAAAAACGTTTTTCCTTGCGTTTGTTGCTATGGTATAAACGCAATTTCGCTGCGTTTTTTAACTGAACTTAGTTTTTTCTACTCATTTTTGTTCAGAAGGGCATTGTGGTCATTTTATTATTATTTTTATTTTTTTTTGTGATACAAATAGCAAATTCATGATACAAATAGCAATTCAGTAGAGAAATGGACTCATCCTTGGAGTGTTAGATGACCTAAGCACGGGCAGCTCATTGTTTAGCATATTGGCTTCTAGAAGATGGCTGGGGAAGGCCAAAACCCACCTATGTGACACTGTGACCTTCTATAATTGCAGTGGCTCCCACCATTTAATTAACGTCAGCCGTCTTTGTTAACCGTTCCGAACGACGCATTGACGTTATTAAACCTACGTCTTTGGCGGCAGAATCGTTGACCATTTTGCCTCCACTCACTATTTTATCCTTCAATTTCTTATTATTTCCACGAATAATTAGTTTTTCGACTAATGATTTTTTTTATTAAATTATCCACTGAAATTGTATGTTAAATAGATGGATTGTTTAATATTACCATAGGTAAGATGGGATGATCAAAATATTATTTTAAATTTCTTATTGTTTTATATTTCGTGTTACTATTTTCACTTTAATTTAAAATTTTTTAACATTGAAAATAGAAAGTTGAATACTGAAATTAACCACTAAATATTAAATAGAGATTGAGGTTAAAGATTGCATGTTTTGGAGTCAAGATTTTTGTATAGGGGAATGAAATTTATAATTCTTTCATTAAATTTATAAAATTTCTTGTTTAGGGATGCGAAAAATAAATAAATTCACAATTTTTTAATTAAAAATTAACATAATTCTATTAACTCTATTTTTGAATCCATCTGACTTTACCACTGTATTAATATTGAAGTTGAGACTGACTCAATGTTAAGGTAAGATTGTGCCTAAGGCTAATATCGAATATTACTATTGAGATAAATTATTAACGTTAAAACTGAATCTAAAATATTGCTATTGAATGCAAAATAAGTTAAGATTTATGACTTTTAAAAATTCCAGGTAAAAAAACATAACGCATATATTATTATCATAGAAAGTAAATTTAAATTTGGTTATTATACTATACTAAAATTTGATGTTTGGTGATCATCTTTTAAGAATCAAATATAAAATTATTAATTTTAATGTTTTAGTATATTTAAATTCACTCCATCAAAATGGTCCTAACAAATCAATCTTTGGAGACTAAATCGAGTTCAATTCTTTTTAATTTTAATTGAGTTTTTCTCTAATAAACGTAATTTATCTTAATTTATAAATAACTACCAATTAAAAAAGAAAAAAGTTTTACTTCACTAGAAATTTCCTTTTTCATCAGCATTAATAACGTTCACATTTTTTTTACGACATTGAAACATAATTAACTTTTTTTTTTTTGAGCAATTATAGCTGAAGATTTCCTCCCAATTCGCTAGTGCTCCAGATCAAATTCTAAATCCCAAATTGGAGAGAAAATATTCTTACATAATAATATTTATGCCTTCTGGAACCAATTAACATTTTATTTTTCTTTGTTTTTATACCTAATCCGCTAGACCGACATAGCTAAAGGTCTGAAACCCCCTAATAACTGGAAAAAATTCATAGAGGTAATTTTGAGAACCTTTGATGATCTCTATTAGAGCCTCTTGGAGCGGGGCATTGCTAGGTGAGGAAGAAGATCCACAGTCCGAAAATAACTACGGTTTATATACGTAAGATTCCGTCTCCCATATCGTTAGTTTACAATTTAAGTGACTTGCATATAACTTTCAGTCTCATACATTATTAATAACTTGGGTTAACTATTTTGGACTTGCGAGTACCAAGTCTGAAAGTTTTTGGGCTATGCCACCGTTAAACCCAATGAGACAAAGGACGGGAGCCACCTTTAGAGTCTCACTCCAGAAAAATTAGACCATAAGTGCTTGCTTTTTGAGTTTTTTGAGAACACAAAGATCTAAATTGGACCATAAATGCTTGCTTTTCAGTTTTTGAGAATACAAAGATCCAAAGCACTTGTTAAATTTGATATTATTTTATTTAAATATTTATAAAAAAATAATTAAAAATTTGATTAATTAATGGCCTAATAATAGCCAATTTAACAAAATAAAGATCCACACTAACATTCAATAAACTAGCTAAAAGATAAAACCGTGATCCCCTCCTCCATTTTGTTTTGTTTTTTTTTTTTTAAAAAACTTACTCATATATAAAGATTCAACTAGTTAAGTCATTAATATTTATTAAGTTGAAAATCATCAAAACCAACATCCTCACTTGTAAAAAGCTGGTTCGTTCTCCAACTCTATTCCTTGCAAAAGTCAAAAATTAATTTTCTCTACATAGCTATATAAAGTTGAACGAATCGAACTTCTTTAAAAATTCATTTATCCGATAAAAGATTTAATAATGAGACAGAAAATGTAGTTTTGTTTTTCTTCTACATAAATAGTTAAGAAAAATTCATTATTGAATATCTACACAAGAATTTCACCTTGTAGGAATACATTTTTTTTTATTTTTTATTTTCTATGTACAAAAGTTAATATTTTTTTTGCATTATTTGTTGAAGAAGAAATTTTATTTTCATTATAAAATAATAATTTTATTTATTATATTAAAACGGGCGGGAATACAATAAAATGCGACATGACATGCGGACAAACATTACCAATATTCAGAAAGAAGATGCTTTTCGAACTGATATTTTGAGACATTACTTTTATATTTTTTGTTTACTTATTTTAAAGGTTTTTTTTCCTTTTAAAAAGAAAAGATCCCATAACGGCCGACAAGATTGATTGTGATGTTATTAGTGGAAAAAGAAAAAAGTACAACAAAGAACGCAATTTACATAATCTAGTCAACGCAATCTGATTATGAGTGTGTATAGTTCGATTTTTTAAAAAAATTTTGCTTTACAAAAATTAAAATTACTCAAAATCAAATAAAAAAAATAGTCCACTAAAATTGAAAAACTGAAATAGTTCGTTTTTCGATTTGGTCGTCATTTGAACCGTTAAAGTAAAGCACCAAAATATAATTAAAAAAAAAAAATTTCATACACAATCATAACATCAACGAGTTGCTCACCTAAAGAGCTTTATTTTTCTTAAAATTAAAAAAAAAAAAAAAAGCATGCCTAACAGTCTAGTTGAAGTAGGACTGAAGCTATTAATACAAAATTATAGCAATGAATAATCAATTAACTAAAACAAAAATACAAACATAGTTGTTGACTTATGAATATAATTGTACAAAATACATCAATTAAAGAATACATAGTATAAATTCCTATATATTCCATTCATTTATAAATTCTTAATTGTGTATATATATTATATATTTTTGCAATAAAAGATATTATTAATTTACTGAAAAACGTCCAGCAACGATTGACGGAAGATACAGCTAATGAAACACAACTTACAAGTATGAATGTCATTGTTGTTGTTGTTGTGTTTACTACAGATAAACCTATATAGATTTACCTTATCAAGTGGTGGATATACCACATGTCGAAATTTTAATCTGAACAAGGATACATCACTAATTTTCAGATGAAAACACCAAATCATAAATATAATAATTAGATCTATAATGACTGAGTCTTCTTGGACCAAACTAGCGAACATCATTAATGACGCTACTAACATGCCTACGAAGCACCAACGAAATTGTTATCATAACAACGAACTCCATCAATGAAGCCACCACCATACTCTACCAGTAGATCTGAATTATCTGAATCTACCGAAGGAACAATATTACTAAAAGACTCTACCAATAGATCTGAATCTATTAAAGAACAAAATAAAATAAGCTTGGGGTTAATCCCCTTTATTGGATGACGGAACTAAACGAAAGCTTGTAATAAATTTATTTCCCTCATCCTTCCATGATGGGAATATGGGAGAAAAAATATTTTTTAATATTGAAGTTGAAGAGAAGAGACAACGGCTATTTTTGTGTGTATGTATATATGAATAACCATTAAATTAAATTAAATTACAAATTTCTCACGATTAGCTGAAAATTATTGACAATCCAATAATCTCATCATTTAACCACTATCTATATAAGGTTTGATTAAAAATCCAAATTATTAACTATTTAAACAAGATAATTTGAATTAAAAACTATTTAGTTTAAGTAACTTTTACCATTTGGTTATACAATCGGGCATTTTATATCATAATCATAGATTATCATATAAGATAGATTCTTGTATAAGTTTATAATCACTTTAGTATTGTGAGTCCCTAAATGTCTATTATTTTTTCTCTAATTAATATAATGGTGTCATTTATTAGTGAACTATCCTGTATTGTAGTATTGAATTATCATTTACGGATTGAAACCATGCACCCTAATATGATATTATACATTTTCTTTAAAAAATTAATTTCTTATTACAAAATATAATATATTCAAAAAGTCGTCAAATTATCTCATATTAATTCTAATTCCCTTTAAAATTTCTCATACAATATTAATTTTTTTTAATCTATAACAAAAGTTTTCTCTTCTTCCTATAATTTTTTTTTTTTATAAAAAAATTTGCATTATCAATACAAATAAGATAAAACAAATTTATTAACCAATTCAAATTTACGGCATAAACATTTAGGGCGTCCTTAAGTTTTGGAGGAGGGTCAACCAATTCTAGAAAGTTGACCAATTAATCAAAGCTTACATATACAAATTGACAAAGGTCCCCTACTTCACCACGAGCCCAAGGAAAATAAAAAAAAAAAAGAAAAGAAAAGGGTAATATGGTAATTGCAATAGCAGCAGCACCAATAATTTGACATGTTCGATAAAAGAAGATATCTGTATTTTATCAAACTAACCTAAGGAATAATAAGTCAAAGCTCCTCCATCCTGAATTCCAAAATAATATGTAAATATCTGTGGTGATGATGGGCAAATTCGGAAAAACAAACAATGATCTTTTTCCTCCTTTCCTCCATTTATTACTAATATTCTTTTTTTTTTTTTTAAATAGCTTTGAAGGAGGATGGATGTCTTTTGCTGGAAATGTCTCTGACTTTTCTCGCCATCTCGGACTCCGTCCTCTTTCACACGGTAAATTCCTCCACCCGTCGTGTTCTTCGTTCCTTCATCTTTTAAATATATCACCTCTCAGAATTCCCATTTTCTGAGCATATCTGAAAGGTCCCGAGTGACTAAAGTTCATAACATTCTTTTTGAAATTTCCAGCCACAACTTTTTTGTTTTTCTTTTTGTTTCTTTTGAATTTCTTTTTGCCCTCTTATTATTATATTTCGGTTCTTCGAAATTCGATACTTTGATTGAGGTTTTGTCATCCCTTTTTCCCTGAAAAGCTGGGATTCATTTGGGTTCCGAGAGATCTCAGGTTTCCTTGGCGGGCTTTGAAACTCGTCAGTTATTGGGCTGAAAGATCCTTGTTTTTGTCTTTATTGTTTCTTACGTATTTCTTGCTTGAAAAGTTACGGTTTTGATCGGGTTTGACCTTCAATTTGTTGTAATTCTTGGACCAATTGGTGGAATTATCAAAAGGAAGGTTTGAAGGTTGGTGGTTTGATTGAGAAAATTTGAAAATCTTATTGTCTTTATTTGTCGTATCCGAACAGAAAGTTTGGGTTCCTATAGATTTGGGTCACTGTATTTATCAAGTATTGTGACCCTTTTGGCTCTCATAAAGGAAATTTGAGTTTTTTCAAGGTTTGATTTCATGGGGAATTGTTGTGCCGTACCCAAAACAACCGATTTTGAGGGGAAGAAAAAGGGTAAAAATAAGCCTAATCCGTTTGCAACTGATTTTCCTGGAAATCATGCAACCGGAAATGGTGGATACAAGTCTTATGTATTAGATAACCCAACAGGCCATGAAATTGGGAAGATGTATGAGTTGGGGAGAGAGCTCGGTCGGGGTGAATTCGGGGTTACTTATTTGGCTACTGAAAGATCAACTGGAGACCTTTATGCCTGTAAGTCAATATCAAAGAAGAAGCTGAGGACTAGAATAGATATTGAGGATGTTAGGAGAGAGGTGGATATCATGAAACATTTGCCTGTACATCCCAATATTGTGACCTTGAAGGATACTTATGAAGATGATCAAGCAGTCCACCTTGTTATGGAGTTGTGTGAAGGTGGTGAATTGTTTGATCGGATTGTTGCTCGGGGTCATTACACTGAAAGGGCAGCTGCAGCTGTAACTCGCACAATTGTTGAAGTTATTCAGGTGAAGATCCAATTTCTTGTCATTGCTTTTTCATTTTTATGTTTGATATCTTAGATGTTTCTATATAGGACGATTTCTGTTTTGAAGTTTATTGTCGATGGAAGGAATAGTAAATATCATAGGAATTAGCTGTCAAGACTTGAGCCTTGCAGGAGTGGCAGGCTACTGATTCGAATATACCAGTGGCATCATCAAGTTATAAAAGGCAGTAACAATAGTTTGTTTCCATTTGTGGTATTGAGAACATTGCTGAATCTATGCTGATTAGCTGGTTGTGGGCTTCTTTTGAGCCTGTTTATATTGTTTAATTCTAATATGCTGAGTATTGGTCGTGCTTGAAGGAATTTCCTAATTTTGTGACATCTTTTCTTCCTTGGTCAACTTCCTAGACTTGGCAGGTCTCATTTTCTTTAATTAAGTTTTTAAATATTGTTTTATTTTTGACTCATCAGCTCAGTTCATCGAAACATTTGTCTTGTAATGAATACTTATTTGATAACCTCCTTTGCATCATGCTTCTTCTGAAATGTGATATAAAACATTATTCATTGTTTTTCTCTTTAGTGTTTGCGTAACTTGCTTATCATATTTCTTGATGTTATCTTACCTTTCAGGCCCTAAAAGTTTTTGCCTTAAATGCAAATTCTCTAAATGTTGCTAATCGTTTTATATTTCTTTGCAGATGTGTCATAAACATGGTGTTATGCACCGCGACCTTAAGCCTGAAAATTTCTTATTTGGAAACAAGAAGGAAACAGCACCTTTGAAGGCCATTGACTTTGGGCTCTCTGTGTTCTTTAAGCCTGGTATACTTTTTGGCCTTTTGGCATTCTTTTTACCTCTCAATGGCAAGTAGTAGCCCATTGATAAAATTTGGATTCTTTTCCGGTAATTCTTTAGGTGAGAGGTTTAATGAGATTGTTGGAAGTCCCTATTACATGGCTCCTGAAGTGCTGAAAAGGAACTACGGACCAGAAGTCGACGTCTGGAGTGCTGGTGTAATCCTCTACATTTTACTCTGTGGTGTTCCTCCATTTTGGGCAGGTAAGGGTCTTCAAATTGAAATAGTTTTACTGCTCCAATTCTTACAATTAGAGATTTCATTGCCATACTTCAGTTAGAGATTTCATTGCCATACTTATGTAAAGACAGTTGTTTATGGTTTTTAAACTTCCCTTTAATAATCTAAACTATTTGCTTCAGAAACTGAGCAAGGAGTTGCCCAAGCAATCATTAGATCTGTTGTTGATTTCAAGAGGGACCCCTGGCCGAAGGTATCTGATAGTGCAAAAGACCTTGTGAAAAGAATGCTCAATCCTGACCCCAAGCAGCGGCTCTCTGCTCAGGAAGTTCTAGGTATTGCATATGATTACTAATATTATAAATGCTTAAATTTTTCTTTAGGTTCCAACATCATGCAGTTTGGAATTCTGATCGTGTAAAACTTATCCAATTCCTTGCAGATCATCCTTGGTTACAAAATGCAAAGAAGGCTCCTAATGTTTCTCTTGGTGAAACTGTGCGAGCAAGACTCAAGCAATTTTCTGTGATGAACAAGTTGAAGAAAAGAGCTTTAAGGGTAATGTCTGAGTAATCTTAAGACGAAAAGAAATTACCATTCACACTAATGTTCTTAAAAAACTTGTCCCCTCAGCCTGTTCTATTGTTTGAAGTCTACTCTGTTCCTCTATTGACACAATACAAATTACAGGTGATTGCCGAACATTTGTCTGTTGAGGACCTTGCAGGCATCAAAGAAGGATTCCAGATAATGGATTCAAGCAACAAAGGGAAGATTGACATTGATGAGTTGAGAGCTGGATTGACCAAGCTTGGGCACCAGATGCCTGAACCGGATCTTCAAATTCTGATGGAAGCTGTAAGTGACAAGTGCAAAAGTTATAAATTTTCTAAAATATTTGTCCAGAGTTAAGCCGCCGTGCACGGGTCACAGCTTTAGTACAATATATTCAATTTGGTTATGAGTGTTTTTTGACTCTATTTAAATTTACATGAACATGCAAACTCCTTTGAGTTAGTTATTTGCAAGTGTCCATAAACATTTGGCAGAACACATTTTTGCTGCTCAAAGGACTCTTTGGATGAGTTTCAAATTGATATTTACCATTGTACTGAATAGTACAATAAGATCTCCATCTTATGTACTGATATGGTAGGTATTCTGCCTGTAATTAACACGAACTACTATTTTGCAGGGTGATGTTGATAAGGATGGGTACCTGGATTATGGCGAGTTTGTGGCAATCTCTGTCCACCTGAAAAAGATGGGTAATGATGATGACCACCTCAAAAAATCCTTTGACTTCTTTGATAAAAACCAAAGCGGGTATATAGAAATAGAAGAGCTAAGAGACGCCTTAGCTGATACTGATGAAGTTGACTCAAACAGTGAGGAAGTAATCAAAGCCATAATCCATGATGTAGATACTGACAAGGTTAGTCATTTCCTTGGAACATTTTTACTCTTTTTAAATACTGCATCTTTTTTCCTCTTTTTCTTCATGGAATTGCCAATTTCTCACTTTGACTGAACTTGTGCCTTTTTTAGTGTTGTCTTTCTAATCACATGATTGTTTCGAAGGAAATTTGAACAACTCGCTCTATGAAGTCTTTTTAAATGTGGAGCAAACTTAACACTCGTGTCGTTGTGTGGGAGTTGGTAGGTGTGTTGTTTGTGCTTATGGTTGTATTCCACGTTCTCTTGCAGGACGGAAGGATTAGTTACGATGAATTTGCGAATATGATGAAGGCAGGCACAGATTGGAGAAAGGCATCAAGACAATATTCCCGAGAGCGATACAACAATCTAAGCTTGAAATTGATGAAGGATGGATCAATTCAGGTGACCATGTGAGGACGGTAAAGAAAATAATAGGATCTACTCCCTGCAATTCGCCAAGTTTTCAACGGCTGACATTCGGCTATTGGTGTAATCATTGCCATTTTTGACGTGGTTTTTTGTCTCCTCTTTTCTCCACCTATAATCTTACCGTGCAATGACTTCCTTTGAGGGGGGGTGGTTTTCTGCAGATTGTAATTTGTCATTCTTTGTTTTTGGGGGGTTTGGGAAGTGTTGTTGGTGGGAGTGGAAGGGTCATAGTGATATTGTTTTGTCTTGCTGTAAATATTTATGTTAATACGCTCTTCTGCCGGATCTGGGCTAAAGCTCTGATCAATTCATGTTTGTCCAGAAATCCATTTTATCATTTTCAGAAGAAAAGATGAGTCTTTGGTGCCAAAGTCATGACTGTGGGTGTGTATCATCTTCATTCCAAGACCGTTTGTATATTTTCTTCATTGATTCATGTGTATATATTGGATCTAAGTTTTGGCGTCTTTTGGTAAATTGGCGTTTTGCTCTTGATTAAGGGATCGTTATATCTCAGCTATTCATGTATTTTGGAGAGGCAATTTGCAACCTTGAAGTCGAATGTTATGGGTATAAATAAATACGTAATTGACACAAATTCAAATTAAGATTATATATATAATTAAAAAATATATTTTATATTTCATTTTTTTTTGGTACAAAGAAAGGTAAATTTGCCTAACATATCACTCCATGAATACGTAACACCTATTACATCACGCAAATTTACCTACACCTATTACATCACGCAAATTTACCTTGTACTTATGGTAAATGTACCTAATAATTATTCACCACTCTCTCTAAGAGGGTGAGACTCACGCTCTCTTCTTATTCTTCTTCAACAAAAATTCACTTTTCTTATTCAAAAATCACTTCTTCTTTTTCGCCGCACTCCATTTGAAACCGCATTCAATCAAATTTTCATCCAAACACAGATTCAACGGAGATCGACGATTGTATTTTTCGACGAATAACACCAAATACAACGGAAAAATCACTTCTTCTTCTTAAAAAATCACTTCCTCTTCAAAATCTATTCTTCTTCTTAAAAAATAACTTATTCTTCTTAAAAAATCACATCATATAGTACGAATTGCATTTGATGGATTTACGGAACCTTATTTTCGCGATTTGATGTTGGGTAATGTATTAATGATGTTATATTCGTGTTTTCTTACTCAAATAATGCTCTATTACTCTGAAATATAATATATAAATATTTTCCATGAGGTATTCACTTTCATGGGTTGCTTCTGATTCCTACCTGCTGTTGGACGTTGTAGAAAGTGTTATGGGATGTAGCTAGACTTAGCGGGACGTAGCTGGACGTTGCTGCTTTGTATTTTGGACGTAGCGGGAAATGATGGACTGTGTTCTGTGAAAAATTCAGTTAAAAGTCACATGTTTGGACATAGACGTGGTGTGATAGTTATTTTTGGACGTGGTGGTAGTAGTTATGTTCCAATTAATTTATTCCGACATGAAAAAAATAAAAAAAATGGTATACATTTTTGGACGTTGCGGCAGTTATTTTTTGGACATACGGGGACGTTGCGATAGTGTTAGGAGACGTGGTGAAAGGTGTTATGTAAAAAATTCAGATTTAATTTACATGCCTGGATGTAGACATTTTTGGACGTGGTGGACTGTTTTTGTGAAGGGAAATTGCTGCCATCAATGAAGTTGTATTGCAGGGATGGTTTGGGAGGACATAACTCGGCACTCGATTATCCGATTTGGACGCACGAGTAGTTGATTTGATGGGTATCGATGAGATCTACGGAATGGACATGGAGGACGGGCGTTTGGAGATGAATCCAACATTGGAAAATGTGTGGTTTTGGACGAAAACTTTAAAGGGTCATAACTTTGCGCTCGAGGGTCCGTTTTAGACGTTTTTGGACGTTGCGACTGTTATTTTTTGGACGTACGAGGACGTTGCAGTATTGTTAGGAGACGTGGTGAAAGGTGTTTTGTGAAAAAAAATCTTTAATTCACATGTTTGGATGTAGATGTTTTTTTAGCGCAGTTATTTTTTGGACGTACGGGGACGTTGCAGTATTGTTAGGAGACGTGGTGTTAAGTGAAAAATTCAGTTTAAATTCACATGTCTGGATGTAGACGTTTTTGGACGTTGCGACAGTTGTTTTTTTGACGTGTTGCTAGTTATTTTGGGATGTGGTGGGCTGCCTTTGTGAAAAAAATATCTGAAATTTACATGTATGGATGTAGACGTTTTTGGACGTGCTAGTTGTTCTGAGACTTGGTGGGTTGTCTTTGTGAAAAAAATTAGCTTAAATTCACATGGATGTAGACGTTTTTTGGACGTGGTGCTTGAGTTCTGAGACGTGGTGTGCTGTTTTTGTAAAAAAAATTAACTTAAATTCACATGTATGGATGTAGACGTTTTTGGACGTGGTGCTAGTTGTTATGAGACGTCGTGAGATATTTTGTGAACAAATCAGGTTCAATTCACATGTCTGGATGTAGACGTTTTTGGATGTGGTGCTAGTTGTTCTGAGACGTGGTGGATTCAGCAAGGAAAAAAAAAAAGACGCCGCAAAACTTACTATATTTAGTAAATGTACAACTGTCATGCGAAAATTACTATATATAGTAGGTAGGTATATGTACTCACGGTACATGGTATAATTTCTGATTACATCATGTTTAGACTCGGTGGAGAGAGAGAGAGAGAGAGAGAGAGAGAGAGAGAGAGAGAGAGAGAGAGAGAGAGAGAGAGAGAGAGAGAGGATTATATTAGGAAAAAAAAAAAGAAAAAGCAAAATTTGTAGGATCAAGGTTCTTTTGAAATAGTCGTATTACCTTCTATGTTCCTACACGCATTACTCTGCTCAATACCGATTCTACCGCACTTTTAGGCTCAAGACCTTTTTGCAACCTTCTAAATACTTGAGGCTATGTTTGATTGTATTTTTTGTGTGGCTATTTTGTATTAGGAACATAAATCTTGTTATGGAGACAATTTTTATAGAAAAAAGAGAAAATATATTTTAGAAAAGATTTTTTAAAGGTATTTAGAAAGAATTAGAATTGATGTGATGTGATTTAATTTGTTAATTTTTTTAGATAAATTGTATTTTGTAAGAAAAATGTCAACTTATTTTTGAAAAAACTTACACAAATATAAATGCTTTGTACTACTAACACCTTCATTTCAATATTTTGTTACGCTAATACTTTTTGAAGATTAAGATATGGTTTAAAATAGGGTCAAACAAAAATATTTAGTGTAACCACTCGTATTAATCTAGTTGTTAGGGTACTAAGTCCGAAATCAAGAGGGATGAATTCAAATTCCTTCTCTAGCACTTCTTAATTCTTCTTTTAATTTTATGGAAATTTTACCCACCTTGTATAGCTCACGTTTCGATGGCGTTGGTGCATTTTGGACATTGTATAGCTCACGTCCAAATGATGTAGGTTCATTATGGACGCCACCTCACTGTTGAACCTTTTTTCTTCGTGACTTCAGCTTCTCTACTTTTCTTACTTTTTCTTCTCATTATTCAGCACTAAGTCAAGTCCTTGTGTGATTTTTACCAATTAAAACCATAAGTTTACCAATTTAAGCACATTTAGATGTAAAATCTAACAAAAGTCGACTCAAAGTTGCATGTTTTGTAAAAAAAAAAAAATATATGTAAGTGATTTACATCATGCTCCTATGCATTTTCACACAAATTATCCAAACTACTATATGAAAATAATTTACAACAAAATACTACTTTTATATGATAAATTCTGATAAATAACTGTTTTATAATTCATACCTTGCACAGATTTTTTTTTTTTTTTTTTTTGCATGGAGTTAGATTGCAATAGTATAATGTAATATAAAATTATATAATTTTTTTGTACAGATTAAAAAAATTAATTTATTATTTAGTAAAGAAAAATACAAAAATTAGTATCAATATTATTTTATCATGCACAATAACTATCTTTTCTTCTTACTTGTGGCTAACTTCCTTCAGCTACAATAATCACTATCTTAATTAAATTCGTGAATCATAAATTAATTTCAGGGGGAACCATTTCCATATGCTTGAACAAGGGTTTTGCAACGTTCATAGTAGTGGCTGTGGGAATCAGCAGTAGCATAACCAAAAAATTTCTAATGAAGGTACTAGGAAAAGAGGAGGGCGGGAAGGAGAAGGAGGGAGAAGAAGGAAGAGGATCTTGGGGCTGATGGGTGTTTCAGCACCCATAAGCCCCATGCTAGACCCGCCCCTGGGAATCGGGGTTGAGTATTTGGCCACCTTTTTTGGACAAATAAGAGATCCCATTGTTTTTAGAGTGTAGTTGTTTTTTATTTGGTAAGTCTATTTGTAATTAATGTTTTTGATTATAATAGTTTTTTTTTAAAGAATTTATTAAATTTATTAATTAATATTTATTTGCATTTGTAATGTCAACATTTTTGCGGTTCTTACCACCAATAAACGAGATATGATTATAGAGTCTTAATTTTCATATTATCATTCAATTTGGTAGCTGTGTCGGGTTATGGGATGGAAAAAATTATTTGAGCTTGCTGAACAACATATATCCATCATTCTCATCGGAGTTGCTACCTGCATCATAATATCAGTTTCCATTAGTATGTTTTGGGGTGGGGAAGATCTCCGCAATTTGAGGATAGCCAATATTGAGAAGGTGGCAGATTTCCTAGAATGTAAAGGATTATCTTGACAGATTTCACGTACTCTATTTCTAACTTATCTTGGCATGCTGAAGTAGTGGAGAGCTACAATGGCAGTGTTTTTCTGAGACATGGGTGGCAGAAATTTGTAGAAGATAACTTGCTAGGAGGCTCTGAATTTGTCATCTTCACATAAGATAGATTCACACATTTAGATGTGCAGATCTTTCAGAAAAATGAACTCGAGAGAGACTTCTCTACGGCTGTAAAAACACATGATCAGGCGGAGACGGCGGCCTCACTGGAGGAGGGTGCAACTTCAACAACAAATCTTCAAAGTTTAGACACAAAGAAAAACAAAGAAGACAATGCTACCTGCAGAGATGATAGGATCCGGTCTTTTATACATAAAACCAAACATTATTTCTTTGAGAGATGCATCACTCCTTAAAATGTACGTGCTCCATTTATGTTGTTTATATCGAAATATTTTGGTGAAGAGCACCTTCATCCAGGGGCCATGATAGTGGTTAAACTAAGAAATGCAAAAGCTGAAACTTGGGAGGTGAACTGCTCAAACAACGGGATACAAATCGTGCTTGTCAGAGGTGAAAAAGTTTACTTGTTTGGAGGCAATCGGAACGGGGACAATCAGAATTTGATAATTCAGCAATCATTAAAGGAATCTGATTGCCCTTTGACTTGTTTGGTAACATTCATTAAAGGAATCTGTCTGCCTTGATTATATAAAGATAATTATATAAAATAATAAAATTAATCATATTAATTAATGTGTTAATCAGATTATATTTACCTTTGATTTTATTGTTTGGAAAGTAGTAATCGGAATCAGTTTACGATTGCCCAATTCCTATTGTTTCTAAACAAACACACCATTGAGAACAACCTCGAGTTTCACGATGTCTGTATATTTGAGCTCGTGGATAAAAAAATACTCCGTGTAAATATAAAAAAAAGTGCAACAGTATAATGTAATATAAAAATATATAATTTTTATACTGATTAAAGAAATTAATTTATTATTTAATAAAGAAAAATGAAAATTTGGGTACCAATATTTTTTTAATTTTTTTGCACACAATTTTTTTTTTTTTTTTGCACGGAGTTAAAGTGCAATAGTATAATGTAATGTAATACAAAACTATATAATTTTTATAGTGAATTATAAATTTGATCATCATACTATTTTTAAAATCGGGTTTGGGTCAGTATCTTATTGTGATAACATAGGCCTTCGGCTTATACTCCGATGTTATGACCACAATGATGGCCATCATATCTTCTTTCATTAAAGAAGAAAATTCTGAAAACAATGTTTGAACCTTTGCAAAAGCAAAAGAGGCCCAACTTATTTTGGGTGTGAGCATTGCTCCTATAATAACAGTCATTGGTGACGGCCTTTCCGCTTATTTTGCTCATGATCAAAACCACGACATTCCCATGGTGAGTGTTTTCGTGGACAATAAAATTTTTAACTAGTAAAAAATATATGGATAAAGGACACACTAAACAAAAAAAGAAGCCATAAAAAAAAGACGACAATCGTCAAAACTTTAAAATTACCAAATTTTATAACATTAGATAGAGTTTTCTTTTCATGCTTGTTTTGGTTCACTTTCTCATTATTTAAGATTGACTTGACAATATGAAACTGAATTGACTTGACAATTTCTGATAGATTTTGCAAACAAAATCTAGAAATGGCTGCACTTTAGCCTCCACGGTGGGCCTAAAATTCCTAAGTAAAAAATTTTACAAATAAAACCATTCTCTTCATTATCAGCAGCTGATGGCCCTGACGCCACAGCGCGTATACCCTGTACACAGTGTACATATACCTATTATTATATATAGTAATTTTTCGCATGACAGCTGTACACTTACTAAATATAGTAAGTTTCGCCTACGCGCGCCTTTTTTTTTTTCCGCGCTGAGTGAACAACGTCTTCGCTGAGTGAACAACGTCTCAGAACAACTGCCGCAACGTCCAAAAAACAACTGCTGCAACGTCCAAAAAACATACTTAACAAGGGAGATCAGATCAGGATTATATAGACATCAGATCAGAGAATACTAGACATCAGATCAACAGACTATAGATATCAGATCAAGAATATAAAAAAAATCATACAGTAGAACTAAAACATACTTAACAAGGGAGATCAGATCAGGATTATATAGACATCAGATCAGCGAATACTTAACATCAGATCAACATACTATAGATATCAGATCAAGAATATAAAAGAAATCATACAGTAGAACTAAAACATACTTAACAAGGGATATCAGATCAGGATTATATAGACATCAGATCAGCGAATACTTGACATCAGATCAACAGACTATAGATATCAGATCAAGAATATAAAAGAAATCATACAGTAGAACTAAAACATACTTAACAAGGGAGATCAGATCAGGATTATATAGACATCAGATCAGCGAATACTTGACATCAGATCAAAAGACTATAGATATCAGATCAAGAATATAAAAGAAATCATACAATACAAAGTAGCAACGTCCCGCAACGTTCTAAAATACAAAGCAGCAACGTCCCACAACGTCTAGTTACGTCCCGCAATGTCCGAAAATACAAAGCAGTAACGTCCCACAACGTCTAGTTACGTCCCGCTACGTCCAAAATACAAAGCAGAAACATCCTGTATGTCCTGCAACGTCCCCCAACGTCTAGTTACGTCCCATAAGCGGGGAAGAATCAGAAGCAACTCATTTCACATGAAAGTGCCAATACCTCACGGAAACCATTTATATATCATATTTTGGAGTAACATAACATTATTTGAATAAGAAAACACGAATATAACATCATTAATACATTACCCAACATCAAATCGTGAAAATAAGGTTCCGTAAATCCATTAAATACAGTTCATACTTTATGATGTGGTGATTTTTTAAGAAGAATAAGTTATTTTTGAAGAAGAATGAGAGATTTTCGAAGAAGAAGAAAAGATTTTTGAACAGGAAGAAGTTATTTTTTAAGAAGAAGTAATTTTTCCATTGTATTTGGTGTTGTTCGTCGGAAAAAATAATCGTCGATCTCCGTTAAATCTGTGTTTGAATGAAAATTTTTATTAAATGCGGTTTCGAATGGAGTACGGCGAAGAATAATAACTGATTTTTTAAGAAGAAGAAGTGATTTTTTGAAAAAGAAGGAACTGGGTTTTTTCAGAAGAAGAAGAAGAGAAGAGCGTGTATCTCACTCTCTTATAGTGAGAGTGGTGATGTGTTACTAGGTATATGTACCACTAGGTACAAGATATAATTTGCGCTGACGCCAAGGGGTTGTATGCGTGAACGGGGAGTCCCGAAAATCGTATCTAAGCCACCATCGATGACACTTTATCAACCTACTGTTGATTAATGACCGAATTATTTTAAACATTTGATTAATTCCAACTGTTTTGATGCAGTTTCTTTTTAAGACTTATTTTTTCAAAACAATTATGCACACTAATTACTGTATTAATCCTAAATAGATTAAAACTGATGAATATTAATCCTAAACGGATGAAGAATAAATATGTGAAAAAATTAAATTGTGGTTTAATTTCGTTCAAAGGCTTTAGCCTTCAGCCTATAAATAGTGCATATTACTTTATTAATCCTAAACGGATTAAAACTGATGAATATTAATCCTAAAAGAATGAAGAATAGATATGGGACAATTAAATTGTAGTTTAATTTCGTACAAAGGCTTTAGCCGTCTATAAATAGTGCACACTAGAACTTCCAAAGATACATCTCTCAGAATTATTCTTACTCCCTCAAGAATCATTCTGCTCCTCCTCTCTACAGTTCAAAGAAATTTTCTAGCATTCCCAGAAATTCTCTCAGTGTTCAATCTCTTGTTCTAGTTCGTTGGTAAGACAGTTTTTGTGCAATCTAACTAGACGGTTTCTATTGTACCGTGAGAAATAGTTGTCCACATATCCTCTAGCACAGTTGTAGACGGAACAAATCTGTTTTAAGGAAATTGTGTTTCACAAGCCTTGAAAATTTTCTATCTACTCGTTCACTTACCAGCCATAATATTTTCTACAATGCTGAGTTTGGGAATGAGTATCGTGGGTTTGAATTGGATTACTTCTCCTACAGCCACTGAACTGGAAGTGATTTTCTAAGCTGGCTTGCTAAAGCGCTTAGTCTGCCTGATGATTTCCTCTCAACAGGTCGAGGTGGTGGAGTGATATAGGGCACAACAAGTGAGGTTATTCTAGTTGTACTTATAGCTGCTCGTGATAAAGTTCTTAGAAGTATCAGAAAAGATGCCATTGGAAAGTTTATAGTTTATTCATCTAATCAAACTCATTCATTTCAACAAAAAGCTTGCCAAATAGCCGGAGTTCACCTTGAGAATTGTAAAGTGCTGAAAACTGACTCCACCTATGATTATGCTCTTCCTCCTAAGTCACTTATAGAGGCAATAACACATGATCTTACTTGGTCTATTACCTTTCTTCTTATGTGCCACTGTTGGTACTACATCATCAGATGCTGTTGAACCATTGCTAGCATTGGCAAAGATTGTAAAGGGCAAGGGATTATGGTTTCATGTGGATGCTGCGTACGATGGAAGTGCTTGCATTTGTCCAGAATTACATCATTACCTTGATGGTGTTGACGAAGCTGACTCGTTTAATATGAATCCACATAAGTGGTTACTGACTAACTTTGATTGTTCGACCCTTTGAATTCAGTCACTATAAAAATTTAGTTTGACTATTTTGCTTTGGTTTGCAGGGGATCAGGAAAAAACCTTTTCTTTTGTTATTGATTTGGAATGGAATGAAAGTAGTTAAATGTAATGTTGCTTTGGAATGGAATGGAATGGAAATAGTTAAATGTAATATCGCTTTGGAATGGAATGGAATGGAAATAGTTAAATGTAATATCGCTTTGGAATGGAATGGAAGTAGTTAAAAAATAATAATTAATTGAACAAATTACATTTATCTTTGAGCTTTATTTTTTTTCTCTATCATTATGTTTAAACCTGTGTGAACAACAAGGCACACCTATACAAAATCCGAATCATCCAAACATAACAATTATATTCATCTCGTACTTATGTTTAAAAAAAAGAAAATAGTATAATGTAATATAAATCTAAATAATTTTTATACTTATTAAAGAAATTAATTGATTATTTAATGAAGAAAAATACAAAATTGGGTATCAATATTTTTTTAATTTTTTTGCACTGAGGTTTTTTTTTTTTTTTTTTTTTTACACAGAGTTAAAGTGCAATAATATGTAATATAAAACTGTATAATTTTTGTACTAATTAAATAAATTAATTTATTATTTAGTAAAAAAAATGTAAAATTGGGTATCAATATTATTTTGACAGTTTTCAATGTTTGATTTGTATTAAGGAGTAAATCTAATTGCCAAGTATTTCGAGAGAATCAGTACTTTAACAAAACCACTATAAGATAAATGTAATTTGCCCAATTAATTAATTTTTTTAACTACTTCCATTCCATTCTAAAGCAACATTACATTTAACTACTCTCATTCCATTCCAAATAAATAACAAAATAAAAGTTTTTTTTCCTGATTCCCTATGCAAACCTATGCTACCAAAGCAAAATAGTCAAACTAAAATATAAATTTTCTGATTCTATCAGCCAAACCCATGCCAGAACTAAAATGTAAATTTTCCTGAATTCACCATCCATCCCCAGCTACTTTTGAAGTAAAAATTGCATCTCATAAACACCAACAATTCCCTCTAGGGGAGGGAGGAGTCAGAGTCGGAAGATTTTTGGCAGACTCGTCAGAGACGGAGTCAGGGTCGTCATCTTCCTCATAATTGAGAAGTTCTTCTTCATCATGAGAACATATTAAATTGTAAGTTTTCATAACTTAATTTAATTTTTTATATTGAAATTTGGATAGGACATTCAGGGTGTTAGTGTAAAAAATTATATTGTACACCATAAAATAATTAATTAATATTAAATTGTGATATTGTCAATCAGCAGTTCCAGTTACGACGCTGCTTCTTCCCCCACTAACACCATACTCCTTTCTATTTCTATATGTCCCACAAGTTTCTTTGTCCTCTCAACTCCTCCATTTTCCTCCTTTGTGTTTTCTTCTGCAATCATGTCAGATACTTCTTTTTCTTATTTGTAAAGAGCGATACACTTAGTGTTTTCTTTTGTAATCATGTCAGTTTTTTTTTTCTCAATTCTTTTTTTTAGTAATCAAGCAAAAGAAATTTGCATCCAACATGAGAGCATACACAAAAAAATTGTACTCAAACATAAGTTTGTGCGTGCAATCTTAATCTTCTTGCGCACCTAGATCCGTGCACACAAAGTTGCACACGAACCTAGGTTCGTGCGCAAATTCATTGTGCACAACTGCAGGCCGTGCACAAAAGTATTGAGCACGGTTTACGATGTTTACGAATTTAAAACTGATTGTTTTAAAATACTTTTTTACATTTTCTCTATTGAAATTATATTCAAAAAATTGCATATTTTATCGTAAAAAACAATATACTTGTTTCCTCTTTGTTCCCCTGTCTTTCCTTGTGATCTTTTATGATGTCATAAGTTTTTTAAAATTACCTAAAAGATTTAGAACATATAAATTTTTTGTGATAGTGAAAGTATCGTTTTATAATTGTGGTGAAAAGTAATGGTCATAGGTTCGTAAAAAATATATATGAAAAGAAATATACATTATATATATATCAAAATAAGCAAAATGATATAATAGGAATTAAATAAAAAAAAAGTAATTTATAACTAGTAAAAAGTGGAGCAATTTATTTTTAGAATCACACACCCCATCAATTTGGGCCCAATTATCTCCTATTAACCCATAAAGGCAGGCTACCGCTTCCAACCGCACTGCTGGAAGGGCTGGATATCAGCAACTCTGAATTGCATACTTCAATTGGCAAAATTTGATGGAGGTCCTGCAGGAAGTTGTTCATTTGAGATGGTCTGGGTGCGAGAAGTGTAGGCCCAATCCAAAAGTTTAAATTTTTGGCGGATGGAGAAGCATGATTTCGCCCTATCACTATCTTGCTATAAGCTTTTAGCAACTAAAACGATTTGGTTAAGTGGAAACAGTTCATTTTTATCTTGTTTTAGACATAAAATAATTGTAAATTCTAACTCAAAAAATTAGTTATTGTTGTTGACTTGACTGTAAATAAATACTCTAATAATAATAATAATAATAATAATAATAATAATATGATATGAAACGGAAAGAATATATAATACGTACATGTTGAATCTTTAAATAATAATATTATAAAAAATATCCACGTACGAACGATTATTGTTACACTCATAAAAAGTGAATCAGACAATATTGGCAGCTCATTTCTTCTATCACTTAATAATTCAATAATGTAGCCAAATCAAGACATCAAGAGTCATAGTCATGCATAAGTAAAAATATATCAATTTTATTTTCGATTTTAAAATAATGATTATACCTATTAAATTAAAATAACGTACAATAAATAAAATTATAGTTTTGGATAACAACAAAAAAATGTCGTTCATCACCGTACCAATAATTGAATATATTTGTTCGTAAAACAGACAAAAATGCTTACATGATTGGAAGGATTGATGAGTACCATGATTATGAGAGACGGGTGGGTCCCACCAGTGACAAGTGTCCTAATTAGTGTGAAGAACATATGGGTTCACGTTATTCACAAAACTTGATTTTTGTAAATAGTAATAAATAAAAAAAGGTAGGAGATTGAGATTGAGGTTGGCAGAACCAAACAAACCCTATCCTCCTTCGCAGTGGAGACTGGAGACAGGACTGAAGATTGGACACTACTCTGGAAATCCTATAGCATATTTCTTTTTCCTTGTTTGGATGGATGCCGTTGTAACTGTGTAAAGATTCTCTGTATTTTGTTTCAGTGTCAGAATAAAAATGTGGATTTTGTAAGGATGGATGCATGTTCTTGCGTACACTTGAAAGATTGTTTATGTCGCCTTGTATAGATGTATGTGTCCTCTTTCTTACTCTTAGATGTATATGCCTCTCTTTTTCCAATGTGGTTTTAAGCCAATTATACTATGCAAAATCAATCGTCGTATTTTAGTTATATGTAATATACCTTTTGACAAATGAAAGAATAATATTGACTAAAGAGAGAAACACATTAGTATAAATTTAACTTATTAACACATGTGAAAATGTTTTAATATATAACAATTTGTCACATTTTTATTCTATTGTGACACATACGCTCGCACACAAGTTCAAGCTATTTTGGCGCGCATACGCGAGCAGAACGTGTGACGTATATTGTAGAGTAGGAATTTCAGTACCCAGTAAAAGATTATTTACTTAAATAGTGGTATACACTTCTCTCTTTTTTTAATGTGGGATTAAAGTTCCCTTATTATTATCACATTATATAGTGCATTAATATAAATAAAAAAATTTATATATTTTTTATAATGTTATAATTACAATTATTAATGTGTTAATATTAAAAACATAAATGTGATAATACATTTGATATAAATTACACTAAACAATGTCACTATATTCTCATAAAAATACATTATATTTGTTGATGTTATAATTTAAATATATTACCACAGCTACGTTAAATGTCATAATAAGATTTAATTTAGTGTTCTAATAACATATTTATAGAGACATCAATTATATAATGTTCTATTAAGTAGTAAATTGGTGTGCTAATAGAGGCCAATATCACATTTCGTGTCCAGTGTGATAGTATGTGTGTGACAATAAGATAATTTTGTACGAGTGACAATGGATATTTAGGAAGACACAGCATTAAATGACAAAATATTCTTTTTATTAAAGTGTTAGAGACACGTTGCAAGGTGTCTCATAAGTGTAAGATATAATTTACCGTAAGTGTCCCGTAAATGTACGATATAATTTACCGTACACCATCAAGTATATATCATTGTACTAAAAAATATAATTAATAGATGACAACTCATAATCTAACATTCATTTAATCAATTAACTGTTTCAATACAATGGTGTATATATCCACATATGAACATTATAATTTTTGGTGATTTTATGTATTTTATTTAAAATAATAGTTATATTTATTAAATTAAATAATATAATAAATAAAATTATAGTAAATATATTATTCATAATTTAATACTACAAACAAAGAAGATTCTGATTTAAAATATAAAGATGGGGAATGCAAACCAAGCTAGCATTTTAATATGTCCTATAAAATTATTTGGGAAATGAGTTGGTATAAATCTATTGTGTAAGTATGCCTAGAAGAAAATAGATGTTTTAAACTCAAATCTTATCATAATTGGGATGACATTATAAATTAAAAAAAAAAAAAAAAGAGAGAAAAAGAAGAAAGTCTTAACTAGGATTATCTTAACTAATTAATTTTCTTGTACCGTGAAAAATAAATGAGGGTATCTTATAATGAGACAAAAACGAAAGCATTATATGGGAAAGGAGCAAAGAGAGGAGAAGAGGACAAAACTTCATTTCAGATTGATGAAGGAATTTGACAATATTGTGGGCATCATTCTTCAATTATAAACATCTTCTTCTTGTTTTTTAAGAACATTAATATTCCATGAAATATATAGTTTTGTTGTAGTGTTTTGCTGTGCTTCGTAGTGGGAATTGATTTGGACCGTGAAAGCTCAAGTAGTGTGTTATAAAGAAGCTATTCACAATTTGACTTGTTTCTTATCAGTGACATGGCGGCTATTCAGATACCATACCATACCAACTCCACATAATTCTACCTTAGTCAATTCGAATTTATTTAGTAGGGTTACAATACTCAAACGATCTGTTTGTTTTATGGAAATGAAATTTAGTCATTAAAAAATTATTTCAATTATTATTTCTGAAAGAATAAAAATAAAAGTTAATGAAATTTGATAACTTAATAATTTAGTAAAAATATCATATTAACACATGGATTAAAGTGATTATTATTTTTTAAAAAATTTATGCATATTTGAATTAGTAAAGTGATAATTTTGTATTAATAAACATGTCAAACACAATTAAATTCTTTAATAAATTATCTCTTAATTTACCAAACATATTAAAGCCAATTAAATTATTTTAATGATTATTGAGTTGTATATTAATCCGATTACTCTCATTATCATTTTCACCAAACAAAAGCACCCTAAGATTATACCCATGTATAGACAAATTCCATTTTTAGTGTTTTGTATTATGTTGAATAATTTTTAAACTCATTTTTGTGATCTTTAATATTTTAAAAAATGTATATTTGATCTCTTAATGTCAATTCATTCAAATTATCTCAATTTTACTTACGAGTATCTTATTAGAATTTCTTCAATGAATAATAAATCATATTAGACATGAATACTTTTTGTTATCTTCTCACTCGTTGCTAACTGAAGCTCAGAAGCTCAGAATTCTTTGCTTTTAAATTTTAAATAAGAAATGTCAACCATGCAAAATTCTTAATATAAGACAATTGTCATTTTAAATTTTAATCATCTTATTTAAATTTTAAAATTTCAATAGTTAATAGTTAAAGCTATTATAATTTTTATTTACAAAAATCTCATGAATTGTACGGGGATAGAATTAACAATAATTTAGACCAAATAATATGAGGAAAAAATTTATTTAAAAAATAAGAGATGAACAATTTTTTTTTTTAAAAAAAAACTTGAACTCAGGACCTCCCAAGTTTTAAGTAAAAAGTGTCAATAACTAAGTTATCAATAATTTTTATTTGATTAAATGTAAAAATAATAATAAAAAAAAAGACAAATATTCATCATGTACTTAGAAAAAAAGACAAGTAAATCGCCCCTTACAACTTAACACTTAGATTATCTCACCATCTAAGCTTCCACAAAATTTTGCTAAATTATTGTGTGATAAATATAATTTATTAATTTGGGATAGACGTAATACTTATGCATGGACAAAATTCTCCCTACCATGTCTACCACCAAGAATTAAACTATGTTTGGATGCTTAGTTTGGTCCTTTGGCCAGAGTCAACAATATTCTTCCTATTAAGCATCATCAAAATCTAGGAGCATCCGAACATTCGCTGTATTTCTTCTTAGAAGCGACCAAAGCTTAATTAAATTCTACTCCCTCCATTTCAAAATATAAGTAATTTTCACTCATTAAAAAATCGATCAAAATATAAGTCACTTGTCTACTTCTAGAAAACAATCTATTGTTTTTACTCTATTACTCTTATGTAATTTACAATTTCATTGAGACTTGTTTTTGTCATGACTATTTCAAGTTATAGCACTAATATAAAAAATGCATTAAATAGGGGTATAACAGGTTTAACTTATGGAACTTTTCAAAAATTAATTACAACCTTAATATTTGTGTTTTGGTCAAGACGAATTATATATTGAAATGAGGGGAGTAATATCCACAATAAATTAATGGAGGTGATTATCAATGTGTCAAAACCAAACAATCCCACCACAAAAGTACTTATTATGATTACTACTAAACTATTCATCATTAACCAAAACATAACCCATACTTAGCAAATTCACCTTTTGCCTTTTGGGGATATGTAAGAATAATTATTAATAGTGATTCTCATTTATCCTTTTTATCATCCAAATTTTAAATTTACAATCCGTCAATTTTAAATCTGTCTTAATATCAACAATGTATCCAATTCGTTTGTTTACATTAAATTTGTTTGACTAACCTGATAATATATATGGTTAGATTGTCCATAGTTTGAATCTGTTTAACTGAATGGACAGGATATACAATTTGTTTGCTCATAATTTCAACTCTGAATATGTTGTGAATTA